>CM071936.1:77061295-77399553 GCA_016081115.2 Rehmannia glutinosa | reverse complement strand
TATGTATTGATTACATGAAATCAATAAAGCTACTCGTAAAGATCATTTTCCCCTCCCCTTTATTGATCAAATGTCTCCGGACAGTTGGCGAGAATAACGAATACCATCAAGCTTGATGGCTATTCAAGGTATAATCAAATCGCTATTGCCCCCAAGATCAAGAAAGACCACTTTTACATGTCCATATGGTACTTTTGCATTTCGTAGGGATGCGATTTGGATTATGTAATGCACTGCCATTTTCAGTGGCGTGATGGCATTTGTTATGGTATGGTTGAGAAATAATGGAGATTTTTATGGGCCGATTTTTTCTATTTTTGTACTTCTTTTTTGACCATTGTTTGCATAATCTCTATCTCTTATTTTGCAACGCTTGTGAGGAAACTAATCTTGTGCTTAATTGGGAAAAATGTCACTTTATGGTCGAAGAAGGGATTGTACTTGGGCATTGTATTTCTTGTACAAGGTTTGGAGTAGGCATGGCGAAGGTGGTTATTGAAAAGCTTCCACCTTCAAATGTGAAAGGCATAAGAAGTTTTTTAGGGCATGCGGGTTTTATAGGAGATTTATAAAAGATTTTCAAAAAATTGTTAAACCACTTTGTAATCTCCTTGAATTGATGAGTATTGTTCACGCATTTGAGCGCATAAAGGCACTTGTTTGACTCCTATCGCGACAGTATGGATGACCCAACCATTTGAGCTTATGTGCGTCGAGTGATTATGCAGTGGTGCCGTTCTTGTGGCGAGACAGCACTTTTAAAGCAATTTACTTGTCTGAGGACCATGGACCAATGCCCAACAAAAACTACACCACCACAGAGAAAAAGAGATGTTGGCGGTAGTTTTTGCATTTGATAAATTCGAGCTTACTTGGTGGGTACAAAAGTGATTGTTTATACGGATCATGCGGCAATCCGATATCTTTTCTTAAAAAAGGATGCAAAACCTCGGTTAATTCGATGGATTTTGCTCTCGCAAGAATTTGATATTGAGATCTTCGGGATAAAAAGGGAGTGAAAATGTGGTTGCCGACCATCTATCCCGTCTCCCGAGCAACTCACGAGGTGATTGGAAGCCAATAAAAGAATCATTTCATGATGAACAAATTATGCGTGCCAAAGGCATCATTACCTTGGTACGCAGATTTTGTTAATTACCTCATGGAGGAGTTTTGCCACGGACTTGACTTCACATCAAAGAAAAATTCACCATGACGTTAAGTCTTATTTGTGGGATGATCCGCCATCGCTCAAAAGATATGCACGATTCTATCATTCGTCGTTGTGTTCCTAGCGAAGAAATTGGAGAGATTCTTCAACATTGTCATTCCTCATCTTACGGGGGACATTTCGCCAACCCTTTAACAAAACAAAGTACTACAACTGGTTTATTGGCCAACATTATTCAAGGATTGTTATGCTTTTTAAAGACTTGTGATTGATGCCAAAGGTTGGTAATATTTCACGCGGCCATGAACTTCGTTTGACAAATGTAATGGAGGTGGAGTTGTTTGACGTATGGGGTATTGACTTTATGGGCCATTTCATCGTCCTATGGAAATTTGTACATTTTGCTTGCGGTTGATTACGTCTCAAGTGGGTAGGGCAATTGCTACACCAATGAATGATGCTAAGGTAGTACTCAAATTCTTGCACAAGCATATTTTCACCGGTTTGGTACTCGCGAGCTATTATAAGTGATGAAGGTACGCATTTTTGTAATAAATTGTTTAATAACCTTCTTGCTAAATTTGGTGTCGTCATAAGATTACGCTAGTTACCATCCTCAATCCAATGGTCAAGCTTCTAACTTTCCAATCGTGAAAGGAAACAAATTCTTGAAAAAACAAATGTAGTTTTAATGAAGATTGGGCACAAAAAAGCTCGATGATGCTTTGTGGAAACTTATCGCACTCCGCTTATAAAACACCCATTGGTATGTCACCATATCGATTGGTGTTTGCAAAGCGTGCCATTTGTCGGTTGAACTGAGCATCGAGCTTATTGGGCAATTAAGAAGTTGAATTTTAACTTGAAAGAGGCGGTGAAAATCGATTACTTCAATTAAATGAAATGGAAGGATTTCGCATTTAATCATATGAAAATGCCAAAATGTATAAAGAAAAACAAAAAAATGGCATGATCAAATGATTTTGCGGCGTGAATTCTTACCCGGCCAACAAGTGTTATTGTTCAATTCTAGATTGAAACTATTTCGAGTGTAAACTCAAATCACGATGGTCCTGGGCCATTTGTGGTTGAACGTGTGTTTCTTATGGTGCCATCGAGTTGAGAGGAAATGATGGAAATTGTTCCAGAGTGAACTTACAACGATTGAAACATTATTTCGGGAATGAAGCAAAAAGGAAGGTTTTAAATCTTCCACTTGGTGATGAAATTTCTGAGCCCGATGTAGTTGAGTCCTTGCAATGACTATAAATTTAGCGCTTCTTGGGAGGCAACCCAAGTGATTTTGTGTGATCGCATTTTTAGTGTGATTTTATTTTCTTTTTATTTTGCGTGTTTTTATTTGAATTTTGGTGTGATTTTTGTGAATTAATTTGTGTGTGTTTTTAAATTTTGAGTTTAATTATGAATTTAATTTAAAAATGGAAAATGGCAATTATCGGAGTGGGTGTTTGCGGCCCAGAATAAAAGTGCAAGATAGCAGAGAAAAGAGCATTTACGCGAATCTTCTCAAGCGCCAGCCCCTAAAATGCAAATGGCCAAGACGTTAAGCAAATATTAAAGGTCGGATTCAACCCTTTGTGTTTTATAACACAACACACACACACCCTCACGCCTATTTTCGCTCTTCTTCTAAAATCCCACCTTAGTCTTCCATTTTACATCATTCGGTGGGCAATTGAATGTTGATCATCAAATTCATCTTCTTCATCAATCAAAAGTGAGATCATTGACATCATCTTTGCAAAATTTTCAAGCCTAGTTAAAAATGTGGGAATTTTCAATATCATTGTAATTTCGAAATTTTTGATAAATTCTTGATAAATTGTGATGATATATGACTATTATGTGCTTGAATTGGTTGGTGTTGAAATTGGGCATGAATTGAATTTCAAACTTGTGTTCATCTCTCCTTTGCATATATGCCTACAAGATGTTTGTGAAAATGTCTCGATGAAAAATATTACACCTAGGCATTTGATTCTTGTCATCATTGTGTACTAAAGGTTATTTGATCATGAATTGATAGCAAGGATGCAAAATTCTTGAGTAGTTGCGAAAATTCCTAACCCCTAACTCGTATTGTGTGTTCTATGTGTTGTTTTGCTTGAGTTATTTTCTAGGTGATTTCCCGATCAATTAAAATGCCAAGAACAAAGAAAACAAGCAAGGGGAAAAGTGTGGCAAGTACTTCCGAAGAACATGATGACACCGTTTTATTAACTTGGAAGCACAATAGTTGTACAATGATACACTATGCACGAAGAGTATTACGGTGGAACGGGGATTGCAACCGGGGCCGAATGATGGTGAGCTTGCACAAATGATACACCAAAAGCGATGGAAGAAACTTTGTGCCCAGCCTGAATCATTCGCATCGAATATTGTTCGGGAATTTTATGCGAATGCAAATGCGGCGTCCTAATCAAGCTATGACGCGAGATTTTGTACATGGAATGAAATATATACACACCGATGCAGCAGCGATAAGAGATACTATAGAGTGCTACCAATTGGCCCTGTTGCTTCTCTTTCACCCTTGACGATTCCGACGAGGAGTTGCACCTCTTCCATTAAGAACAATGGTCATATTAAGTTTGGGGGAGTGGTAATACCTTTTCAGTTTGTGATCCTACTTTCTTCGTGTTTTTTTTATTTTCAGTTGTTAAAAAAAAAATGATGAGTCTCTATATATTTGCCTTGAGTTGAGTCGATTCGAGTCGTTGTTGAACTCGTAGAATCGTGCATGACTAAGTGAATTTGTCGAATATGAGTTAAATGGTCAAAAGAGCATGTGTTTGAGCGGTGATCTATGCTTCGTTTCCATTAATTCCATTTACATGCATAATTCGGTTGATTTTATTTGAAAATGATTTATGAAGTTGAGTGTTTCTTGATGATCCCACCCCATTCTTAACTTGTCCGATCACTAGTTGAGGCGAAATCCTAGGTGAAGTAACATTAAGGAAATGATTTAGGCCATCTTTGAACAAGCCAGAGCCAAAAATGCCTACCTTTATATTATATATTTTCACTAAAGGTCCCTTTGAGACTGTTAAACCCGTTTTTTGGCAACCAATCTTATACCTTGAGCCTATATGTGAAAATCCTAATTACCCATCACTCATACACACAAAATGTTGAAGGTTGAGGAGGGTATGATAAGTAGGGTATGCGTTCACTTGCATGAAGTTGCCGAGAAAAAGAAAATATGAAACCTCGTGTGTAAAAATATACAAAAGAATAAGTTTGGGGGTTTCGAAAAAAATAAAATCAGGTGAGTATAGGCTCAAAAATGAGAACAATGGAGAATTAAAAAAAAAAAGAAGGTAGCTATTTTGTTTGGCGAGTTGGAGAAATTGACAATTGTGTGTTTAGGTGATTTGAACCATTTAATCCTATATTTTCCGATCATATCCTAAGCCCACATTACAAGCTTTGAAAGTCCTATTGATCCTTGTGTTACATTAGCCTATATTAGTGGAGATTAGTGTGAATGATGCTTTATGGAGTCCGGTAAGCATTTCATCCGGATATTTAAAAAGTGGATCATTTTGACAACACTTGATTGCATGAATCTATTTTGAATAATGTAAACGGAGTTGGCATGTACATTCCACACTTTTGATCACAATGTTAAAATGCATGTTTGATTGGTAGTGAAACGAGTATTGAGACAAATGATTTTAGTTGTGAAGTTTTACAGCTTAGTTCAATCAAATAAGTTTTCTATATTTTGTGTCTTGAATATTTCATATTCTTCAAGAGTCTGTAATTTGCTTGAGGACAAACAATATTCTAAGTTTGGGGGTATTTGTTCACTTGGTTTTATACCATTGATTTGGGCTTCCGAGACTAGAGTTTTGTGTTGTTTTGAGTATTTTGAGTCGTTTTTGTTATATCTCATAGGTTAGGCATTAATTTCCATTATTTTGAGTCATTTGAGTGGCCAAGCAATGTTTAGAGCCAATTATATTGAGTCCAGAGTCATTGAAATGAGTCATGTGTCAAAATGAAGCAAGGATGATCAAAAACGAGAGATTGATTTGAAGAAATGCCAATCGCGTATGAAATTTTCATCACCGATGGTTTGTATTTTGGCCATAACTCTCTCTACAAAATTGATATTGAGTGATTCAAGTGGCTATGGAAATCTAAGAGATAGGGCTACAACTTTGATGCAGGGCAAAGGCAAATCCGGGGAGCACATTCGGACATTACGGGAGGCTTCGATCTAGCAAACCAACACCACCAACACAAATGGAAAGAGTTGTCTTAATCAAGCCGTCTAGATAAGATTTTCTTTAATCTCTTTAATTCCTTCGGCATTGATTATGGATATTTGCGGTTTATAATTCCGGCTATGTTTGAACTTATGTTTGGTAAATACCTAAAAATATGTAGAAAATATGTCGGTAATTGAACAACCTGTAAATCATTTAACAATGTTATTCGGTAATTTGTTGGTATAATTTGGATAAAAATGATATTTTTTATTCTCGAGGTATTCTGTAGGTAATTGTAAATTTAGTGACAAAATCATTTTTGTCGTAAATTCTTCGTGAACCGGAATTTTCTTGTAGTGTTGTGGTTTGTCAATCTAGATTTCTCAATTTATTTGTGCTATTTGGATCTATTACTTCTAAATTACTTGATCAATAATTTAGATTGTTTGAGTATTTGATTTGACATTTGAGAAAGGTAATTGAATACATGACCTCAAATAGCATAACCTAGATTTCATAGAATTTAGAGATTTGTGAATCCTTTGAAGTCATTTATTAAGATTCATAGTGTTTATTGAGATTTCAATTGGTGATTTTTATAGAGATATTGATTTCTAATTGTGATCTAAAATCATTTGCACTGAGAGAGGAAATGATTATTGTGGAAAATCTTGACTTATAAATTGGTAATTGATTGATAAACCATATTGATAATATAAGGAAAACTAGATTCATCACACCTCTAGAATTCATTCTCCCATAGATTTAGTTGTTTATATTTTGATTAGTTACATCTAGTTGTTTTTATTTATAAATTGAGACATCCACCTATTATTGATCACAAAATATAGCATAGGTAATTTATACTTGGTACTTATACACGCATTCCCCCGGATACGACAACCTTACTTTCACTATATTAAAACTTGACACCGTATTGCGGTTAGAAAATCACTAACACATTTAGACAATTAATGAAAAATACAAGCATACATAATAACAAAAAATATGCTTATTTAAATGAGGAGATAGATTTACCAATTTCGCCATTTCACGGGTTGTGTCTTTCCGTTGTTGATGATGTCTTCCTCTTGGGAAATCATCTTGTTGATGATGTCTTCTCCAATTTTGCCAATTCCAAGGATTGTGTCCTCCCCATTGTTGATCATAGTTTCTTCTTGAATTTGATTTTGTTGATAATATCTTCTCCCTTGAACAAGTGGCGCAAATGTTTGTTGTCAATTTGACAATTTGAATTTTCTTTGATTTTGTTGCGCCAAGTACCTATCATAAAATTTTCTTGTGGTACCCTTAAGTGTTTGGGTCCTTCAGATTAAATTTGAGACTTTTAGGTCTTCAATATTAATTAGAGCTATTTCTAGCCCGACAAGTATTTGTCGTGTGACCCTTTTTACCACAATAGAAGCAAATAATAATTTTAGGAGCATAATGAACAACATTCATAGAGACTTGGTTCTTTTTCATATCATTAATAATATTAGCTTATAACCAAGTCTGTGATGACCCGACCCTTTTACCAAAATCGCACACACTTATTTTAAAATAATCATGAATTTCAATTTTAATTGCATAAAGAAATTTATTTAAATTAAAGCATTTATTTTATCGAGCTTTATTTTAAAATTTATGAGAATTGAGATTGATCGTGCCCATAACTTAGAGGGAATACTTTATTAACTTGATAATTTTAGAACTTAATATTCGAGGGCTTAATTCTGGACTTAAGTATTTCGGATTTGATGACGATTTTTTGGAGAAACGCAAATTATTAGACGATTTACACTATCGCATTGAAGCTTAGAGTGTCCCTATTAACTATATATATACAAAAAAAAAAATATGGTAGTTTAAGATATTAGTAAATTTTAGTTGTTTTATTTTTATTTTCTTAGTATACTAGTGTTCTTTTTGGATTTATATTATAGAAATTAAGAAATTAATTTTTTGTTGGTAATTAGAAAGTTACCCATTTACCCTCAAGAACTCTTGCCCTTAAAATATCCCAACTACACCATCACTCTTCACTTTTACTAACACTTTGTCTTGTAAGTTAAGATTAGAACTCAAGATAACTCCCATTTTTCACTTCAACTTTCAAGTTTTGATTTAAATTTTCCTTCAATAAAAATATAAGATTTTGGTAGTAAAAGCATGCAATAGGTTAGTATATGAGTTTATGCATGTTTTGTGTTAATAAATGAAACAAAAGTTTGGACATTTTAGCATGTAATTTTTGGTCATAGTTATTTTAATTTAGGAGATGATTTTTGTTTTATTTAATCTTGTTAAAAGGTTGTCTAGCATGTTTAGATATGATGATATATGAATTTTGATGATTATTTTGGTGTTGATTTTGATACATGAAATATTTAAGTTAGTAGAAGTATTTATGGACATTTTTAGTACTTTAACATTTTGTGTTGGTGTAGTACTTTAGTTGATAGTGGAAATGGACTACATGACAAATTTGGAGAAGATTCATGATTTTTAACTTGTAGAAAAATAACAAAATGGAGGGGTAGGGAGTGGAGACATGGATGGTCAAGTTGGAAGTTTTAGTGTGTTTTGTGTGTTAGTATGAGAGATAATGAATAGTGACAAACTAGAAGCCATGCTTTTGGGTGGAGTAAGTTGTACTCTTTGTCAAAGAGGTATGGGGAAGCCTTAAAATAAGGATATTTTAGGAAAATGATTGTTGGTGATTAGATGATGGTTGGTGATTATAGAGAAGCACTTAGTTGATTAAAGTGAGGAATTTTTAAACATAGTTAATAATTAATTGAATAAATATATATATATATATAGATAGATATTGATTTATTATAAGAGAGATAATAATTATGATTAATACCATAAAGGGATGAGTTGACTAAACTTTGACTATTGACTTAGGTTATGACAACTTAGTTAACTAAGTTTGATTAACTAATTATTTATTTAATAATTATTTGACTACTTATTAGTTTATAAATTATTTATTATTTATTTATTTATTTACTTATTAATTATTGATTTAATTATTTTCAAAATTAATTAATTAATTAATTCGAATTATTTATTATTTAATTATTTTTTTGTAATTTAATTTGTTTATTTATCAATTAGTCTAATAAAAAAATTATATTATTTTATTTACTTGATTCTAATATAAATATAAAGTCAAGTGGACTATTAAAGGGCTTATTTTTACTTAAGTGACTTATTATTACTTCATTAATTAAGGATAGTTAGATTAAGTATTAAATTTTTTTTTTTGCAAAATAACACCCCGGGGGGTGGGGGATTGAGGCGTGATCCCCTACCTGTATATCAAATAATCAAAATGTCATACAATGTCATGCCCGTCAAGGCGTGAGAAAATCAAAGAACAAGTAACCTATCACTACGATATCTAGAAAGACTATCATAATGAGATATCTAAAAATAAAAGGAGAACCAATGATCTATGAAAATCTGAAGCTTAGATATCCCAGCTGGTCCATCCGAATGAGCGCTAGGAGGTGGTGAGAAGCCGTGCCCTCATCAACAATGTGATCGCCAGAGGCGCAGACTCCCAACTCGCAATGTGATCTGTTGGTCGATTCCCCTCTCTATGTATGTGGGAAATCGAATCAAGGTCCTCAACATGTTCCGAATGAGAATCGGGGTGTCTTGAACTCCGCCAAGAGCCAAGGCCACCTAAGTGATTGTGGTGACCACCGCCGCAACGTCCAACTCGATCCAAATCAAGAAGAGAAAAAAGACGGGCATCCCGTAGTCCCATCTCCAATGCTAGAAGCTCGGCATGAAAGCTAGACACCGCCTGGAGAGAACAATGAAAAGCCAACATAAGTCTGCCCGAATGATCTCGAATCAATCCCCCCCTGCCAGCAATCAAAGTGTCCCGATCAAACGAACCATCCGTGTTCAGCTTGATCTGAGGAAACTGAGGGGCTCGCCAAATCACAATCCTCGACCTGCGTGGAACCTGTGGTGGAGCACTCCCCTGCAAAAAGCCAACAGTAGGGAAGCATCCAGACCAATCTGATGGGTTCAGACGCCGACCTGAAACAAGAATCCAGAGATACCACTCCACCTGCCAAATAATGTGAGATGCCAAGAAAGAAAGGTGTATATGCTTGACACAATTCCTTTCCGTCCAGACAAACCATAAAATCAAGCAGGGAACCAAGAAACTCAAGTGCCTCGTGTGTGATCCGTGTGTGCGATTCCTCCAAAATGAAAGGAACAATATCATATCAGTGGTGTGTGGAAGTATAGTGTCAAACCAAGGAAGAAAGTGATTCCACACGGACTGAACAGTATCATTCATCAAAAAGAGGTGAGGGATAGATTCGACCTGAGGAGATGAATGTGGATTATTCAAGCAACAATAGCAACGTGAGGCAAGGGAAGTTCCACGTGCCTGAAGCTTGATATCCACAAGAAGACGATTACGAAGAAGGCGCCAAAGGAATATAGAGATAGTAGGAATAAGAGCATCGTTCCAAATGGCACCATACAGAATAAATTTGCCTTTCGTCGAATAACATACTCTATGAACATTATACACCTCACATAAGTAGTAGCTTGATCGATAACTTGTTGAATTTTAGCCTTGAACCTTTACGATTCACTTGTGTTAGGTGCGACACAATCGAACTCTTCTCATCGCAAATATTCAACACTTTTACGTTAAACAAAGGTGGGTAAACTTCTAATTTGTAAGCATGTTGTATTGTTACACTAATTTGGTTAAATTCCCTATCAATGCATGAAATTGAAAGTGACACTACGGTGTCGGCCGACGGGCCATATGAATGAAAAGTGCCTTCGGGCCAAAAATGGAAATGGAAAGTACCTTGGTCAAAATTTTATTATGCAAGTATAGATGTATTTCTCTTATTAGTGCAATTGCTTATGTTTTCCCCGAGTGTAAAACTCACGCCTTCAAACTAATATTATTTTCGGATGATGGGGCGAGCAAGGGGTGCACGTGGAAGTCGCGCGTTCCTTACTTATTTTGTCATAAACTCCAAACATAAAATATATATTCTGAACTTGTATTAAGAAGTCAATCGTACTCTGATGACTCGTATTTGGACGTACCATGTTAAGCCTTTTAATTTTCACATTTTGACATGTTGTATATATATCTATGGTGTGTTTTTAAAAAAAATTATTTCAAAATCTCTTAGATTAATAATATACCATTTACACTTCCGCAAATAATTTAAGTGCATTTATGGTTCCATAGTGACAATCTAAACTCAAAATGGGTTTGGGGTGTTACAAAGTCCTAGTTTCAAATTATCACAACCATGAACATCAAGTATTTTGGTCATTTTATTGGTACTCAAATTAAACTTAGTCAAATCATTTTTCATGAAATTAATATCCTTCACAAGAGATTCAATATCCTTTTCAAGGTTTCTATCCTTATCAAGTGTGGTAGTGTGAGCACAAGAAAGTGATTCATATGAAGTAAGTAAACTATCCTTATCATTTTTCAAAGTATTGAATTCCTTTTTCAAATTTTTGTATTTAAAGATCAAGCTTTGGAATTCATTTTGAAGCTCATCAAAAACATTTTGCAAATCATCATGCAAATCATTAAAAGAGGTAGAAGAGTTAGAGCGTACCTCATTGTCTTTGTCGATGCCCATTAAACATTGTTCGGCTTCTTCATTATCGGAAGTTGTAAGAAGCTCATCCCATGTTGTTGAATATGTTGTATCCGATTGAGAAGTAGATGCTTTTGAATAGCTTCTCTCATTTGCATATACTTCATAGATAGCTTCTAATTTTGCCACACTTCATGTGCCGATTGTATTCCTCGAATATGATTGTATTCAAAGTCGAGTGAGTGAACAATGAAGAATATTTTGAGCTTTACCATTTAAGGAGAGAATTTTATTGTCTTCATCATTGAGCACCTTGAGGACTTTGGAGGTGTGAGTTCCATCTTTCATCGGGAAGGATTCTCCATTTATAACTATGTTCTAAATATCGAACCCGCAACTTTGTAAATAGCATTTCATTCTTTCTTTCTAAAATGTATAATTTTTGGAATGAAATAGTGGTGGCTTGTTGGTGGAGGCGCCGGTGATGAGATAGACTTCATTCATAGCCAATGATCGTTCCTCTTTACTCGCGATGTGGAACGAGCTTGCCAAAGAGTTTGGCTTTGATACCAATTGTAAGTCCAAGTGGCTACGATAATCTACAGGGGGTGAATAGATTATGCCCATTTTCTCAATTATGCCCTTTTTCGAATATAATAAGCCAAGACAAGAATGGAAGTGCGGGAAGAAAACAACATGCGTTAATTTATAGAGGTTCAACCAACCTAGGGCCTAATCCTCTACCACCCCAGTATCTCCGGGATGGGTTTTAAAAAGAAAAAAAGATTTTATTAATAATTACCACAATTATTACAACATCACCTTACAACACCTCTTTGGAGATTACCACAATCTCCTTTGAAGATTACCACAATCTTCTACGGCACCTTGTGAAGATTACCACAATCTTCCACCTTGAAGAACACCAAATTCTTCAACACCTCAAAGAGCACCAAACTCTTCAATAAGAAGATTACCACAATCTTCTAACACCTAGCACCTAAGATCACCCAAGTGTGCTCTTACCACAAGAACACTCACAAGGATATCTTGTGTTGAATGACGAACACAAATTCAAGATTACAACTCGATAATGAATTATAAAAAACTTTGAGTACAAGTGCAATCAAGAATTAAGCCTAGACCTCAAGATGTAAAAGTGAAATACTTTGAAATTTATTACAACAAGAATATTGAAATTGAAGAACAAAAGAGTTTGCTTATATGTATCTTGTTGTGTTGTAGTATTCTCTCTTGTTGTGTTGCTTCAATTCTTCATCTATTTATAGAGGATGTCTTGAACTTGATAGGCTCCTCATAGGAGATTGAAATTTGTAAAAATTGCAAGACAATTGAAGAATATAGTCAGTTAGAGATCAACACCATAAATTGAGAAAAAGTTGTCTGTTTGCACAACGGTTAGAATTTGTTGTCAAAACAAGTATGGTGACCCTCGCTCTGTCTAATACGAAATGAGAATACACAGCAAATTTTACACATGGGGACCGGTCCGGGGTTGGACCGGTCACCATAGGGTTGGGCCGTCACCTCCCATGTGGACCGGTCACCTCCTTGTTTTTCAAAGATCTGAGTCTCTGTAATTTCCCGCATCGGTCGCCCTTTGTGCGACCGATCGACCTCCGGGTTTTTCAAACGTCTCATTTCTGTTTCAAAACTCAACTTTCACACATGGGTTGCCTTATAGGGCGACCGGTTGAACACGCGACAGAAGTGTTGTCCAATTTTTATCAAAAATAAACTTCAGGAAATACTCCAAAAAAATAGTAAAAACATTTTGGATCGATCGAAAGTATTTGGACAACATTTAGAAATATTGTTTTGGTGTAAAAACACATTAACACAAAACCATCAAAAGTGTTGTCCAACTTTTGTTTGAAAATAAACTTCAAGACATACTCCGAAAAATTAGTAAAAATATTTTAAATCATTTAGGAGTATTTGGACAACATTTAGAAACATTGTTTTGGTGTAAAAACAAAATCATCAAAATCATGATAAAAACATTTAGCTAACATGTAGGATTTATCCAACCGAGTACGTCTCCATGGGGAGCACCGGTACTGTTCGTCAAGAAGAAGGATGGCACATTAAGACTGTGTATAGATTATCGCGGTCTTAATAGTGTGACCATCAAGAACAAATATCCCCTCCCGAGAATAGACGAACTGTTCGATCATCTTCAAGGAGCGACGGTGTACTCGAAGTTTGATTTACAACAAGGATATTACCAATTGAAGATTCGTGAAGAAGACATTTCTAAAACCGCATTCCAGACCAGATATGGACACTACGAGTTTGTAGTAATGCCTTTTGGTCTGACGAACGTGCCTGCATCATTTATGGATCGGATGCATCGGGTCTTTTGCCTATTTGGATCAGTTTGTAGTGATATTCATTGATGACATACTCGTATACTCTAAGTCGAGAGAAGATCACGAACCTCATCTGAAGATCGTCTTAGAGACACTACCAGAGCATAAGCTGTATGCCAAGTTCAGCAAGTGCAAATTTTGGCTTAGTGAAATCGCATTCTTGGGACACATTGTATTCGGTAACGGGATCGCAGTAGATCTATCAAAGGTACAAACAGTGGTTGAATAGAAACAACCCGAGTCAGTAAGAGAGATCAGAAGATTCTTAGGATTGGCTGGCTACTATCGAAGATTTATCAAGGATTTCTCCATGATAGTCGGACCACTCACTCGACTACCCAGAAGCAAGTCAAGTTCGAGTGGAACGACAAGTGCGAGGCTAGTTTCCAAGAACTGAAGAAACGACTTACAATAGCTCCAGTCTTAGCCCTTTCGAGGGGAACAAAAAGCTTCGTCATTTATAGTGATGCGTCAAAAGAAGGACTAGGAGCAGTACTCATGCAAGAAGGAAATGTCATTGCTTATGCATCACGAAAGCTCAAGCTGTATGAGGCCAATTACCCGACGCATGACTTGGAATTGGCAGCGATAGTATTCGCGTTGAAGAAGTGGAGACACTATCTCTACGGAGCAACATTCACGGTTTTCACAGATCACAAGAGCCTAAAGTATATATTCTCTCAAAAAGACCTCAATCTGAGGCAATGGAGATGGATGGAGTTAATTGAGGACTATCACTTTGATATTCAATACCATCTCGGGAAGGCTAACGTAGTAGCTAACGCCTTGAGCAGAAATGTGAGTTTAGCCAGACTAATGATTCGAGAGTGAAATCATTAGAAGAGGCGACGATTGGATCCCAACGAGAATTAATACTTAGATTACATGTGCTAACATTTCGGTTAAACCTGATCTGCTAAACGAGATCAAGGCAGCACAGGAGACAGATGTATATCTTCAAAAGCTGAAAGAGAAGATACTTAAAGGAGAGAGACCTGAATTTTCGGTACCCGAAGACGGGATCATCAGATTCCCAAATTGTGTGTGCGTACCGAATGACGAGCATATGAGAAATAGAATTCTGGCAGAGGCACACTGCTCGAAGTACACTATACATCCTGGAGGAAACAAGATGTATAAAGACTTGAAACGAAATTATTGGTGGGTAAACATGAAGAACCAGGTAGCAGAGTTCATTGCGAGATGTTTAACTTGTCAACGAGTAAAAGCAGAACACCAAACACCATATGGTTTATTGCAGTCGTTGAGGATTCCTGGGTGGAAATGGGAACACATAACGATGGACTTCGTGATGGACCTACCAAGGACCAGAGTAGGCCATGATGTTATATGGGTAGTTGTAGACCGACTCGCGAAATCTGCACACTTCTTACCCATCAAGAAGACTGACAGCTTGAGAAACTCGCACAGACTTATATCCGAGAGATCATTCGACTGCATGGAGTACCAGTCGACATAGTATCAGACAGGGACCCGAGGTTTGTCTCTATATTTTGGAAGTGCTTGCACGAGGAGTTGGGTACCTTACTAAGTTTCAGCACAGCAGCACACCCACAAACCGATGGACAGTCTAAGCAAACAATTCAAACCCTAGAAGATATGTTGCGAGCATGCACGTTAGATTTCCATGGAAGTTGGGATTCACACTTACCGTTGGCCGAGTTCGCCTATAATAACAGCTATCAGGCCAAGATTGGGATGGCACCCTATGAGGCACTATATGGGCGAAAGTGTAGATCCCCACTACACAGGGAGATTGATGCTCCAAAAGGGAAACGGAAGTCTCCCTCGATTCCAAAGGTTGACCTAGTTCAGGAGACCATGGAGAAGGTCAAACTGATCAAAAATAGATCCGCACAACTCAGAGCCGCCAAAAGAGTTACGCGGACAAGAGGAGAAAGGATTTGGAATTTGAAGTCGGAGATGAAGTATTTCTCAGACTCTCGCCATGGAAAGGATTGATCCATCCGAAGAAAGGAGGCAAGTTGAGTCCGAGATATATTGGACCTTACAAGATTTTACAGAGGATTGGGAAGTTAGTCTACTGACTCAAGTTGCCAATGTAGTATGCGGGAATGCACGACGTATTCCACGTCTCGAGATTGAAGAAGTATCAACAAGATCCTGAGCATATCATCACTCATGATACTCCTCCTCTGATGGAGAACTTGTCCTACATAGAGAAGTCGATTCGGATTATTGATCCGCGAATCGCGATTGCATAAGAGAGAGATTCCGATGGTTAAAGTGGTGTGGCAGAACCACAACCGAGATGAAGACGCAACATGGGGGATGGAAGAAGATACGAGGAATCAACATCCAGAGCTATTCTGAAGAGAATTTGGGGACCAAATTTCTTTAAGGAGGGGAGGATGTGAAGCCCTCGATTTTTATTCGAGCGTGTATTTATTTCACTTATCGTCTATGTACTATTTTGACTATTTTACCACGTCACTTTGACGGGTAAATATTAATAATAAATATATTTTCGCATTTAATTTTATTTTTATTTATTAGTTGTGATTATGATCATTTAGTAATTCTATTCACATTAATGATCATTTGATTGATCATTATTATTATTTTTACATTTATTTGTCACCTTAGAATTTTAAAAGACTATTTATTTTAGAGACTTATACCTTGTAGAATTAAGAATTTGATTTAGAATAAATAATCATGAGACTTATAAGTGATCAAGAAAATCACTAATTATTTTGGGATTGATATTATTCATCTATTATCATCAATTTTGGGACAAAAAAATATACGGATACCACAATTATATACATAGTGGACGGCCTTAAGGGTATTTTTTTGTGTAGAAATATCACCCAACTCTAGTACACATACACCTTATACTACACCTCTTGTGTATGATTATACCATTTTCCAAGAATTATACACATTATCTTATACATCAATTTTATATCATTAAATTTCCCAACTTATTCTATTCTTACAAACATTCGCCTCTTTTTCCCCAACACCCCATTCTTGCCCATACTTTGACTACTCTCATTGTCTCCATGCAAGAGACAATTTGCAAGCTTGGATAAAAAAAAAAAAAATATTCTCTCTCTCCTCTCCCTCAAGGTGGGTTAATTCTATGCCACCCATGTGGGTGGCCACCCACATGGGGTATTGACCCTTAGATCATCACACACACATATTTTTGTTCATCTAAGTGCCATACACTCAAGTGGGTGGCCACCCACTTGGGTGGCATAGAATTTCCCCTCAAGGTGGACGTCCATTTGGCCTTGGTGAACAATATTTTTTGTTCATTTCACCAATACCCAACTCCAAAATTTGCCAACTCTCTCCCACTTCTCTCTAGAAAATCCTTCCTTCTTCTTTCTTCTTTCTTCTTCTTCTTTCTTCTTTCTTCTTCGTCTTCTTCATACTTAACAAAAAAAATACAAGAATTCTCCTCCCATTTTCTTCAAAAATTCGAACACCATCACTTCAACAAGGTAAGAATTTTATTCTTCAATTCATTTTGATATCATCTAGCTACCTCTTTTCACTTCTTGACTTAAGTTTAATTTTTATTTTGAGGTATATTTAGAAGACCTTGAAGATACTAAAGAGCTTTGACATCATCTTGAAGAGGACTTCAAGACTTTGAAGAAATTGTGAAGAATTGGACTATAAGGTAAGAGATTGGGATTTTAGTACATTTTTTCCTTCTTTATATTTCCAAATTTTGACACTCCATTGTCATTTTTGGAGGAATAGGGGACTGACCTTAAAATCTATTTTGAGGGTGAGCTTAGAGACCATTTTTGAAGCCTCTACCTAGCACGTTTTGTTTACTACACAAGGTAAGTGTAGTTTCTACCAAGTTCTTCACCTCTTTCTTCTTCTTCTTAATTTTAACCTCATTTTTTTGGTATTTCTTGACTTAGGGGCTGTCCTAAGTGAGTTTCATTCAAAGTTGTAAAATTTATCCTTTTATTTCACAATTATCCAATTTTTAAGGTGGGTGGAAAAATCCTTTCAACTCCTAGGTGTTTTTCTTTAAAATACATGTAGAACTTATTTCTTGAGAGCTTGAGATATATGTATAATGTATTGTATGTTAATTTTAAGTATCAAGTTGTGAAATTTCTCAAGTGTTGCTCAAAAATGCTATTTATTGCAATTTAGGTGCATGCATGTATATTTTGATGATGTATTTGATGAATTATTGGATGAAATGTATATGCATGTTTATGATTCTTGATATTCATGTTTTATTTGACTTATAACCTGGAAAAGTCTAGCATAATTGATTAAACTTGAATTTTTGGACTTATAATGCAAAAATGGCAAATTGGTGGACTTAATTGTAAGAAAATAAAATTTAAGGGACCCCTCTGTAATTGTCGAATTTTGGGACTGTACTCAGGTTCAAAAATGATATTTGGACATTTTAATAAAATTTTAAAAGTTTCGATATAAATAAAATTAACCCTTAAAAGCCCAAGGACTAGATTGTAAAATTTTAGAAGTTTAAGGGTTAAATTGTAATTTTCGAAACAGTACCAGCCCACTATGTTAAAATTTGAAATTTAACTTTTACGGGACTGGAAATAACATATTTTAAGAGTATTCCAAAAATCCAAGTGTTTAGAGCTTGGAAAGTAATTTTATAAAAATTGAGGGACCAAATTGTAAAAGATTAAACTTGAGGACCCAAATAAAATTCCAGGACTTATACAGTCCATGTACCTGTAAATACTATTTTAACTATAACTTAATGATATTTTGAACCCAAGGTTCAAATTTCATAACAATTGGACCCCTAAAATCCTTAAAGGCAATTATTTAAAAATGGGACAAAAATGAGATTTTCAAACGTTAAGGGACCTATACTTATTTATTTTTAAAACTGTTTTTGTCCCAATATCCCACTAACCTTAGTAATATTTTACAACTGGAATCACATTAAAATCTCTTCCGGTTTGTGAGATCCGAATACTTTAAACTTAGGGCCGAAATGACAATTTTAACAAATTTAGGGCCAATGTGTGAATTTTATATAAACTCGACCTCAAAAATTTAAAAATCTGAATATCTGAAGAATTTAGAGAATTTAGAAACTGACCTCATAATTTTTTGAGGTTGGGACATTTATTTATTCAATTTTAACCCCAAAAGTATTGATTTTTACAAAACGGGGCTAATTGTAAATTTTCTTTTTAACAAGGACCCAACTCAAATTACTTTATTTTAAAAACAGCCCTGGACCCTGACTTATAATAATTATATAAAATATTTTATTTTCTCAAAAATTCCTTGACTTATCGGATCGTCTTGGCCGATTAATACGCGTCATGGGCGACTTCCTCGCCTTGCGGTTCGAACCTATAACGGGGATTTATGTCCCACCTAATTCTTCAAGACATCGAGGATTACTTATCCTCTCGATAATTATCTTCATCCAAATTACTCCACCAACGCCAATAAATGTCATGCGCGATTTTCAAAAACTTTCCTGAACTGCTTCCTTGAATCAATATACTCAACTGCCTGGTTGACATCCTATACTTGTAATTATTTTCCTACCTGAGTCAACTTGGTGTGTCGAGCTCACAGTCGGAATGGATACGTCGGAGATGGAACTGGCTAGCTCGGCTGCTATTCCACTCTCCAGCCCCATCGTCCCTAATCCCGCAACTGAGGGACAGAGTTTGTCCAAGGGAAGTGGGTCGTAGTACTTAAGGTATAATCATGATTATGACAATCCGGGCCTAGCTAGCTCTACTGTGGATTTGTCTTTGCCTATGGAGCGATAAGGTGATAGGTCTTGGACCATCTTGCTCGGGAGTTACAAGGAAGAACGAAGGAATCGCTCTCTGATCCATACGATTCTGGAGTTAATCGGACCCGTTTGGTTGGCGCTACAAATCTGTATGCAACTGCTACTTGTATTGCATTGGTTGGTGCTACAAATCCGTACGCAACCACTACTTGTCTTACTTGGATTGGCGTTACATTAAAATACACAATCCTACTGTCTTGCCTAATCACATAGTGCTTGTATGATTATGAACTATCTCATCAAAATCGTATAAGTATACTATTTTAAGTATTTATATCACGATGCATGCGAACGTAAAGCGAACCACGCATCATGACTCACGCATTTTTCATATAACGATTTTCTTGCATTAATTATATATATCGCCACACTTACACGATCACCCCATCCACTCGAGAATTTTTGTCTCATCCCCCCCGTGTTTTCTAACGTCTAGATGAGGAGTACGTTGAAGATGCCGAACCTCGCCCGGATCGTAACTTAATGGCGTAGGACCCTTTGACACTTAAGTTGTGATTCGATGTGTACTTTGTTTCTTTCGTTGGACTGTAAGTTAATTTGGATAATTTTGGACTGTAAGCTTATTTTGGATACTTCGGTTGGGTTGTATTTGTAACTTGTACCCGTACTTGTAGTTTATTTCCGCTGCTTTAGACTCTGTTTCATTTGGGGTTATGTTATTATTTGTTTAGACTGTTTGGTTTATTTATGTTTAAGTTGTTGATCATCGTCGCGTCGCCATCTGGGGCGTGACAATAAACATCTAATATTTATAGGACAAAAGTTTCCTTTTTTAACAGATTTTTAATATGCCGAATTTTTGTGCAATAAGATTAAATAAAGTAGTATAATTTTTCAAGATTTTTTCGGATTGAAAAAAATATATTTAGATAGAGTAATATATTTTTAAGATAGTAAAAATCAATTAACAAATTTTACATTCCAAACGTAAGAGAAATTCGATACAGATTTTTGATTCATTCATTGATTTAGTTAGATTACAAATTTCCAATTCGAAATTTATTGATTCTTTTTATACAGCAAGAAAAGGTCAAACATTCCTTGTACATTTATAATTACCCAAAATTTAGCAACAAAAAAAGGCAACAAAAAGGTCAAACATTTCAACTTTACGGGCATTCTATGAATATCGATAATCAAGAATTATGGCAACAAAATCAGCAAAAAAATGGGTCAAACATTCTCATTCTATTAACTATCAGTGTTTATGGCAACAAAAATCAGCAACAAAGAGGTCAAATATTCCGATTTTATGAACTATCATCAATTATGGCAACAAAAATCAGCAACAAAGAGGTCAAACATTCCCATTTTGAAAACAATCTTCCATATTAATCGAAAATCAGCAAAAAAAAAAAAAGGTCACCAAATTTTTTAGCAAGTCTCTTTAGGCGGGAAAACATATTTAGAAAATATTTTCTTGTTTTATATATATATATATATAGATATAGATATAGATATAGATTAATATATGGCTTTTACAAAATGATAATGTCATGTAACACTATTAACACTTTGTTTAATAAACATAATATTTTTAAATTTATAACGTTTATGATGTTATCATTGTTCTATAAATGGAGTATAATTTTAGGCTCACTATAAATTTATAAATTATAATATGTTATTAGTTATAATTTTGAACAAACTATTAATCTAATGTTATAAATTTATAATCTTACAATCTAATAATGTTATATAACACTTTTTAGATTTGTAATATTGTGACATTACACTTTGTCTATAATTAATAGTGTTATATATATAACTAGTAATTCCCCACGTGTGTTGCACGTGTATTATTATTCACATGCATTATTATTTTTAAGATTATTCACGTGTATTATTATTTTATTTTATTGGTTTATGCTGAAAGTATCTATTAACATAAGTTTGTATTTATTTCAAGACAATAGAGTGTTAAAGGTGCAATTGTATTTTTTTTTTCTTATAGTAACTAATGAGAAAGAAAAAAAAGGCTCGAATGCATTGTGAATATGCTGGCTATATAAATTTTTTATGTTATTGACTATATGCTTTTAAAGAAGAATGAACTATTTCTATAATCAATTGATAAAATTTAAATTGAGATATATTATTCAAAATAATATGACAGAAAAAATCAAGAAAAAAATTTATAGCAAACTATTTTTCATTAGATATAAACTGTAATTGTATTACCACAAATTTTGCAGCAATGTCATAATAATACACTAAAATAATTATGAATATAAACATGATATAACTGAAACAGATAATAGAAATCGTACCATTGACATTTATGTCCGTTCTCAATCATTTATTTCCAATAGATGTAGATCCCTTGAGTTTTCTCATCAATAAGAAACTGTTGTAATAACTCATCAATCCAAAAATTATAGAATACGATGGAAATTTTCACAACCAAAAGACGTTTATATAGAAAGTTTATTTAAAAATGCAATGCACGGACGGATTTTATTTTTGGTAAATATTTGAATAAGATTTTTTTAAGGTAATACATAGATGTCCATTTTTAGTGTTATACAGTTTGAAAAAGGTATCGCGTTGAACAAATTATTATCCTTTTATTGTAAGATAATAAAATTCTAGATTAATGAATATTTTATTTTAAGGTAAGATTTTGTCAATTTTTCCATAAACACATTTTTAATTATCTGATCACATAGCATTGTCAAATTCGATTGAAAATATAAATAAATACTTGAAATTCGATTTTCAGATATATTTTTAATCATAATGATATTTATGTTTATATTCAGAGTGGGATATTTTTTGCTGATAAAATATATGTTGATAAAAAAAATTCACACAAAATATGTTGACAGAAAATATGTTAGTATGAGGAATAATAAAAAATAAACAAATCATAATTCGGAAAACAACTTAAAAAAATACAACAAAACTATCAGGAATAATAAAAAAAGAAACTCACCAAATATTGTCCGTACAGATCTACAATATAGTTTATATAAAAACTCTTATTTATTGCAGAATTCGAGTTCAATACTATCGATGTTGGTGGGACACCTGATGACAACAGAAATAGAGGGAAACGTGAAGATGAAGTCATATTTGGTGGTTATGCTTCGAATTTAGTGTCAACTGTCACGCCCCAAATGCGACGCGACGACGATCAACCACTTAAACAGAAATAAACCCAACAGTTTAGAAAATGATACAACAATCCCAAGTGAAACAGAGTCTAAAGCAGCGGAAATAAAATAACATAAGTACGATTTACAACTTAAAGTCTAGCGATATCCAAATACATCCGACATAATAACCTAAATAAGTTTACAGGTCGAAACTAAAGCGTAAAGAACACCATATCCAAATCTTAAATGTCAAGGGTCCTACGCCCTCAAATTACAGTCGAAGAGAGAAAAGAGTAGCAGGATAAAAGGTAGTCCAACATCCACAGAAGTACATGAAATAAGTACAATCATCGAAAAAATGGTACAAATTCGACAATGGGGGGGTCAACAATCTGCGGTCGGGTCGACATTCTCAACATCGTCCCCATCTAAAGGTTAGAAAACAGGAGGGAATGAGACAGAAATCTCAGTGGATAGGTGATCGTGTGCAAGTGTGGCGATATATATTTTGATGCAAGAAAACAGTCGTATGAAAAATGCGTGAGATATGATGCGTGATTTCACACACAGCTCACAAGCGTCGTGAGAAATATATTTAAGTAATATACTTATACAGTGTTAAGAAAACAGTTCATGGTCACACAGGCACTATGTGATTCAAGCAAGACAGGAGGATTGTGTACGAATTTGTAGCGCCAATCATCCTATGCAAGACAAGTAGCGGTTGCGTACGGATTTGTAACGCCAACCAATGCAATACAAGTAGCGGTTGCATACGGATTTGTAGTGCCAACCCAACGAGTCCGATTAACTCCAGAATCGTGTGGATCAGACAGCGATTCCTTCGTTCTTCCTTGTAACTCCCCGAGCAAGATGGTCCAAGACCTGTCACCTTATCGCTCCATAGGCAAAGACAAAATCCACAGTGGAGCTAGCTAGGCTCGGATTTGTCATAATCATGATTATACCTCAAGTACTACGACCCGCTTCCCTTGGACAACTCCATCCCTTAATTGCGGGATTAGGACGATGGGGCTGGAAGAGTAGAATAACAAAATGAGCCCGGTTTCATCCCCGACGTATCCATTCCGACTGTGAGCTCAACACACCAAGTTGACTCAGACAGGAAAGTAAATACAAGTTCAGGTAGTCAACCAGGCAGTCGAGTATTATTGATTCAGGGAAGTAGTTCAGGAAATTTTCGAAAATCGCGAGTGGCAATTATGGCGTTGGTGGAGTTATTTGGATGAAGATGATTATCGGGAGGATAAGCAATCTTCGATATCTTGAAAGATTAGGTGGAACATAAGTCCTGTTATAGATTCGAAATCGCAAGACGAGGAAGTCGCCCCGCGATCGCGTATTGATCGGTCAAGACGATCCGATAAGTCAAGGTGTTTTAAGAAAATAAAAATCTTTTATATCATTATTTAAAGTCAGAGGGTCCAGGGCTATTTCTTTAAAAGAAAAATAATTTGAGTTAGGTCCTTGTAAAAAGAAAATTTACAATTAGCCTCGTTTTGTAAAAACCAATACTTTTGGGGTTAAAAAATGAATAAGTAAATGTCCCGACCTTGAAAAATTATGAGGTCAGTTTCTAAATTCTCTAAATTATTCAGAGATTTAGGTTTTTAAAGTTTTGAGGTCGAGTTTTTATAAAATTCTCACATTGGCTCCAAATTTGTTAAAATTGTCATTTCGGGCCCTAAGTTTAAAATAATTGGTACTCACAAACCGGAAGGGCTTTTAATGTGATTCCAGTTATAAAATGTCACTAAGGTCAGTGGAATATTGGGACAAAAGCAGTTTAAAAGGAAATAAGTATAGGTCCCTTATTGTTTGAAAATCTCAGTTTTGTCCCATTTTGAAATAATTGCCTTTAAGGCTTTTAGGAGTCCAATTGTTATGAAATTTGAACCTTGGGTCCAAAATATAATTATGTTATAGTTAAATTAGTATTTCCAGGTGCATGGACTGCATAAGTCCTGGTAATTTTATTTTTGTCCTCAATTTTAATCTTTTACGATTTGGTCCCTCAATTTTTATAAAATTACTTTCCAAGCTCTAAACACTTGATTTTTGAATACACTTAAAATATGTTATTTCCAGTCCCTTCAAGATTTAAAATTTCAAATCTTAAAAATAGGGTCTGGTACAGTTTTGAAAATTGCAATATAGCCCTTAAACTTCTAAAATTTTACAATCTAGTCCTTGGGCTTTTAAGGGTTGATTTTATTTATCTAAAAACTCTTAAAACTGTATTAAAATGTCCAAACATCATTTTTGAAACTGAGTACAGTCCCAAAAGGGGTCCCTTAAGTTTTATTTTCTTGCAATTAAGTCCACCAACTTTCCATTTTCGCATTTTAAGTCCAAAAATTGAAATTTAATCAATTATGCTCGACTTGTCCAGGTTATAAATCATACAAAATATGGATTTCAAGGGTCATACATATACAAGTCCATTTCACACAAGAATTCATCAAATATCACAATAAAGTGTACATGTATGCACCTATTTTTCAACAAATAGCATTTTGAGCCATACTTGAGAAATTTTCAACTTGATACAAAAAATTAACATGCAATACATAATATATATATATATATATATATCAAGTGCTCAATATCAAAATACTACATGCATTTTAAGTAAAAACACCTAGAAGTTGGAAAGATTTTTCCACCCACCTTAAAAATGAACTTGTTGGTGAAAGATGAAATAAATCACTCTTGAAGGAGAAATGACTTAGGTCAGTCCCCTAGGTCAAGGAATACCAAAAAAAATGTAGGATTTAGGAAATGAGGTTAAAAATTTAAGGAAAGAAGAAGAAGGTGAAGAATATTGGTAAAACTACACTTACCTTGTAGTAGATGAAATGAGACTAGTAGAGGTCTCAAAATGGGTCTCTTTGCTCACTCTAAAAACAACTCTTAAGGTCAGCCCCTAAAAGTCCAAAAATAAAAATGGAGTATCAAAATTTTGGAAAATAGAAGAGAAGAAGAAAATGTACTAAAAATCCCATTTCTTACCTTATAGTCCAATTTCTCTTCAAAATCTTCAAAGTCTTGAAGTCCTTTTCAAGATGATGGTAAGGCTCTTAGTGTCTCCCAAGTCTTCTAAGTATACCTCAATCCAAAAATCAAACTTAGGTTAAGAAGTGAAGATGATGAGCTAGAGGATAACAAGATGATTTTTTGAACACAATTTCTTACCTTGTTGTAGGGGGTTCGAATTTTGTTGTGTAAGTAGAAGATGGAGTTCTTGAAATTTTTGGTTAAGTGTTTAAAGGTTTGAAGAAGAAGATGAACATATGCTTAGAGAAAATGTGGGAGGAGTTTTGTTTTGTTTGAGTTAAATGATAGTTAATGGGGAATAATTAGGGGTTTAGGGTAAAAAAAATAACTAGCTTCCTTTATTAGGGACATGAAGCCAAAAGCTAGGTTTTAGGGAGAAATTTAAAATTCATTTGTTTGACTAAAGGGTTAGTGAGATTTGTAGGAAGATTTTTAGTTGTAGGCTTGCAAGACATAAAATAAAATAGAAATGAAATTATCAAAATTTTATTTATTTTTAGTCCCATAATAATTTAGTTGTGAGATACAAAATGATAAAATAGTGGTAGAAGAAAAAATGAGTTATTTTTCCCATTTAAAGTGGTAAATTCAAAAATTAGGGGAAAAAGAAAAAAAAATATTTGGTTTCTTTTCTTTATAAAATTGAGGGAAAAAATAAAATGTATAAATATCCAATATTAAATATTTAGAAATTTAAAATAAAGATGTGAAATAAGAAATGTGTAATCGAAAAATAAATTGAAAGTTGGTTGGGATGAATTATAGAACAAGATGAAATATTTGGATAAGGGTTGAAATGTATTCCTAAATTTTCGAGGGTCTAATATTTCTAAAGTCGTAGTTAACAAACCAAGTAACAATACTAGAGGAGAATATAAAATTGCTAAGCTCAAAAATGCGAAATGCGTAATTGACGTTGGAAGAAATAAATAAAAGTAGAGTCGCGTTTCATTAATAATAGGTTTGTGATACATAGCCGAATAAATAATCACTACATAACACCGTATCTCACGTTGTTAAAATTCGGGGCCTCACATTCACCCCTCCTTAAAAGAATTTGGTCCCCAAATTCTCTTCAGAATAATTCTGGATATTGATTCCTCATATCTTCTTCAATCTCCCACGTTGCCTCTTCATCTCGGTTGTGGTTTGGCCATACCACTTTAACCATCGGAATCTCTCTATTACGCAACTGACGTATCTGCTGGTCAATGATCCGGATTGGTTTCTCGATGTAGGATAAATTTTCCAACAGAGGAGGAGTATCTTGGGTGATGATATGCTCGGGATCTGGTTGGGAGTAGTATCTTGGGTGATGATATGCTCGGGATCTGGTTGGTACTTCTTTAACCTTGATACATAGAATACATCGTGCATTCCCGCATACTGTGCTGGTAACTCGAGTCGGTAGGCTAACTTCCCGATTCTCTGCAAAATCTTGTAAGGTCCAACATATCTCGGACTCAACTTGCCTCCTTTCTTCGGATTGATCAATCCTTTCTGTGGAGAGAGTCTGAGAAATACTTCATCTCCAGCTTCAAATTCCAAGTCCTTTCTCCTCTTGTCTGCGTAACTTTTTTTTGGCAGCTCTGAGCTGTGCGGATCCATTCCTTGATCAACTTGACCTTCTCCATGGCCTCCTGAACTAAGTCGACCTTTGGAATCGAGGGCAACTTTCATTTCTCCTTTGGAGTCCACTGGTCATCAATCTCCCAGTGTAGTGGAGATCTACACTTTCGCCCATACAGGGCTTCGTAGGGTGCCATCCCAATTGTGGCCTGATAGCTGTTATTATAGGTGAACTCGGCTAATGGTAAATGTGGATCTCAACTTCCTTGGAAATCCAACGTGCAGGCTCGCAGCATATCTTCCAGGGTTTGAATTGTTCGCTCAGACTGGCCATCCATTTGTGGATGTGCTGCTATGCTGAAGCTTAGCGAGGTACCCAATTCCTCGTGTAAGAACTTCCAGAATCTGGAGACAAACCTTGGGTCTCTGTCTGACACAATGTCGACTGGCACTCCATGCAGTCGAATGATCTCTCATATATAAATTTGCGCGAGTTTCTGTAAGCTGTCGGTTTTGTTCATGGGTAAGAAGTGTGCAGATTTCATGAGTCGGTCTACGACTACCCATATAGCATCCTGGCCTCCTCTAGTCCTTGGTAGATCCATCACGAAGTCCATCGTTATGTGTTCCCATTTCCATTCGGGAACTCTCAACGGTTGTAATAAACCAGATGGTCGTTGGTGTTCTGCCTTTACTCGTTGACAAGTCAAACATCTCGCAACAAACTCCGCTACCTGGTTCTTCATGTTTACCCACCAGTAATGTCGTTTCAAGTCCTTATACATCTTGTTTCCTCCAGGGTGTATAGTGTATTTCGAAAGGTGTGCTTCTGAGAGAATTCTACTCCTAATCCGCTCGTCACTTGGTACACAAACTCGATTTTGAAATTTGATGATCCCATCTTCATGTATCAAGAATTCTGACCTCTCTCCTTTAAGTATCTTCTCTTTCAGTTTTTGAAGTTGCACATCTGTCCCTGTGCTGCCTTGATCTCGTTCAGTAAATCGGGTTTGTTAGCACAAGAAATTTGAGTATTAGTCCTTGTCGGATTCCAAGTGCTCAACTCTTCTAATGATTTCCACTCTCGAATCATTAGTCTGGCTAAACTCGCCTTTCTGCTCAAGGCGTCAGCTACTACGTTAGCTTTCCCGGGATGATATTGGATATCAAAGTGATAGTCCTCTATTAATTCCATCCATCTTTGTTGCCTCAAATTGAGATCCTTCTGAGAGAATAGATACTTCAAGCTCTTATGATCCGTGTAAACCGTGAATGTTGCTCCGTAGAGATAGTGCCTCCATTTCTTTAACGCGAACACTATTGTTGCCAATTCCAAGTCATGCGTTGGGTAATTGGCTTCATACGGCTTGAGTTTCCGTGATGCATAAGCAATGGCCTTTCCTTCCTGTATGAGTACTGCTCCTAGTCCTTCCTTTGATGCATCACTGTAGACGACAAAGTTTTTGTTCCCTTTGGAAGGGCTAAGACTGGAGTTGTAGTAAGTCGTTTCTTCAGCTCTTGGAAACTAGCCTCACACTTGTCATTTCACTCAAACTTGACTTGCTTCTGGGTTGGTCGAGTGAGTGGTCTAGCTATCTTGGAGAAATCCTGGATAAATCTTCGATAATATCCAAATAGTCTAAGAAACTTCGATCTCCTCGTTCGCACTCGGGTTGTTTCCATTCAACCACTGTCTGTACCTTCGAAGGATCTACGGCGATCCCAGTGTCGGATACTATGTGTCCCAAGAATGCGACTTCACTAAGCCAAAATTCGCACTTGCTGAATTTGGCATACAGCTTCTGCTCTCGTAGTGTCTCCAAAATAATTTTCAGATGACGTTCATGCTCTTCTCTAGACTTAGAGTATACGAGTATGTCATCAATGAATATCACTACGAATTGATCCAAATAAGGATTGAAAGACTCGATGCATCAGATCCATAAACGTTGCTAGTGCGTTTGTCAGACCGAAAGGCATCACTACAGACTCGCAGTGTCCATATCTGGTTTGAAATGCCGTTTTGGAAACGCCTTCTTCACGGATCTTCAGCTGATAATATCCTTGTTGTAAATCAAACTTCGAGTACACCATCGCTCCTTGAAGTTGATCAAACAGTTCGTCTATCCTCGGGATGGGATATTTGTTCTTGATGGTCACGCTATTAAGACCGCAATAATCTATACACAGTCTTAATGTGCCATCCTGGTCAAACAAAACTAAGGCGGATTAGACGAAGGTAAAGGAAAGATAAGGAAGAACAAGGAAAGAATGAATAAGGAAAGTCAGTCAAGAGTCAACCAAGTCAAGACAAGTATGACTATGGAATCTCCAAATATAAATTCTAACTTAGTATAAACATCTGTAATACGGTTTTATGCCATTTTGAAATCGATTTCACACTTAATCGTCGGTCGCAGATACTACCCAACACGGTCAGGGTCCTATCTCGGTCAACTCGGTGTAAGTTTCCATCTTACTAGCCGAGCTCTAATACCATAACATCACGCGCCCAAACGCGACGCGACGCGATTTACGATCAACCACTTAAACAGAAATAAACCCAATAGTCTAGAAAATGATACAACAATCCCAAGTGAAACAGAGTCTAAAGCAGCGGAAATAAAATAACATAAGTACGAATTACAACTTAAAGTCTAGCGAGATCCAAATACATCCAACATAATAACCTGAATAAGTTTACAGGTCGAAACTAAAGCGTAAAGAACGCCATATCCAAATCTTAAATGTCAAGGGTCCTACGCCCTCAAATTACAGTCGAAGAGAGAAAAGAGTAGCGAGGATAAAAGAGTCCAACATTCGCGAGTACATACAAAATAAGTACAATCATCAGAAAAACGGTACAAATTCGACAGGCGGGGCGGGGGTCAACAATCTGCGGTCGGGTCGACATCCTCAACATCGTCCCCATCTAAAGGTTAGAAAACATGGGGGAATGAGAGAGAAATCTCAGTGGATGGGTGATCGTGTGCAAGTGTGGCGATATATATTTTGATGCAAGAAAACAGTCGTATGAAAAATGCGTGAGATATGATGCGTGATTTCACACACAGCTCACAAGCGTCGTGAGAAATATATTTAAGTAATATACTTATATAGTGTTAAGAAAACAGTTCGTGGTCACACAGGCATTATGTGATTCAAGCAAGACAGGAGGATTGCGTACGAATTTGTAGCGCCAATCCTATGCAAGAAAAGTAGCGGTTGCGTACGGATTTGTAATGCCAACCAATGCAATACAAGTAGCGGTTGTGTACGGATTTGTAGCGCCAACCAAACGGGTCCGATTAACTCCAGAATCGTGTGGATATGACAGCGATTCCTTCGTTCTTCCTTGTAACTCCCCGAGCAAGATGGTCCAAGACCTGTCACCTTATCGCTCCATAGGCAAAGACAAAATCCACAGTGGAGCTAGCTAGGCTCGGATTTATTATAATCATGATTATACCTCAAGTACTACGACCCGTTTCCCTTGGACAACTCCGTCCCTCAGTTGCGGGATTAGGACGATGGGGCCAGAAGAGTGGAATAGCGGCCCGAGCCCGCCCATCCCCGACGTATCCATTCGACTATGAGCTCGACACACCAAGTTGACTCAGACAGGAAAGTAAATACAAGTTCAGGTAGTCAACCAGGCAGTCGAGTATTATTGATTCAAGGAAGCAGTTCAGGAAATTTTCGAAAATCGCGAGTGACAATTATGGCGTTGGTGGAGTTATTTGGATGAAGATGATTATCGGAAGGATAAGCAATCTTCGATATCTTGAAAGATTAGGTGGAACATAAGTCCCGTTATAGATTCAAAATCGCAAGACGAGGAAGTCGCCCCGCGATCGCGTATTGATCGGTCAAGACGATCCGATAAGTCAAGGTGTTTTAAGAAAATAAAAATCTTTTATATCATTATTAAAAGTCAGAGGGTCCAGTGCTGTTTCTTTAAAAGAAAAATAATTTGAGTTAGGTCTTTGTAAAAAGAAAATTTACAATTAGCCCCGTTTTGTAAAAACCAATACTTTTGGGGTTAAAAATTGAATAAGTAAATGTCCCGACCTTTAAAAATTATGAGGTCAGTTCCTAAATTTTCTAAATTGTTCAGAGATTCAGGTTTTTAAAGTTTTGAGGTCAAGTTTTTATAAAATTCTCATATTGGCCCCAAATTTGTTAAAATTGTCATTTCAGGCCCTAAGTTTAAAATAATTGGTACTCACAAACCGGAAGGGCTTTTAATGTGATTACAGTTGTAAAATGTCACTAAGGTCAGTGGAATATTTGAACAAAAACAGTTTAAAAGGGAAATAAGTATAGGTCCCTTATTGTTTGAAAATCTCATTTTTGTCCCATTTTGAAATAATTGCCTTTAAGGCTTTTAGGGGTCCAATTGTTATGAAATTTGAACCTTGGGTCCAAAATATAATTATGTTATAGTTAAATTAGTATTTCCAGGTGCATGGAGTGCATAAGTCCTGGTAATTTCATTTTGGTCCTCAATTTTAATCTTTTACGATTTGGTCACTCAATTTTTATAAAATTACTTTCCAAGCTCTAAACACTTGGATTTTTTAAATACACTTAAAATATGTTATTTTCAGTCCCTTAAGAGTTAAAATTTCAAATTTTAAAAATAGGGTCTTATACAGTTTCGAAAATTGCAATATAGCCCTAAAACTTCTAAAATTTTATAATCTAGTCCTTGGGCTTTTAAGGGTTGATTTTATTTATCTAAAAACTCTTAAAACTTTATTAAAATGTCCAAACATCATTTTTGAACCTAAGTACAGTCCCAAAATTCAAAACTTACAGAGGGGTCCCTTAAGTTTTAATTTCTTGCAATTAAGTCCACCAACCTTCCATTTTCGCATTTTAAGTCCAAAAATTAAAATTTAATCAATTATGCTCGACTTTTCCAGGTTATAAATCATACAAAACATGGATTTCAATGATCATACATATACAAGTCCATTTCACACAAGAATTCATCAAATATCACAATAAAGTGTACATGTATGCACCTATTTTTCAACAAATAGCATTTTGAGCCATACTTGAGAAATTTTCAACTTGATACAAGAAATTAACATGCAATACATAACATATATATATCTCAAGTGCTCAATATCAAAATACTACATGCATTTTAAGTAAAAACACCTAGAAGTTGGAAAGATTTTTCCACCCACCTTAAAAATGAACTTGTTGGTGAAAGATGAAATAAATCACTCTTGAAGGATAAATGACTTAGGTCAGCCCCCTAGGTCAAGGAATACCAAAAAAAAATTTAGGAGTTAGGAAATGAGGTTAAAAATTTAAGAGAAGAAGAAGGAGGTGAAGAATATTGGTAAAACTACACTTAGCTTGTGTAGTAGATGAAATGAGACTAGTAGAGGTCTCAAAATGGGTCTCTTTGCTCACTCTTAAAACAACTCTTAAGGTCAACCCCTAAAAGTCCAAAAATGAAAATGGAGTATCAAAAATTTGGAAAATAGAAGAGAAGAAGAAAATATACTAAAAATCCCATTTCTTACTTATAGTTCAATTTCTCTTCAAAATCTTCAAAGTCTTGAAGTACTTTTCAAGATGATGGTAAGGCTCTTAGTGTCTCCCAAGTCTTCTAAGTATACCTCAATCCAAAAATCAAACTTAGGTTAAGAAGTGAAGATGATGAGCTAGAGGATAACAAAATAATTTTTTGAACACAATTTCTTACCTTGTTGTAGGTGGTTCGAATTTTTTTGTGTAAGTAGAAGAGGGAGTTCTTGAAGCCAAAAGCTAGGTTTTAGGGGAAAATTTAAAATTTATTTGTTTGACTAAAGGGTTAGTGAGATTTGTAGGAAGATTTTTAGTTGTAGGCTTGCAAGATATAAAATAAAATAGAAATGAAATTATCAAAATTTTATTTATTTTTAGTCTCATAATAATTTAGTTGGGAGATACAAAATGATAAAATAGTGGTATAAGAAAAATTGAGTTATTTTTCCCATTTAAAGTGGTAATTTCGAAAAATAGGGGAAAATGAAAAAAAATATTTGGTTTCTTTTCTTTATAAAATTGAGGGAAAAAATAAAATGTACAAATATCCATAATTAAATATTTAGAAATTTAAAATAAAGATGTGAAATAAGAAATGTGTAATCGAAAAATAAATTGAAAGTTGGTTGGGATGAATTATAGAATAAGATGAAATATTTGGATAAGGGTTGAAATGTATTCCTAAATTTTCGAGGGTTTTCTAAAGTCGTAGTTAACCGATCAAGTAACAATACTAGAGGAGAATATAAAATTGCTAAGCTCAAAATTGTGAAATGCGTAATTGACGTTGGAAGAAATAAATAAAAGTAGAGTCGCGTTTCCTTAATAATAGGTTTGTGATACATAGCCGAATAAATAATCGCTACATAACACCGTATCTCACGTGTTAAAATTCGGGGCCTCACATCTACAATATCAAAGTGTTTCTCTAATGCAATTTAAACAGAATAAATATAAGAGGAATTTGCATAAATAATAAGCTGCCAAAAAAATATCTGAACATAAAATAAACTGTTAATTCAATTAATGGTGAAAGATACATAAAATCATAATTCTTCTATTTTAACTATTATTAAACAATTTATGAAAGTTTGAATAGTCATTAGTATTTAAAACTTGATTAATTGATATTATATTGTACAAAAAAGTAACAGCGCCATTGAAACAAATAAATAACATATTTGATGAAGATATGATGTATAAAATCAACATAATCATTGTAATATATATGAACAGAAGAACATACGTATACTAATATTAATTATAGTGAAATAATATTTATAATTTTTAAAATCTATATATTATATATAGACAGAATTGATACTATAGACTCACTTTTGGTATAAAATAGGAATACCAGTAAATAAACTTTTCCTAATTTTTATACATATAAAATAGGAATACCATTTATGATATTTTCCTAATTTATATACATATAAAGTAGTAATACCATTTACAATATTTTCTTATAATATTTTCCTAATTTATATAATTACAATGATTTTCTTATAATATAAACATTTATAATGTTTACAGTTGTTTCCTAATATAATAAGTGAAAAGAGCGGGAAAAATTTTGTTTCGGACTTCTGCTATTATATATATAGATGTTAGGGGAAATGCAAAATTACTCTCGTATCTATAGGGGTGGTGCAATATTAGTCCAGTAACTTTTGAAATTGCGATTTTAGTCCTGTATCTTTTGCCTTTTTTGCAATTTTGGTCTAATAAGTTTGAGATTTGTGCAATTCTGGTCCTATAAGTTTTAAGTTAATTCAAATTTGGTCCTAAGAGCTATTTCAATATTTTAATTATTCTCAAAATGCCCTTGATAGCCAAAAATCAATATACCTAAGATCAAGTTTAAAATAGTATCAGAACCTATATTTTATTATTTGAGTAAAATTTATTTATCACTATAGATTACTTAATGATGGAAGAATTTTAGATTTATGAATCCATATCAAAATCCGAGATATGAGTTCAACATGTATTATTTTCTAATTATCAAAATACAAAAACATATAAAAATATGCCAAAATTGGTCATTTTTAATAATACGACAAAAATTACCACAACTAAAAAATAAAAGACTAAAATTGTCAAATTCTAAAAATTACATAAAATTGTTATTTTTTCTAAGGGTCAAATTGTCATAGGACTAAAATTGCAACTTTAAAGGTTACAGGACTAATTTTGCGACACCGCTATAGATACATGACCAATTTTGCAATTTTTCCTATAATGTTACATAAAAAATAAATTGTAAAAAAAAAGGGGGAAAAAGCTATGGGGGCACGTGCCCCCATAAAAGGAACTGTAGTTCCATCATTGTATTGGATAAAAAATTGAATTGTATTTTTCTATTCATGTGTTGTTTATATATTATTTTCAATGTGTTTTGTTTAATATATGTTGTATATGTGTATATTTCTTGATTGTTTATAAGATTCCGAGTATAAAATTGATTAATTAATAGGGGTAAAAATTGTATTTCACTGAAATTTTATTAGTTGAAATATATTTGAAACAACCTTGAAATAACAACGTCAAAAAATCTGAAAAAAAATTGGCGGGAGCATAAGAATGTCCGAAAAAAATTTGGAAACCCAAAAACGTCTAGAAAAAGTCTGGAAGCATAAATATGTCTTTTTTCTGAAATGTTTGACAATCGTGCCCTTAACCCTATTTATTATCCTATGAGACTGGACATTAGAATCCAACTCATTTTTGTATTATCTAAGAATTTAATATAAAAACTGTCCATAATATTTTATTTTAAAAATATAATATTAATTAAAACATTAATAGTATTTGAAAAAATACAGTTTTTTATTAATTCAAATTATAAATGAATCTAACGAGTTTTACGAGTCTTTTTTTTTGTCGAACGATAGTATTTTATTATAACAACTCAAAAACTAAAATTACAACTACAATCGTAGCCAACGGGCTAAGAGCCAACATGACTAACTAAAAGCCAAGCGGGGAATTGGTAATACCAGTTCAGATTCACAACATGGACTTAAAAACTACACAAACCCAAATTAAACCACTCCACGTCAGGAGACTTGGACTTAATGGAGACGTAACACACTAAAAAATTAAAACCGCACGAGCAACCACTACATCTTTGCAAAAAAAAAAAACTGATCCGCCTACGAGTTTCGCAAATCAACCAGGAAAAGAAAATACAAACAAAATAAGAAAACAACAACTATAGCTAAAAAACGAGAGAAAAAAATACAAAAAATTGCCTCTCCCTCACCCAACTCTACTGCTGCAGCCCATCATCTACTCAGCTCCGAGACACCTCCGTGGAGCTTCGACTCGCTTTCACCCTGGAACGAAATTATCGGTCACCTCCGAATATCACAAGAAACCGTCATCGTCTGCCCTCTAGCAGAAAGCATGGAGGGGGGGGGAGGGGGGGAGGAGAGGAGAGGGGAAGGAAGGAGCGGGAGGGGGGAGGGATGAGGGTGGCGGTTGTGGAGAGGTGAAGGAGGGGGGAGGGATGAGGGTTTGCAATTTTGGATTTTTACGAGTTTTACGAGTCTACTCATCAAATTTAAGTCGGTTTTTTATGGGCCTAATCAACCCAATTGCTACAATAACAAAAGGTCGGGTTTTGGTTGGCAGACTCGATCCTAATCAACCTAATTGCTACAGTAACAAATCTCGGATTTGGGAATAATTCGTGAGCCCTTCATTTTCATATCTACAGTGTTATTCGTAATAATTTGGGAATAACTGGACAAAATCTCAATCATATAACAAAATTCGTCTTCAACAGGAGGATTCTCAATAAATTATTAAATAAAAATATTTTAAATTGAAAACAAATAAAATAGTATAACTTTGTTAAAATAGAAACTATCGGAAAGGAATAATTTATTAAAGGAAAAGTTTGACATATTTTGTGACATTATTATTTATAAAAGATATGTAGAAATTTTAACGTCCTATGAAAAATATCATATTTTCTTCGAGTATTTTTTAAAAGTTGGAAAATTTTGTTACTATGGTAATTGCTAATTGCCATCCCAACCTATCCCTAACGTCCACGCGACCCATTTATTTCATTGCCACAGTACGTTTACAGTTCTTGGTTTTTTGCTTCCAAACACTGATAATAAATTCTTTGTTCCAATAATCTGAAACGAAATATTTCAAAGAAAAAAATTCTCCTCTTCCCCCTCTCTCTCTAAGCACAGTCTCTCTCTCTCTCTGAAACACGTTATATATGCACTTTTTTGTGTCTTCTTAAAAAAAAGATGTGCACGACCCGAGAGCATTCGGGTCAGGACCCACTGAAGCCCGTGAAAATTATACCCAAGGAGAAAACCGGCGACATCCTTACGACGTCGTTGAAGGCTATTCTCGCCATCATCTTTACCTTGTCAATTTCCCTCGCTCTCTACTCCACCCTCCACACCAGTATCCGACCCGTTTTCTTCCGCGGGCCGGAGCTCCCAAACCCGACACTGTACATGTCCCAACTCAACTCCGACCACTCCCAACAAACATCTCCCACATAGCCTTCGGCATCGGTGGGTCGACCCGTTGGAAAAAACGGGCCGAGTATTCGGATCTCTGGTGGAAACCCAACACCACTCGCGGGTTCGTCTTCCTCGAAATAAACCGGACCCGAAAACCCGGTTCAGAATCCAGCCCCGCGTTTCCTCCGACTGGAAGAGGTTCAGGCGCTCCGCCGGGTCGGAGTCGGCGGTGAGAATAGCTCGGGTGGTGGTGGATTTGTTCCGGGTCGGTTTACCGAACGTGAGGTGGTTCGTGATGGGTGACGACGATACGGTATTCTTCCCGGAAAACTTGGTGGCGGTGCTGGGAAATACGACCACCGTAAAATGGTGTACGTCGGCGGGAACTCGGAGAGCGTGGAACAGGACGTGATGCATGCGTACGATATGGCGTTTGGTGGCGGTGGGTTCGCGATTAGTTATCCATTGGCAGCACAGTTGGTCGGCGCGATGGACGGCTGTCTGAATAGGTACCATTATTTCTACGGTTCAGATCAGAGAGTGTGGGCTTGTGTAGCGGAACTCGGTGTGGGGCTCACTAGAGAACCAGGGTTCCACCAGGTATGCTTTTGCCTCTCCACCTTTGTGTGTGTGCGTTTTTGTGCAATTAGATATTTTTACTTTCTAATTTTTTATACGGGAATATGACAAACTAGATTTTTCAACCTTTATTTTTAGAATAGAATTTTCAGTATTTGATATATATAACATAGAAGTGTAAAGAGGATTTAGAACTACAAGTGCCAAAAGTTGTTATTAGGAATAGTTTATATGTAATCAATGTTTGGACATAGGGGTTTATATGTTTGATAGATTTTTTGAATGGAATAAGTGTAAATTTGTAATAAGGTAATTTATTTTATTTCACTTCTAGGGGATATGTAATAAACTCATAAATACTTTTTTTTTAAAAAAAGTTTATATTCCAAAAATGTTCCTAAATTTGCACTAAATCATGGACATAAAATATATCATAAAAGTCTTTTACCTGAAATATTTCAAGGTAATTTGTGGGAGATAATAAACATAATTTGTATATATATAGTTACATAGAGAGATTGCAATATTTTTGTATGGTAGATCAATTACAAAATTACACTTACTATAACTTAAAATTTTGATTTAAATCCGTTACTATAATCTTGCAGTTAAACTCTTATTAAATGAGGATCACAAAAGATTCATATTGTGATATTTCCTATGATATTTATGGGAGTGTTTGTTGTTTTTTCACTTAAATGTCGAGAACCACTTTTTCTTAGAGTTTGCCCCCGTCCGACAAGAATTGGGGAATAAATTTACTGTTCTAAATTGATGTTCCATCTCATGTTCCATAATTCGGATGAACAAGAGACGTGTCTAGAAAAAAGTTTATATTCCAAAATGTTCCTAAATGCGATTAATTAAGATTATCAGGTTGATTATTTTTTTAATCTTCTAAATCAGAGCACTTAAAAATAAATTACGTAAAAGAATTGATCAACATTCTTGTTTAATTCCCATTGACAGCGGGTCAAATTAATCATGTCTCTCTGCAAGAACTTTTCCTATACTTTTTTTTATCCCAAAACATGTGCCGTAAACTTGGTTGATCACTATTGGCCGCATATTTTTCCTCTGTTGTTTTGCTCTAACAATGGGACACGTGTCTGATTTTCACATGGGAGCTGGTGATGGGTTTTGCTGGCGTCACATGGCTGTGGACGTCCAGTAACACCTACTCATCTGGGCTCCTGCCACGTTACTACGTTAGTACTTACTTTACTGGGGTCTGCTTTATACGGCCGAATAGTTTGTCTATTATATTAATGTTCTTGTCTGTTAGTATTTTTCTTTAATAATTATTATAATTTACTTCGTACGATGTAACAACCAAGTCGGTATTGCATTTTAAATGAGAAGTTAATGAAAGAAAAAGTTGTTCTTTATGAAACATTTCTTTTCTGTTTATTCGGAGAAGAGTTGACAAAAAATTAATATACATTTGAGGAACTTTTATTTTTCAATAAATGAAATATGGTATTATAAGAAAATCCAAAACTTATTGAGAAAGACTACTATATTTTTTTTGTCAGTAAATGAAATATTTCTTTTCTGTTATTTCAGAGCAGAAATAAAAAATTTAATATACTTTTGAGGAGCTTTTTTTTTCTTCAAATAAATGAAATATTTTATTATAAAGAAATCAATTTTTTTAGAAAGTCTACTATGTTTCATGTGCATTTGGATTTTAGACTGTCCAATCACTTGTTTTGTCTACAGTCTCTTTCTTTCTCCTTTTATAGTTTTTTTTAAAAATTGTATAAAGATAAATTTTAGTAATTTTTTTTTACAATTTAAATTATGTTTATGGTTACAATTTTAAAAAAGGATCATTACAAAAACTACCCATGAGGTGTGGTATAATCACAAAAAAAAAATCATGTTATTTTTTAAAATTACAAATCCCCCTTAAGAGCCCAATATTGTAAAATCCGAACCAGACCAGTCAGTTCAGGCGGTTTAGCCGGGAGTCGGTCACATGCCCGATTTAGTTATATATTAAAATCGGGTGGCTACAAAACTGCTACCACCCGGTCCAACTAAGTAAAATAACGGGAAAACGGTGACTCTATTAACTCGGTTTTCTTTAGTAAATAACTATTCTTTATTATGTTACAAAAATTGAAAGAACAAATATATTTAGTAAATTTGCATATAACTTATCTTATATTTGATTTACATATCTATATTTGGATATTATTTTAGTTTTATTTTATTTGTATTTGTTAGTTTTTTTATTTTTGTAATGGTGTTTATCTTTTACATGTGTGCACATATACATATATATACACATATATATATACATATATATATATATGTGTGTGTGGGGGAACCGATTTTTAAAAGCGGTTGAACCAGTGACCCAATGACCCAGTTATTAATCGGTTCGATGTTCAGTCCGGGTTTAAAAACAAGACATTACAAATATGCCCTTGAGGTTTGTATTTGTTATACAAATTACTCTCTCAACACTTCCTCATTAGGTGCAATTTGTAAAATAGAAATATATTAAATGAGTATTATATAATTTTACAGATGATTGGATTTTTTGTAATTAGACTAACTTTAAGGGATAATTACATAAAAACCCATGAGGTTTGTGCTAATTACAAAAAAAAAACAGAGATTTTTGAAAATTACAAAAAAAACCTTAAGGTTTGATTTTGCTTACATCTTCCCCCTTCATAAGCAAAAATATTTCAAAAAACTACCCTGATATTTGTAGAAATATTATAGTTAACCCCTTTTTTTTAATAAGTTGGGAGTACTGGTTAGAGGGGAGGAGATAAATTTCAAAGAAACTGAAAGATACAGGGTTCGAACCCTGGTTAATACCCTTATAAAAAGTGAGTGATACCACTTGAGCTACAAACTAGTGGTTTAATATTTTTTTATTTGGGAGTGGGGGAAAGGGAGGGGATAAATTTCAAATAAACTGAAAGATATAGGGTTCAAACCCTGGTCAACACCCTTATAAAGGGTTAGTGATACCACTTGAGCTACAAACTCGTGGTATTATAGTTAACCCCTTAAATTTAAGACAAAATCAAACCCAAGGGGGCTTTTTGTAATTTTGAAACATCTCTGGATTTTTTTGTAATTAGCCCAAACCTTGGGGGTGTTTTTGTAATTATCCCTATTTTTAATTATCCCTTTAAAAAAATTTATATGAGGAGTATCTATCATGACTTGGGACGTGTGGAAAGGAGAAACTCCCTTCCACCCTTCACCTTGAAAAAGTGAAGAAATTATATATCTCATTGTTCCCTCTTTATGGTCTTTGTAAGTACTAAGTACCTAACTTAGTGTTGTTGAAGTTTCTCTGTTTTTATTCCACAGCTAGAAAACATTTTGTGGAGTTGTTCCTGAATTATTCCATATTAGCAATAATTCGGATTCTAGCACTAACGTTTAATTATTTTCACAGTTTAATGTGAAAAAAAACAAAACCCGATATAGAGAATGTTTGCAAACACTAAAATAAATAAAGGTTTTATTCCTGCATGCACCACTTTTGAATAGTAATTTCTCCCATTACACCATAGTGGTTTGTGGTGGCTTAGAAATTACGAGCACTTACCTTTATTATGATCATTCATTTTCAAGAATGATTTCCCCTATTAACCTAGGATATTCATTCGAATCACTATGTATCAGGTTAGGAAAATTCGTATCCAAAAACTTAATAAATTTGTTAAGAACTTGAGGAAAAAATCAGTTGTTCTACTTTCTTATAATTCGTGCTTTTGTATTAATTTCCACAGAATTTACCTTCCAAAGTTACTGATTTTTTATCTTGGAGAAACATATGTTGTGAAATCTCGGGGGTGGCAATGGGTCGGGTCTGCCTTGAACTGAGATCCGATATGCTAAGACTTGTAAAAACCCAGAACCAGACTCGATGGCTAGACACGTTAGACCCGTTAAATAAATTAATATAAAAAATATTTGTTTTTTGCAAAAAAAAATATTAAAATAAAATATCATAAAAATATATAATAAAAATTTTAAGTAATAAAAAAGACCGGGTGGGTCTAGGTTGGGTCGTCTGAAAAGGGAAAACTCATACGCAAACCTAGACCCATTTACACTATAAAAAACCGCTCCAAATGGGTTGTGTCCGGGTTTTACCCAGATCCATTGTCATCCCTATGAAATCTACCGAACCCCTTGATATTTTAAGTTTGTTGATAATATTTGGATGTCAACTCCTGCATTATTCTTGATCATTTTTTGCTATGATAATGATGTTCATACATCTTCCCTTTTTTGTGATTATTTCAGATTGATATCAGAGGCAATCCTTTCGGGCTCTTGGCGGCACATCCGTTGGCACCTCTAGTTTCTCTTCACCACCTCGACTATGTGAATCCATTATTTCCAAACCAGACTCAGCTCGAGTCATTGAGAGCCCTAATGAAAGCGTACGAGGTCGACCCGTCCAGAACACTGCAACAATGTTTTTGTTACCATCACAGAAATAAATGGTCAGTTTCGATCTCATGGGGCTATACGGTTCAAATATACCCGACTTTAATGACGGCCAAGGAGTTGGAAACACCACTATTGACTTTCCAAACATGGAGGAGTTGGAACGAGGGACCTTTCACGTTCAATACGCGTCCAGTGAGCTCTGATCCGTGTAAAAAACCCGTTGTCTTTTTCTTGAACTCGGTCGAGGAGGGACCTACCGGTGAGACGATAACGACTTACGGGAAGTTTGTGAAGAAGCCGGTAAAGAACTGTAACAGGCATTACGCTCGAGCTATGGCTATTGAAAACATGGTCGTCTCAGCATCGAAAATGGATCCTGGAGAGTGGAAACAGGTTGGTTTTTTCATAAATGCCCGTTTAAGTGATTTATGTTGTGGGATAATTATAAAAACTACTCCAAAGATTTAGCCTGATTACAAAAACATTCAGATATCTTTTAAGATTACAAATAACCCTTGAGGTTTGTGTTTATTTTACAAATAGCCCCGTCAGTAGGTGCAATATGTAAAATAAAAAACTTATGACAAAGGGTATTTGTAATTTTGAAGATACTTGAGTTTTTTTATGATTAGACAAAACCTCAAGGACAGTATTTGTAATTATCCATCTTTATATTTTAGATGGTGTGTTGTTGATTGATGTAACGAGTGCTTTTAAGGTCTACCGAAAATTGAAACGTGCGACTATTTTTACACGATACTGGTAAAAATGGAAACTTATAATCTGCCTTAGCACCAGTTAGCAATGTACCACAGATTTTGTGACACAACGAATGATGCACACATGTTTTTTAGAGGGTAAAACAGAATTTACTGAATTAGTGTCTCATTAACTCATAATGGAAAATCATAACATGCTTAGCTCTTGAGGAAATTACCCTATAATGTAGGATTACTACTCATTATTCTTTTGAAAAAGCAAGTCTTTATCTTTTGAGAGTGCTCTTGGCCTTGTGGCCACCACTAGTGCTGTATTAGCACTAAGAAAAACCTTTTGAGTTCATAAAGAAAGTTTTATGCATTATGCAAGAACCCTAATCATTTTAGCAGAAACTTTTGTTAATTTAATCCTCTCAAATATGATAATCGACTTGTTTATGAATTTAGACACGTAGAGTTTTGGTCAAATAATTGAAAATATAGCCAACGATAGCGTGATGTGATTCATATAGCCGACCCCGCATAGTGGGAGAAAAGGTTTAGTTTGTTGTTGTTGTTGTATTCCTCTCAAATATGAGAATCGACTCGTTTATGAATTTAGACAAGTTGAGTTTATGTCAAACGAAAATATGGCTTTTGACTGTAAATGATAGCGTGATACGATCCATATAGTCGATCCCACGTAGTAGGAAAAAGGTTTAGTTTTTTGTTGTTGTACTCCTCTCAAATATGAGAGTCGACTCGTTTATGGATTTAGACGTAAGAGTTTTGGTCAAATCATTGGAAGAATATGTTATCTATTGAGTCCATTTATTTTCTTGGCTAGGAACATTGGTGGATGGTTTTGGAGTAATTTCGTAATAAGGGAGGTTCTTGTAATTGCGTCTGAAAGTTTTCTGGGGAGCCATTTTAGCTAAATAGAAAAGATGCAGTGAATATGTTTGATGAAAAGAATATGAGAATAATAAGTACTGTTGCATTGCCTATCAATTAACCCGGATGAGATCTTCTATTCCAAAATCGTGTTTCATCTCCTATTCCAACCATGTAACTGATTGACACATGTATTATACTTACCATGTTTATTTTCAAGCATAAATCAAGTATAAATTGTGGGGTTCTAATATGGTAAATGTAATACACGTGTCAATCATCCATATGGTTGGAATAGGAGATGAAACACGGTTTTGGAATAGAAGATCCCATCCGCAATTAACCTGCCTTATATAAGGCTTACAGAAAGGTCTAGAAAGATTCCAATGAACACGTGTTGTTACTCTATAGGTAACACAAAGAATAATGCTAACAACCTTACTAACAACCTAGCTGGATAAAGCCAAAATATGAACCACCTGAAATCATCAAATCTAAGAATTAATTTGCTGATGTACGAGCTGGTGTATGTGAGCCACCAATATTGGAATGTAATCTATTTGCTAACAGCGTCAAACCTTAAGGGTGCTTTGTAATTAATTTATCCTGAATATCGAACACATATGGAACTGTGACTATTTTTCTGATTTTATTTTATTGATAAATGGGAATCTAATAACTGGTGTTACATTTGTGTATATGCAGAGTTTGCGGAGACAATGTTGCGAGATAAATGGGAGCTTAGGACATGGAAAGATGAGAATTAGAATTAGAAGGTGTAAAGATTCAGAGGCTGTAACTATTTGAGGTTAGCTTCCTATGTTTCTAAAGTAGATAGATAGTATTTGTAAATAATTCAGAATATCTGATAAGAGGGTTGATTAATTACGTTGTCCATGTTACAAATCCCAGATTTAAGCGAGCCTAGAGAAACTAAAAATAAAAGTTATATTCTATTAAAGTTTCTTGGTTTTCTATGATCAAGACTTCAAAAATGTTAAATACAGTAAAGTAAGCACATGTCTAATCGCATGAAGTAGATTTTATCCTTTTTTTCTCTGCTTTAGTTATAAATCCAAGCAAAAAGTTATTTTTTTCCATGTTGAATTTTTCTGAGATAATCTGGGCTTAGCAATTGCTTTTTAAAACTGTCTAATAGACCCTATGGCTATGTAGAATTGTTTCTACACTACGCTCAATTAGAAAAGTAATTTATATTCGTTTTGTTCAATATAGTAAATGATATTTGAATGTGTTTCGTTCTTTACGATTTTAGACTCGGTTCAAGTTCTCGGTAAGTTAAGAAAATGATAAGATGTGTTAATTCGCAACTGCTCAAACTATAAAAATTCATCTTATTTTTTTTTTTTTTTTTTTTGAGGGTGAAAATTCATCTTATTAAAACGTGATTGAACTCGACTTATTTAAATATAAGATCAAGTTCAAATGAAATTCTAAATCTGGTAAAATTGTTAAATCTGCTTGGGTTATCTGAATACCGAAGAGGACGGATGAAAAAAGCATACAGCATTATCAGAAAATATAGAACCATTCAAGCATCACCGTGGCTTTTTAATAAAAAATAAAATAAAATTACGAAAACCGAAATCTAGCTCTCAAAGCTCGCACCAGATAGTAGGCGCCCCTTCTATATAGGGAACTTCTAAATAGGGATGACAATGGGACAGGTTCCAAACATGGCCAAGCGGGTACGAATCTATTTTTGTGAACTTGACCGGGTCACGGGGTAAAAAGTATCCGACTTGACCCGTCTGGACTCAGCGCCATTATATATAATTATAATACATTCTTTTTCTGTTAAAATTTAGCACGTATCATTTACTATGCATACAAGCCAATACGACCAATACAACAATCCACCAGCCTGTATATCATCAATGTTGTCATATTCCAAGGATGGAGACTTTATATCTCATCTGTTTGATTGTTTTTCGATGAACTTGATTTTCTCAACACAAAAAAAAAGCGTGTTTCTTTACAAAAACAAATTTGTGAAAAGTTGGAGAGTCCCTGTCTCAAACCTCCTCGATTTACGCCATTGACAACCAAGCTGCAGAGTTACACGAATCTGTGATGTTTTGGTTTCGCTTAAGCTGCAGTAATATGTTAACATGAAAAATCTTGTTAAGGAGGCGGGTCTAGCGGGTTTGAACTTTGAAGCACAGTTAGAGTGGCGGCAAGATTGCAGCCTGCGTTGCGGCACTGTCGAGGAAATGACTAGTAGGAGAAAGCTGGTGCGATTGAAAAGGCCGAAATAAATAAAATTGGTCACTACTCCTGTCAAAGAGGCCTGGCCAGTGCAGACCCGTTGGCCAAAGACAAAAACCGGGCCAGCCGGGTCAAATAGTGACCTGCCCACTATTTTAGAGCTCGGTTTGTCCCAATCTATGAAAATACACATAAAATGTCGGGCTGATCTGTGTTTCGGGTTGAATGGAGTGGGCCAGTTGTGCACTGATATTACTCGGCAAGGGCAAGTCTAATTCACTAAGAGGGTGTTTGACTAAGGGAGTGTTTGCAAACACTTTTGTTGTAGTAGGAACAATGATAGTTGAAAATCAGAAATTAATAATGTTTGCAAATAGAATCTAAAAGCCAGAAAAATCAAAGTTGAATTGGGTTAATTTGATGCTACCTAAGTGGGTAGTGCCAACTCCAATGCGATGTTGACATGTGTCTCATTATACAAAACATGGTTGTAATGATTTTTAAAACAAAAAGAGAAACACAAAAACTTGTGTGAGATCATCTCACGGTTCTTAATCCGTGAGACCTCATGTGGTCCCATATCCTCTCTACCCCATTTTTTCCCTCGCCTCTCATTGGTCCCCCCCTCTCTCTCTTACGTCTTCTCATGGTCCCCTTCTCTCTATCTCTCCTCTCATTGGTCTCCCTTCCTCTCTCTTAACGTGGTCCCATTTAGGGGTGTCAATCGTGTCGTGTTTCGTGTTCGCTGGTCGTGTTCTGAGACATGTATTACAGGTCTGACACGGACACAAACACAACCCGTTCAATTATTCGTGTCAAGATACACGACATGAACATAACCCATTTATGACACGAGTAACCCGACACGACATGAAAAACCTATATAACTTAAAAGGTTTGCAAACAATATGAAAAATCTGCTTGACACGAAAATATTCCAAAAAAAAAAAAAAAAAACCTAAAATTACAAATAAAATACATGCAACAATGTTTTCAACATCCCATAATCACATAATGTGTCATACAATATGAAAATAACGTCTCATTCAAGTCAAAACCATAAAATTACAAACCAAACTGGAAAATTCATAAGGAATGAAAGTTTATGATTTATCATGATTTTAAATATTTGCTGCTCTAAAACACCATCATCATACTTCATTCTTTTACTTCATTTCTTCTCAAGTGACCTGCAAAACAGTAAAAGCAAAACATTAAGACTTACAAATAAGATATTTTAATAAAAATAAATCAAGTATGTGCATATATACTCACAAAATGTGAGTTTGAATCTTCTCCGCATTCTACTTCAGTTTCACAACTCTTGTTAATACTCAGACCCATGATATCTTGAATCACTTCATCTATTGATGCTGAAAATCCACAAGAGATTAAAGTTTATAAATTAACTTACACAAGTTTATCGATAACATCTGTAAAAATAAAAGTAGTTAAGCAATATTACCATTTTCTCCAAACAACCAATCCCTACTACAAATCAATGCTTCAACAATTTGTGGTGATAACGTACTTCGATACTGATCTAAAATCCTACCAATAAGACTGAAAGCAGATTCAGAGGCAACAGTTGATATAGGAACACATAAAACATCCCGAGCTAGTCTAGCCAATTTGGATAACGATATCCGTGCCAAAAGTCAAGAACTTGAACATTTGATGTTCTTTTTGTTTTGGGCTCATCTAGATACATTTCTAGTTGGCATTTTTGTGTATTACTAGATTCCATGATATCAAATTGGTCAAATTCCTATCATATTACCAAACATATAAGTTAGAATTAGTCGAACAATAAATATGTAAAATCACAATGTAATAACTACTAAGATAAAAAAATGATATGTATCATACCTTGAGAATGTCTGTTGAATGTTGGCTCTCTTCTTCTACAACTCTAATAGAATGAACTTCATTACTGTCTCGAGAACATGAAGAGGATGAACCAGATGTCTTGGATTGTGCCATATACTCATTGAAAAGACTAAAAAAAGTATCTTTAACTCTTGCCAATTCATTAGACTCGAGGCCATAAAGTTTCTTATAGCTAAACTCAATAAATTGGAACTTGACGTGTCGTGTCACAAATTGGCGCCCCTATCCCATCTCTCTTTCTCCTTACGTCCCTCTTCTCTCTATATACACGTAGATTTTACATACAAAAATCTCATAAAATACAAATTCTTTGAAAAAAAAAAAAGAAATTACCCAACAAATGATACTTTAAAAACATATAATTTTCGTAGTAAAATTGATATTTTTTTTTAAAAAAGTGGCACTTTTTTTAATAAAGAAGTAATATTTTTTTAATAAGAACTGATATTTTTTCAATACGAAATGATACTTTTTTAATAAAATCGATACTTTTTTTTTACTAAAAATAATTTTTGTTTCATAAGATGTGATACTCTTTCTATAATAATTGATATTTCTTTTAATTAAAAGTGATATTTTTTTTTAATAAGAATTTATATTTTTCTAATAAAATTTGATACTTTGTTTTAATAAAAAGTGATACTTTTTCCGTAAGAATTGATACTTTTTTTTCATAAGAAGTGATACTTTATTTTAATAAAAAGTAATATTATTTTTTGAGTCTGGTGTGATATTTTTTCATAAAAAGTGATATTTTATTCATAAATAATGATACTTTATTTTCTTCATGCTTTTCTTTTGTTTCATGCACGTAGAGAGAAAGATGGATGAGAGACGTGAGGAGAGGGAGGAACCACCAGTGATGAGGAGATAGAGGGGGGACCATAGGAGGAGTGAAATGTGAGGAGAGAGAGGGGGGCCATGGGGGGAGAGAGAGAGAGAGAGAGAGAGAGAGAGAGAGAGAGAGAGAGAGGACCATGAGAGAAGTGGGATGTGAGGGGAGACAGAGTCGTCCCTTGGGCGGTCGTGGCGGTGCCGCCGCATAGGGCCCCCGCCCCCAGCTTTTTTTGCCCAGCAGTGAGCGTAGCCCTCCTCCTCTCTGAAGTCATGCCCTCGAATCTGAGCTGCAGCAAATTCATCTTTCTTTTTTTGCCCAAATTTCAGGGAAGATTCAGATGAGCCCATTAATATAACAAAATAAAAGGGGGCCCAAAGCCCATTGAAGCAGCGGACAGGGCACAAAGAGAATAATAAAAAAATAGAGAACTCTCAAATAGGGCACAAAAATAACAGGAAAAAAAAACAAAGAACGCAAATCGCTGGAAACAGATTAGAAGCACGAAAATAAGAGAAAAAAGAGAAAAGCAGAGACAAAAACAAGGGCATAATTAATGCTTACATCTTCAAAAAACCTCATCAACAAAAATCTCAAACAAATATTTTTTTTGTAAGAGTTCTTTATCTTTAATTATTCTATTTTTCTATTAACATAAATTGTATCAATGTCTATTCAATTTGGCATTGGGTTTGATTATTCTTCAATGTTTATTCTATTCTACTTAAAGTTTCATTATCTTTTCAATGTTTATTTTATTTTACTTAAGATTTTTTTATTGCAAATGTAGAACATGTGTAATGGATGACTTACATTTAATATTTTATACTAAATTATAATTTTTTTCAATAGAAAATGGCAAATGCCTCCTACTCGAAAATATCCATCTGGACATGAAAAACGCAAGAAAAGAAGACAAGCAGAAGAGTTTGTTGAATCTCAAATAGGAGCATTAAATTGATTTGTTGTGAAGTCAAACCCATCACATGAAGATTTAGCCAATGAAGAACAAAAAGATGGTGATGAATTATATGAAGGTTTGACATTTGAAAATAATATGGATGGAGGGTGTTTGACTAAGGGAGTGTTTGCAAACACTTTTGTTGTAGTAGGAACATTGATAGTTGAGAATCAAAAATTAATAATGTTTACAAATAGAATTTAAAAGCCAGAAAAATCAATGTTGAATTGGGTTAATTCGATGCTACCTAAGTGGGTAGTGCCAACTCCAATGCGATGTTGACATGTGTCTCATTATACAAAACATGGTTGTAATGATTTTGTTTTTCAAAAACTTGTGTGAGACCGTCTCACGGGTCTTAATCCGTGAGACGGATCCTCATGTGGTCCCATATCCTCTCTACCCTCTTCTTTCCCTCTCCTCTCATTGGTCCTCCCTCCTCTCTCTCTTATGTCTTCTCATGGTCCCCTTCTCTCTTTCTCTCCTCTCATTGGTCTCCCTTCCTCTCTCTTCCCATCTAGGAGTGTCAATCGTGTCGTTTTTCGTGTTCGCTGGTCGTGTTCTGACACATGTATTACAGGTCTGACTTAGACACGAACACGACCCGTTTAATTATTCGTGTCAAGATACATGATACGAAGACGACCCATTTATGACACGAGTTACCCGACCCGACACGAAAAACTTATATAACTTAAAAGGTTTGCAAACAATATGAAAAACATGCTTGACACGAAAATATTCCCCAAAAAAAAAAAGAAAAACCTAAAATTACAAATAAAATACATTCAACAATGTTTTCAACATCCCATAATCACATAATGTGTCATACAACATGAAAATAACATGTCTCATTCAAGTCAAAACCCATAAAATTACAAACCAAACTGGAAAATTCATAAGGAATGAAAGTTTATGATTTATCACGATTTTAAATATTTGCTGCTCTAAAACACCATCACCATACTTCATACTTTTACTTCATTTCTTCTCTAAGTGACCTGCAATGCAGTAAAAGAAAAACATTAAGACTTTCAAATAAGATATTTTAATAAAAATAAATCAAGTATGTGCATATATACTCACAACATATGAGTTTGAATCTTCTATGCATTCTACTTCAGTTTCACAACTCTTGTTGATACGATCAGACCCATGATATCTTGAATCACTTCATCTATTGATGCTGAAAATCCTACAAGAGATTAAAGTTTATAAATTAACTTACACAAGTTTATCGATAACATCTGTAAAAATAAAAATAGTTAAGCAATATTACCATTTTCTATTAGAAGCACGAAAAATAGAGAAAAAAAGGAAAAAACAGAGACAAAAACAAGGGCATATAGCTTACATCTCCAAAAAAACTCATCAACAAAAATCTCAAGCAAATATATTTTTTGTAAGAATTATTTATCTTTAATTCTTCTATTTTTCTGTTAACATAAATTGTATCAATGTCTATTCAATTTGGCATAGGGTTTGATTATTCTTTCAATGCTTATTTTATTCTACTTAAAGTTTCATTATCTTTTCAATGTTTATTCTATTTTACTTAAAATTATTTTATTGCAAATGTAGAACATGTGTAATGGATGGCTTACATTTAATATTATATACTAAATTATATTTTTTTTTCAATAGAAAATTGCAAATGCCTCCTACTCGAATATATCCATCTGGACATGAAAAATGCAAGAAAAGAAGACAAGCAGAAGAGTTTGTTGAATCTCAAATAGGAGCATTAAATAGATTTGTTGTGACGTCAAACCCATCACATGAAGATTTAGCCAATGAAGAACAAAAAGATGGTGATGAATTATATGAAGGTTTGACATTTGAAAATAATATGGATGGAGGTGTGAATGAAATTGAGGACAATCAAAGTGGCGATGGCTTAAACTTGAAAATTTATGATAATATCAATCATGGAGGCCTAGAAGATGATGATGTTGGTCAAGCTCATGTTGATTGTGATGGAGATGACGTTATTAACTCAGAAAGTGATGATGACATTGTTAGTGTAGTGAATGAATAACCAAATTCATCAATTCCACTTGACATATTTGATCCGAAAAATTGGGAGAATTTAGATCTTAAGTGGAAGGATCAATTAGTGGAAGGATCAATTAGTGGAAAAGAGTCCGATAAGAGATGTATTAACAGGAAAAGGTCCCAAAGATGGAGCAAAAAGATGTTTTTCTTTAGATTTTTACACTCGGATTTTACCAAATGGTCAAAAACACCATAGAGATTGATTGGTGTATTCAAAAGCACTTGACAAAGCATTCTGCTCTTGTTGCAAGTTGCTTAAAAAAGGCCATCAACCAAGTCAATTAGCAAATGAGGGATATTGTGATTGAGGGCATTTTAGTAGTAGACTTAAAGAACATGAGACAAGTATTGAGCATGTAAAAATATACACTGATTGGATTGATTTGCGTATCAGATTAGAAAAGGGTAAAACAATTAATCATGATATTCAAGATCAAATTAAGAAAGCAAAGGTGCATTGGAGGTTAGTTTTACATCGACTAATTTCAGTTGTGAGATTTTTGGCTAAACAGAACTTGGCATTTCGTGGTAGTAATGCGGAAGTATATGAAGATAGCAATGGAAACTTTATGTCATTGATTGAGATGATTGCTGAATGGGATCCAGTGATGAAGGAGCACAATAAAAGTAAGGTACATAATCATTATCTTAGCCCTAAAATTCAGAACGAATTGATATGTTTGCTAGCTTCTGAAATCAAGAGTTCTGTTCTTAAAAAGATTAAAGAGGCTAAGTTTTTTTCTGTGATACTTGATTGCACTCCTGATGTAAGTAACCAGGAGCAAATGTCTTGGGTTATATGATGTGTTGATGTTTCAATAAATCCAATAAAAGTAGAAGAATATTTTTTGGGATTTATAAAAGTTGATGACACATCTGGACAAGGATCATTTGAAGAGTTGCAAAATGTGTTGAAGAGTCTTGGTCTTGATATTGATAATGTAAGAGGGCAAGGATATGATAATGGGGCAAATATGAAAGGGAGACATCAAGGCGTCAAAAGAAACTTTTGGATAGAAATCCTAGAGCATTATATACTCCTTGTGGTTGTCATTGTTTGAACTTAACACTTTGTGATATTGCAAATTTTGTGGAAAAGCAAAAGACTTCTTTGGAGTGATACAATGAATTTATACATTATTTTCTCATTCTACAAAGAGGTGGAAGATTTTGGTAGATAATGTAACGATTAAAGATTTAACTTTTAAGCCATTGTCAACCACTCGATGGGAAAGTCGCATTGAAAGTGTTAAAGCAATAGTTCTGCAAGCTCAACATATTAGAGAAGCTTTACTTCAACTTTCCGAAGAAAGAGATATTGACTCCAAAATAAGAAGTGAAGCTAAGTCTTTGGCAACTTTTGAACTTGGAAACTTTGATTTCTTAGTAGGCATGGTTATTTGGTATGATATACTAGGTAAAGTTAATATTATTAGCAAAGACTTGCAATCGGAGGACATGCTTATAGATATTGCTATGATCAAAGTTAAAAGGGTTAATTGCTTCGTTTGAAGAGTATAGAGAAACCGAATTCAACCATGCAATCAATACTGCAAAAGAACTTGCTTCATCAATGGAAATTGATCGTATTTTTTTTTTTCTGAAACGAGACAAATATATAGAAAAAGACATTTTGATGAGCTCTTATGTGAGTCTTCCCAAATGCCACAAGTATGAGCAGAGGAATGTTTTAGGATTCATTACTTTTTATACATAGTTGATCCAACAATTGGGTCTTTGAAGAAAAGATTTGAGCAATATGAGGAATATGAAGATCTTTTTGGGTTCCTTTTCACAGCTGAAAAGTTGAGTTCATTAGTTGATGGGGACTTCAAGGCTCGTTGCAAAAATCTTGAAATAAAACTACAAAGGAAAGAGGGCATAAAACCCGATATTTCAGATTTAGATGGAGATAATTTATATCAAGAATTAAAGATCGTGCGGCATATTTTACAGCATGAAGCAAAAACAGCTTGTGCAATAATGAACTTTTTGAAAAGAATGAATTGTTTTCCCAATTCATTCATTGCATACAAGATATTGTTGACTATTCCGGTGACTGTTGCATCAACAGAGAGAAGCTTTTCTAGATTGAAGTGGTTGAAATCTTGTTTGAGATCAACCACGACCCAGACAAGACTGAATGCATTATCTTTGATCTCAATTGAGAGTGAATTTCTCGACAAACTTAATTATGAAAGACTGATTGATGATTTTGCAGATAAAAATGCGAGGAGATCAATTTTCTATGGCTAATGTATTGGTAGTTTTTCCTTTAAATCTATGATGTAATGATACTAAAGCATCTCTTTGTAGCACTATTTTTATAAAATTGGAACGTTGAAGTTGAAATATAATGTTTATGTTTTGATCAATGAAATTATTTTTCGTAACATTGATTAATTAGCTTTTTTTTAATTTTTTTTTATATTAGTACAAAGGGCCCCATTTTTTGTTCCGCACTTGACCCTTTATAACATAGAAACGACCCTGAGGAGAGAGGACCATGAGAGAAGTGGGATGTGAGGAGAGATGGGGGGATAGGTGAGTATATATAGAGAGAGAGGGTGAAGGTGTGAGACCTTGCATTTAAATAATGATATGAATACCGAGATGATAAATAATTGAGGTTTAATTTATATATTGATTTAAGAGCAAATTGTGATAACTACGCATTTAGGATAAGACAAAAACTTTTATGACATGTGAGATAAAAAAAATAAGTTTTCTACCCACTTTTGTGGTTCTTTTACCTAAATAACCTTGATACTTTATCTCTCACATATTTCTCTCTCACATTAATATACTTTCATTATTTTCAGATTTTTAACACAAGTATTAGTTTTTTTTTTAAAATAAAATCAGATTTTTGTAAAATCGTTTATTATAAAAAGAAAATTCGAAAATAATATTGAGTTTTTATTATTTTATAATTTTAAGATACTTTAAATAAATGGAAAATATTTTAAAAAAAGTGCATAGTTTTTTTAAAACCATTTTCACGTTTAATTGTTTTGTAATTTTTTGATTTGAAAATAACTTCGATTCTTTTTTTGTTTTTTAAACAAATTTTTGTGTTCTTTTATATTTTAATATTTAGATTGAAAATAATTTTGTGGATTTTTTAACGTATTTTCAACAAACAACTTTGATCAAAATCAATTAATTCAATTTTTTTGTTGAAACAACTTTGATCAAAATCAATTAATTCGATTTTTTTGTTGAAACAACTTTGATCAAAATCAATTAATTTGATTTTTTTGGAAAGTCAATCAAAGGATCAACACAAGGCAGTTACTCCAATTCCAACCTCTCTTAATTTGAATTTTTTGGGAAGTCAAAAGGAGGGTCATCATAATCTATAATTGGGGCGAAATTTTTGCATAATGGGCGAAAAAATAGGGATGCTATGAGGGATGATTATACGTGTGAATAAGGGGAGATTTGCCCATCTTTTTTGGAGTTGGTTGAAGCCTTGAAGGAAAGTACCTTAATTTACGTAATTTGAATGATTCTCATGCAAATTTGGCACGAGGCACGATATCGTGCCTCAGTTAAAATTAGGCACGATATCGTGCTCTATATTAGGCACGATATCGTGCCTATTTTTAACTGGAGGCACGATTTCGTGTCCAATATAGGCACGATATTTCGTGCCTATTTTTAACTTGAGGCACGATATTTCGTGCCTTATTTAAAATTAGGCACGATATCGTGCCTCATTTTCGTGCCTAATTTTAAATGAGGCACGATATGACACGATATAAGTTGGCACGATATGCATGATATGACACGATTTTGGGCACGATATGTATATGTATATGTACATGGGGTTGGCACGATATGGCGCGATATGGGTATACGATTTTATACATAGGTGTGTGTATTTGGGGGGAAGTGTACACGATTTTCAAGGAAAACATTAATTGCATCAGTTTCAAAATTCAAAATCTTCAAATTAAAGTAGGGGCATTTTTGTCAAATTGGGTAGAAAAGAGTTTTCTTATGTCTATAGATAGAAAAGAATATCCAGTATCCATAGTGGGTACTTTAAAAATTCCCCCTGTATTAAACTCCAACTCATTTTTCAGCCCATTACGTTGTTTGTTGAATGCCAAATTTGAGCTCATTTTACACAAAAGTTAGATCATTTATCCACTAAAAGGACCCACATTCTTGGTGCCAGATATGTAGCACAAGAGAAAGACACATATTAGCCATTTTTTTTCTTTTCTCTTTCCTACTCCACTGTAGCCGTGAATTGCGTGGCACTGGCTGGAGAGGAGTAATATTTTTTCCTTATCTATTACTCAAATTAATATCATTTTTCAATCCTTATCATCTCATTTACAAAGCAACAACCAAGCAATAGCACCACCTCTCTTTCGTTCAGCAAGATTGTTTCTTCCTTTTTTGCCACCTGATTGGTGCCTTTTGTTTAGTTTTGTCTTTGCTGGGCCCTTGGTCTGTATAGTTAGCTTGCGTATTTTGGGCTGGTGTTGCATAGTTTGTTTAATTTGATCCGTGAGTGGATTCATTCCCAGTAAGGCTATTGTCTCCTTGCTTGGGCTATTGGCATTGTGCCACGATTGTAAAGTTTCTCCCTTGAGTTTATATAAAGTTACTTTCGATTAAAAAAAAAAAAGACAGCGAAATAATTTACCCATTTTTCTTTTATACCATTAATAGAAAGAAGAATTAATTCTCTTGTAATCTACATACCAACTTACACCTCAAAACACCGCCTAAGCAATTGCTACTAGACTTCGATGAAAGCTACAAAGAAATTGTGAGTTTAGATTTATCCGTGGAGGTCCAGATTTGAGTAGATATTTTTATTACCCATCGCATAAGGATTAGAAAGGTATGAATTGATCTTGAAAATTTTGAATTTTTCTTGGATTTGCGAAAAGATTATTTGGTTAAATTTGTTCTTGGATAGAAAGTGTTGTTGATGAAGACTGTGAAAGATTTGGGGAAGTATTGAAGGTGGGTACAAAATTCTTATATGTCACTTAAATGGGTTTTGTTAATTCATGCTTTGTCTTGAAAGTAATGGAATGACTATAAATCTTATTAACTGTTTATGTCAAATTGTGATTATTTTTGAATTGTCTTAAATGAGAAGCCTTTGACTGATGACTTCATGTATTAGGCTTCAAATGTTGATAGACTTGATTTAATTGTTCAAAAATATTAGAAAAATATTACTAAGAATAGCAGACACAATATTTTCCGAAAAATTATATAAATGAACAATTTTGGTTAATTTTGAAAAAAATGGTTTGTGAAATATAGAAGTATATCCATTAGTTAATGCAAAAAGGCTCTTGCGTTTCTTTTAAGGTGTTTGTAACATATTATGAAAAATTTCACTTCACTGAGTAATTTGGTGGGTAAAATGTTCCTTCAAATGAGTTTCACTTTAAATGATTTGAAATTGTGAAAATGGAGTTTAATTATGATTTAGGTTATATATATGATCAAACTTATTGTTGGACAGTTAATTTGTTAATTGGTTATAGTAGGAATCTATATCTTGGATGCATTTTCAGCTAATGACCGAAGCAAAGGACTTTTCTTGTAAATTTTATATAGATTTCGGGTCAATATTAAGAAGACGCAGGCATATATGGATTACTTAGAAGTTGATTACTAAACTGAAACTTTACAAGGTCCAAGACTAATCTAAAATCCTTGAATCTTATTAAATGATTCTAGAACACTTTTGAGTATGAGAAATTAAGCCACTTTAAAAGATTCTGTATAGTAAACATATTTATTTAAATGTGAAGATGGATACCCTATATTTTTACAGTTATTTTACATTTAATCTAAGGCTAGGAAGGAGAGGCAATTAGCAAACTTTTAGCATCACGTCCAAGAGAATAAGGAGACGAGATCAAGCCCAACAACTAGAATTTGCATCTGCACATCATTAAGGCAACCTCTAAGTCAAAGGTGGGCAAAATTTTATTTTCGTAAAGAAAAAACTAGGTTTGTTTGCAATTTCATTATTTCATGGCATTAACTATTTCTTGAATTCATAATTTCACAATATACGTTATTTTTATAAAGTTTACAATATTAGACTATTCTATGATTCTTTGGTTTTGTTTCTTTCAAGATAATTTAGTTTGTTAAGGAAAACATTAACTGTGTCATTCATTATTTGAATGTACATTTATGTTCATATCGCAACTCTAATGACTGCTTGACTTGGCCTTTGGGCAAATAAATGTCATTTTGATAAAAAAATATTTATTGACTGAGTCCATTGCGGCGTGGGTGGATTAGACAATGGATCGAACAGGTTGCCTGTGGTCCTTGTTTGACTACCCATTTGCCTATTCCCACTTTCTGGTCGGGCCGGAGACGGCGACAGAACTTGGGTCGTAGAACGGTATATTCATGAATATGACGATCTCTAGGTAAAAAGTCCGTAGCTAAAGAGACGTCGAGCCTACAGGGAGGGATATGGTGACTGGGCTTCAACCAAATACTGTTTAGGAGTTATAAGGAGAACGAACAGGGTCAGTGTCTGATCAACACTGAACCTGCTTTCTTCTTTCGGACTGACTGGCTAATTAATTAACTATTTATATCAAAATGACTGTATTTTAAAACAAGATATCCATTATTTTTTTTAAATTTGGATATCTATTGTTCGTTTGAAAAAACAAAATCTTTGTTGTACCTGACCAACTGTGGTTCCATAATGTGCATTGCTTCACTGCTAGCATTAAAAATTAATTTATCGTTATTGAATTGCAATATGTTCCCGATCATTGCGGTAAATGAATTTTATTTGCGTCCTTATCATGCATATAAAACTATCCTTTGGACTCACCAAGTGTTCTGCTCAAGTAAATATAACTATTTCAACTTTTAATTAAACAAAATTGCATTCCTCTACCCCAACCACTAAGCTCGTTTAGCTCACCCCACAATTTTTATAAAATCTTTTCAGAGACATAATATTTTGAGATCGATGAGACTGGCGTCAAGCTTTCCGGATTGAGAGTGACTATACATAGCAGTTTCTGCTTGAAGGGCTTATCCATCCGCGCCTGAATAATATAACTATTTATCTTGTAATAGCTAGGTGTGTTACAACTCTCACTACAACATAAAATGATATTAGCTAACACTCAAAAAATGTTACGTAATGGCCATAAAATGTTACTATAGACAATAGGTAGCACTTTTATGGCGCTACACTTGCCCGTGCTACCTATAGTCTAAGATATCACTTTTATTAGCTTGTAGTAACATTTTTTCTAAGTGTTACATTAAGTTTTCTATTGGTAACACTTTGAAACAATATTTCTAAAGTGTTACAAATGAATCTTATGTAACACTTTTTTGTAACACTTTTTATATTTGTAACACTTTAAAAAAAATACTTCTAGCACTTCGTAGAAATACTATTTTTTGCCACCAAGTAGATTCGAACCCACGACCTGTTATGTATGGAAGTGGCAATTTGCCACTAAGCTAAGTTGATTCTTATTACAATATATTATATGTATCTATAATATATTTTATATAATAAAGATTATATTTTATAAATATATGTATTAAATTATATTATACACTGTATGTATGAAAATCATATTATATTATATATTAAAGGACACAACAACTTAAAAATATAAAAAATATATAAAATAAATTTATCGACTGATAAATATTCAATCAGTAAAAACAAAAAATATATAAAAAAATAAAATTAATTTACCAACAGATAAAAAAGTCCTAACAGTAAAAAAATTAAATAATAAAGAAAATAACAAAAAAATAATTTACGGACGGAAAAAATTCCTAAGTAATTACCGACAACATCAATTTATTGGTAATTGTTTTCAAAAGTAAAAAAAATAAAAAAAAGTTAACGATGAAATTGGTCTCCGTTAGTAAAAATTAAAAAATAAATAAATAATAATAATAAAATATATACATGTGCATTTTCCATCGGTATTAAGACGGAATTAATTACCTTCGTAAAAAATAAACAAATAAAAGCAAAACTAAAATACTTTGTAAAAAAAAAAATATTCATTAAAAAAAGCAGTACATGATGTCTACAATTTTTAGGTTTGGTGACATCAATTAATTAAATAAATCTTTGACATGATTTAATGATAGTTATATAATTTTGTGTTACTAAAATATAGCTTAAAAAGTGTTACAATCAATAAAATATAGTGTTGCCAAGAGTGCTTCTTAAATAAAGTGATACATATTTGCGTTACAAAAGAAATAACAAAAAAAAGTGATACTTAAAAAGTTACTTATATAAAAGTGTTACATATAAGCGTTACATATTGATAAAAGTGTTACTAATTTACGTTACAAAAGAAGTAACAAAAAAAAGTGATACTTAAAAAGTGTTACTTATCTAAAAGTGTTACATATAAGTGTTACATATTGATAAAGTGCTACAAAAGTGTTACATAAATATTGTAATGTAAAAAGTGTTACAAATATGTGTTACATATGTACCTTATGTAAAAAGTGCTACAAAATTTGTGTTACCTAATGTCATTTATGTTGTAGTGTCTATTATAATTATATGTTATGATTTATGGACTTCCGATGTAGTTATATTTTTTAGTTGTTTGTACATAGATAATAGCTCTTGATGAACCTAAGTCGGAATATTTGGGTTGTACCCTATTGGATGCTACTCTATTTTATTGGGTATGTAATTCGGGGCGTGACAGAAGGGGCATGTGAATTATGGGTAATGGAGCTCCGTCTCACGGATCTAAATCCATGAAACGGTCTCACAAGAGAACTCCCCAAAGAAAAAAAATGGCACATGTGTCAACATCCAACGGAAGTTGGGTACTACCCACATGGATAGCATAATGAACCGTTGAATTATTTGGGGGGAAAAAGCACTTTCAAAATTAGTTTTTGGATATAAAGTCAAAAACATCCATATATGAATGGTATGAAGATTTAGGAAGAGAAAGGACAATTTAGGATTCTGATAAAATTTTGAGAATAAGAGTATAAAAGAACAAATCTTCTTATTTACTAAAATACCAAAAGCACTTTTCAAAAATCAGAAGCACCCACCCCCAATTTTCAAATTTTTGATTAAATAAAATATAAGCAAAAGGAAAAGCAGGATTTATATTAACCAAAAAATATATATGATTATAACTTATTCTAAATATATATAATTATGTATATATGAAATAATATAAACTTAACCAAAAATAATTCCAGACCAAGAATTTTCGAAAACATATCTCCTTAACAATTTAACTACTTATTCACATCGCATTCTTTTGGTCAAATGAGTTCTATTGTCATAGCCACTTATTTTATTTTTAAAACAAAAGAATCAAAAAGAATGGAAAGTAGAGAAAATGGGGGATAGTGGAACGGATAATGGAGCAAAAAAAAAAATAGTGGGGGCATAATGGAAGAGAAAGTGGAAAATAGATTAATAAAAGGAAAGAATGAAAGATGAAGGAGAAGTAATAGTTTGAAAGAAGATCGGACAAGTGAAGAAAAACAAAAAAGAAGAGGAAAGAAATAAGGAGAAAGAAAGAAGAAAAACGAGAGAAAATATAAGAGAGGAAAGGAAGAAAGAATCAAGGGAACACAAGAAATAAAATTCAATCGCGATACAAAACATTCGAAAAAATTTGAAGGTTTTGTAATTTTTTCTTTAGTTTCATATTGAATTTGGTTAAGTTTTAATAATCCTATTATATAATAATTTGTGTATAAATTCTACTAGGTAGAAGCCGAAGTGAATTTTATCATAGTTGATCCGACAAATCAGATAAATAATCTCTTTAGTTTCCACGCATAATTAGGGTTTAGAGCTATATTATTGAATTTATTGTACTAATTATAAGATTGGCAGTCGTAGTAGTATATGGATTATATATGTTTAATTATGTTATTAGGTTTATGTGTGTGTTTATTTGAGTTTAAATATTACATATATATATATATATATAGGGATATGATCAAATGAGACCAGGGCCTTTAGGTAAGAACATGAGACCACATCTACACCTTTTGATTTAATATCTAATGGCCCAGATTTTACCCATCTATTTTAGTTATGGTAGTGGCAAACAAGGGTAGGAAAGTAATTACTCTAATTATTCCAAGGATATAATTGTAAACCCCTAATTTTTGAATTTGGTAAGTCTATCGTTTCTTATTCATATCCCGCGATTTTCTCCACTTCTCCATCACGACACCGATCCTTTCTCTCATCATCCCGCTTCAACCCATCGCGATCTCCTAATTCTCGATTTATTTGGAATAGACATATTCATCTCTCCACCACAACACCGGTCGCTGGAATAGGTGCCTTCACCTGCTACCGTCTCCTCCACGACATCGTCCCGTCGGTGCAGATTCTTCAAAGGATAATTAAACTGGTTCGATTTTTCTTCTTATATTCAACACGGTAGGGTTTAATCTGCAACTGGCACGAATCATCTCCTATTTCCATCACGGTTATCGCACAAAAAATTGTAAGTTATCTGTGATTTTTATTTCCTTTTTTATTTTTGTGTTTGTTGATATTAGGGTTCCAATTTGGGTTTTATTATTAATTTCTATTGTTCTTATTTGTTTAATTTTAGGGAATAAACTTCTAGGTGTAAGAACATGAGTTCGACCTAGTGTTTGAAATATGTGTAATTAGTGTTTTGAATCATGTGAACTTAGATATAGAATTCTGTGTGTTTAGCTATAGAATTCTGTGTATTCTATTTTATGTGGGTTTTAATTTTGGGGGATTGTTGAATGAGATTTAATTGGTGGGGGCATGTATATTTGATTTGGAATCATGTGAACTTAGATATAGAATTCTGTGTGTGTAGGTATATAATAATGTGGTTATGGTTTATGTGTTGCATTTCCCCGCGCTTTCCCTTTTGGATGATGTGAACTTAGATATAGAATTCTGTGTGTTTAGCTATAGAATTCTCGTGTTTAGTTATAGAATTTTGTGTGAGTTGGTATATTTGATTTGGAATCATGTGAACTTAGCTATAGAATTCTGTGTGTGTAGCTATATAATTCTGTGTGTTTAGCTATATAATTCTGTGTGTTCTATTTTATGTGGGTTTTAATTTTGGGGGATTGTTGAATGAGATTTAATTGGTGGGGGCATGTATATTTGATTTGGAATCATGTGAACTTAGATATAGAATTCTGTGTGTGTAGGTATATAATAATGTGGTTATGGTTTATGTGTTGCATTTCCCTGCTCAGTTTCCCTTTTGGATGATGTGAACTTAGATATAGAATTCTGTGTGTTTAGCTATAGAATTCTGTGTGTTTAGTTATAGAATTCTGTGTGAGTTGGTATATTTGATTTGGAATCATGTGAACTTAGCTATAGAATTCTGTGTGTGTAGCTATATAATTCTGTGTGTTTAGTTATACAATACAGTTAGTTGTATGTTTTGGTAAATAATTGGTTCTATTTTTTATGTAGGTCTTGTTTTACCAACTAAATGGCAAAAAACAAGGGTAAAAGGGTCATGGGGAGTGGGGACGAAGGCGATGGTCGGGGAAGAGGAAAAAGAACTTATATACGACATTATCGACTAGGTCGAACCCAAGGGTGTTGGTGAATGCGCTTGGTAATCTTTCCCCGGCTCAGATTGATGCCATTGTTGATATGGGATTTGGAAGTCTGCTTTCCCTTTCAATTGTTGACTTCCCAACTCAGCTAATGTATTGGCTAGTTGCAAATTTTAACCCGGCTAGCTCGGAGTTGTTGTTGGATAGTATGAGGCACATTCGCATTGAACCGAATGATTGTGCGGAGAGTATTGGGGTTCCCCAATGGGCAGCAGCCCAATAGTGAAGAAAACAAAATCGGAGACTTGCGATTTGTACACTGGATGGCCTGCTATGTTCGGTAGGGAGGATTACAAGGTAACACCGGCAAGCAAGTGGGCGATAAAATGCTTGAGTTTTGTGGATGGCGGTGATCGGTTTAGAAGGTTGTTCTTGATATTGGTCGAGTACCTTATCATTGGTAATTTTTCATCCGCATATGTGTATCCCCACTTGCTTAAAAGCCTTGTAGACGTCAGAAATGTTAGGAACTTAGCATGGTGTGAGCATACACTTACTACATTGGTTGAAAAGAGAGTCGCCGGTCGCCAAGATAACACCGAATTTAATGGGCCTTTCTTTGTTTTTGCGGTATTATTTCCCACAATTTTTTTGTTTTTTGATTTTTTGGAGTATGTTCTTTTTGATGTAATCTATGTAATTGCACGTATTTTACGTTGACAGAGTTAAGTGTGAGACGCGTAGTGTTCCAAGGGCGGTCCCCATCGTGTCGGCTTGGAGCGGGGACAAACTAAAGGAAAGGAACAACAAGGAAATCGACCTTGGTGGGTTTGGGATAGGGCTTATCGAGCCCCCGTTTGATGGGGAAGCACAAACTGAGCCGCAGCTGAATTTGGCTTGGAAGGAGAAGGATGCTACAGGTCAGGGGACCTCGTCATCCGGCCGATCGAAGGTTGTTCATCCGCATGTGTATCTTAGTTTTATGTTATGTGCATTCGGAAGATAATTTTGTGTTTGTAGTTTTAGGATTATGTGCATTTAGTGTTTCAAATATGTGCAATTAGTGTTAAATTATGTATATCCTATTTATGCACATTCAAAGTTAGTGACTATGTGCATTTAGGTGTATATTATGTGCATTTAGTGTTTCAAATATGTGCCATTAGTGTTTAAATATGTGTATTCTAATTATGTACATTCAGGTTAGTGATTTGGTGTATTCAAGTAATTATGTGTACTTAGTTTTATATTATGTGCATTTAGTGTTTCAAATATGTGTAATTAGTGGCCAAATTATGTGTATTCTATTTATGTACACTCATGTTAGTGATTATGTGTATTCAAGTTTATATTATGTGCATTTAGTGTTTGAAATGTGTATAATTAGTGTTTAAATTATGTATATTATAATTATGTACATTCAAAGTAGTGATTACGTGCATATACACTCACCGATTTTATACACATATTTTTGATGTGCGGGGATTACCGGTCGATTACTTGACATTAAAATGTTTGTCCTCCGATGTTGTCGAGATTATATCTATTCTTGATCTGCTCCAAAGGACTTGGTCGAGATGCGAGAATTTGCCATGGTTGGGAACGTTGCGAAGGGTTTCTTATGCTCAACCGCATTACGGGTGGGGTTCGCCGTTCGGACGATGGTATGAAAGGGACCGAAAGTCACGAGAATGAAGCCTTTTGGAGCAAGCGGAGAATATTGCCACTGAGGCAATTGAAAGTGCATTTCTGAAGAGAGATGAATTCAAGAAATGGTGTGATGAGGCACCAAGCTTTTCTATTGGCTTGACTCAAGATACCAATGTCGGTAGATGGGAGGACATTCTTGACACGTCTCGGCACTATGAGAAGAGTGTCAACGAAGAGGGAGATGTGCGAGATGGTGGTATGGCAAGCGTGGAGGTTGGGGTATTATATATGTTTGCATTACTTATATAGTATGATTTATCAGTTTTGCCTTTAAGTATTTTTTTAGTTCACACTATTGTATGCTCTGCAGGTTCTGGAAATGAATGTCGGGGGGGCTGCGATGCAAGCGGGGATCGAAAAACCAGCTACTGTATGTTTAAATTAGTAAAATATTATGTGCATTTAGGGTTGTAATTATGTTTATTTAGTTCTGTTTTATGTTTAGTTAGTTACATTATGTATAGGTAGTTTTATTTTGTGTATAAGTAGCTTTATTTTTATATATTTTTGCTTTATAGGTGGAAGATTCTGAGATTGGTGGCCCCTGGGGCATGACGCGCTCGAGTGAGAATCCAAAGACCGTAAGTATTTTTTCCCATCTTTTATGATTTACTTCATCAATGTGTATACGAGTTCATAATTATTCTTATTTGGTTCGTAGGATGTCGAAACGGAGGTTGGTGGCGTGAAACCTAGTGGCTTTAGGGAGGTCAAGGGGCAGCGCGATATTGCCTTAGAAAGATCTAAGAAGGTTTTTTCCCCGTAGAGCTACTAGGAAGACAAAGCAAAGTGCGATCTTGTCTTCGCCATTTGTGACTAGACAGATCGGCGTGCCGTCAAGCCAAATCAAAATGAGAACATGATTGCAAAATGGCTTTTTGAAAATCCTGGGTCGAACAAGTAAGGACTCGTTTACTAGATGAGTAATTAGCTTCATTTGTTTTATCTACTGTTGTAATTGTTTTTTTTCCATATAGAGATGATATCGTATTTAACGCCGGTGACAAACTTTTGTCGAGGGAAATTATGGAGACTATGCGTCCGGAGGTTACATTAATGTTTCTATTTTGGACCTTTGGGCATGGATGTTGAATGGTATGGAGGGATCGAGGAGCGGCGATTCACGAACGCAGTTTTTGCTTCTTGTTTTTTGACGGTATGTTTATCCTATTTTTATTTTCTTGTTTTCGATTTTCTTTGGTGTTTCAAGTCCTAAAATCCGTGTTTTATTTTTTTATATTTGTGTATATGTCTTTGTAGTTGTTCACGATCGTTAGTCCGGGGATGGCTTAGATGAGAACACTGTGTGTATCGATCGTTTGTGCAAGGACTCGACACGAGTTCGGTGACCCGAGCTCCGATAAATTGAACAACTTTGACATGGTAAGCAATGGTAATTAATCTCATTATTTCTTCAAATCTTTTACTGTTAATTACCAAGACCCTAATGTATAGCGTGTTTCGATTTTTCTTCCCGATTTGTAAGAGCGAGCACATCTTTCCTCGTGACCTTTGATGTCAAGAGGTTTCACTTCCATATTATCGACAACTCGTCTGCTCGGTGGAAAGCAATCGGGAGAAATATGGAGACTTGGGACAAGTTGGTGAGCTTTTTTTTTTGGTTTTTGTGTTGCATTTCCTTGCTTAGTTTGCCTGTTGGATGATGTGAACTTAGATATAGAATTCGTGTATTTAGCTATGAAATTATGTGTGGTTAGTTATAGAAATCGTGTGTGTAGGAATATTTGATTTGGAATCATGTGGACTTAGATATAGAATTCTGTTTGTTTAGGTATATAATAATGTGTTTATGGTTTATGTGTTGCATTTCCTTGCTCGCCTCCCTTTTGGATGATGTGAACTTAGATATAGAAGTCTGTGTGTTTAGCTATTATATTCTGTGTGTTTAGCTATAGGATTCTGTGTGAGTAGGAATATTTGATTTGGAATCATGTGGACTTAGATATAGAATTCTGTTTGTTTAGGTATATAATAATGTGTTTATGGTTTATGTGTTGCATTTCCTTGCTCAGTTCCCCTTTTGGATGATGTGAACTTAGATATAGAAGTCTGTGTGTTTAGCTATTATATTCTGTGTGTTTAGCTATAGGATTCTGTGTGAGTAGGTATATTTGATTGGGATCATGTGAACCTAGCTATAGAATTCTGTGTGTTTAGTTATAGAATTCTGTGTGTTTAGTTATATAATATTGGGTATATGGTTTATGCTAATGGATAGTTGTATGTTTTTGGTAAATAATTTTGTTTTACTCAGCATTTATATGCCTTGGATAGCATACTGTCATGGAATTATGTGTTTTAGTTGTAGAATTATGTGTCTTAGTTGTTGAATTTGTTTTCCATGGGATATTGTGCAGGTTCGGATGTTTGCAAACTACTTGGAGACTAAAGGCTGCCCGCAAATGGCTAGTATTGTCCTAAGTTCTCCCCGTGTAGACTATGCATGCCTTGGAGAGATACCACAAACAAAGTTGATTGTGGTATATATGCCATGAGGCATATGGAGAGCTACATGGGCGGTGGCACCAAGGGATGAGATTGTGGTTTGGAGAAGAGTAATGCGTCCCAACTGTCTAACTTACGCACGAAGTACTCACCGCAATAATCCTACACCATAGCAATGAGCAAAAGGATAGATGTTTGGAAGAAGCCGAAAAGTTCGGGCGGGAAGATCGTATTGTAGTTTTGTTTTAAATAGACAATGTAGTATCTTTGAACCGTGCTCAACATTTTTGTATAGTTAGGTTACTATCATTGGTGCTTTTTTGTCTTTGGGAGCCATTTTGCATATGACTTAGATGGTCTTGAATTGTGGATATGAATGGTTCAGACGTGGGGTGTTTTCTCTTTAATCAATGTAAATTTGCATTTTTCACGTACATATGGTCGGAATGTTGTTATACAACATTATTATTATATTGTAGTTATTACATTGTATGTCTTACGCACAAAATTATGTACAGTTAAGTATCCCCTAACCCAAAATTGTATACACATTATTATATAACTAAACACACATTATTCTATTGCTAAATACACATGTTCCCAAAACAAGTACACATGCTTGCAAAAAAAAAAACAAAAAACAGTTCTATTACTAAACAAACATTATTGTGAAACTAAAAACACATAATTCTACATCTAAATACACATAATCCCAAACCAAAATATACTTGCACTAAATAACAAAAAACAATATGCTATTACTAAACAAACATTATTGAAAAACTAAAAACACATAATTCCACATCTAAAAACACATAACTCCAAACCAAATATACTTGCTTGTACAAAATAACAAAAAACAACATGCTATTACTAAAAAAACATGATTACATAACTAAAATCACATAATTCTACATCTTTAAACACATAATTCCAAAACATACGTTTATTGATCTTGATGTTGTCATTGAAGAACGATGTGTGTTTAATACACGAGATAATGTGTAAATAGTTTCCGATATTGTATGTTTATGTTCGAATTATGTAAACAAATCATAAATTGCCTCGGGGTGCTTGTGCGGGTCGGGCATGTCCTGGTTATGTGTTGCAACCTTACCGCATGTCCCACATTTTCTTTTCAGTTTTGTGCTTGCTTTTATGGCTTTTTCTCTTTGGCTTTGGATCCTGCTTTTCAGATGACTACCACTTCCTTTGTTCTTTGCTTGTTTTGGCGGTAGCACGAAAATGTTTAATTGTGAGGTTGAGCCGCAATAGGTTTCCATTACTGATTGTTTGCTAGGCATTGTAGTTTCGCGTTGTTCCTCTAATAGCTTAGCTTTCTCGTTCGATATGATACGAGATAGACTTGACAATTTCCCAATATCCCCTTGCGCAAGACCGATGCAGCTGTGAAAATCCGCCCACAGAGTGTTTAGTGTTCTTGCAGCCTCTATCCCTCCCGGAAATTGGTACATGTGCCCATTCTTAGCTAAAGAATTATACGAGGTTGCTTTCATCCAACGTGCTGCCAAATATGGAGCTGGAATTTCATCGCAATCCTTGAGTATTACAAATATATGTCGACACAGAGTCGCATCTGTTCGAACAATTTGCAACTACATTTGGCTGATGCATCTACCTTGCACTTTGTTACTTGAAACACCCCACTTTCTTCCTTTATTGTGTACGAGATCTCGTTTGTATTGTCATTGATCTGTATAACTGAGCAATGGTAACACGCTTCTTTAATTTCCTTGCTCACTTCATAAAATATGGCGTGCGTGTATACTAAAGAAGCATGCTTTTCAATTTTCAATGGTGTCTGGCAATCCGGAAGGGAGGTTTGGCACTGATTATTCAACTTATCACTAGAATGTCGTTGGGATTCCATTGCGCTCTCGAAATGCATTACAAATTCCACCAAGTTTGATTGGGGATTTGTAAAATTACCAAACCAGCTATTTGTGCTTTCTGAGAGTGACGTAGTTTTCAGAAGTCCACTCATGGGCACGTCTCTAAAATATGCGGGAATCCAGCTCTGTCGTATATCATACATAACCGTGAACCATGGGTGTGATGCTAGATTGAAGTCAGCCATAATTTCGTGCCACTGTTCTTCAAATTCAGCTATTGTAATGTAGTTATCCCACACTATTGATTTAAATCGATTGATGAAAATTTTATCTTTGAACAGGTTGGGGCCGACTTTGACACGACTTTCTCCATTATGTGCCACATACACAACTTTGTGTTTCTTTGTCTTGAAGACAGATTTGATGGCATTCTTCATGGCCGGGTCTTGGTCTGTTACTATATAATATGGTTCCTTAGCAACAGCATCTAAGAATCGTCTGAACAACCACGTATAAGACTCCTCATCCTCTCTCAAAATAAGGCCAGCTGCAAAAGTTACACACCTACGATGGTTATCTACCCCGGTGAATGGAGCGAACACCATCTTATACCTGCGTATGAAATTTATTATTAGTACACAGATTTTAATAACTATGTAAACATTTTTAAGAGTATAAGTGTACACAATTTTATTATTATATACACATGTATGAAATCTATTTTGAGTATACAGATTTCAATAACTATCTAAACATTTTTATGAGTATAAGTGTACACAATTACATTATTATGTACACATATTAACCTGAATATGTATAACACCAACGTAATAAAATAACATGTTACCCAGATTTATGTAACTAAATGGACAGGTATATAAGGATAAATGTAAACTATTGTAATCACAAATATGCAATATAAATTAGTGCAGTGAATTATATTACCGGTTGGTATTGTATGTAGCATCAAATGATATTACATCGCCAAATGCGGCATAGTTCATTATAGCTGCCTGTCTCCGCCCAAAAGAGTCGCGTTAGTTGTTCATCTTGATCAACGCATAATCGAATACCATTCCGGATTTGCCTCTTGTTGCCTAAGGAATTTGTCTATCACCAATTGTGCATCCGCACCGCATATGTATGCTTTCAGTCTCGTTTGAAATTTTTAAAATCAATTTTGAGCGCCCAACCTCGGAATAACCGCCACCATTTCTCTATAAAGCTCGTGTTGTTTTGCACTCCCAATGTTTGCCCGTGTGCAATTTATGATAAATTGCTGGTGCCCGGTTTAGGTTCCTATTCACCTTCAAGAATTGCTTGTGTTTATCAATTGTCATCGGATGAGTGTGTCTTTCCTCAAACGTATTTACCTTATATGAACCGGCGCTAGTGTATTCAAAAATACAGCGTGCATTGCACCCAACTCGGTTCGAGGCTCTCTTTCGTGTCCCCTGTTTTGGGATGTTGCCGTCATGCTCAGATGCCTCACTGGTATGGGTTTTTTAGAGTTCTTGTAGCCCTCTCTATTGCAAACCACGTATTGCACGCGAATATCCTCGTTCTTGAATTTCTTCGTAGTGCTTCTTCTAACGTCGAAGCCACTACACAAACCATAATCCTTATAAAATTGTATTCCTGCCTCTAATGTACGGAAATGCATGTTGGCACGAGGGATTTTTTCTTGTTCAACCTCTGGGATCCAATATTTAGTCGATCCAGGTGAGATTTCGAGCCTCTGACCAACGTGAACTGTGTAATCTGGATCTTGATCTGCAAAAACACAATATTTTGATATTAAAACAACAAATTCTGAATTCTATTTACACAGATTTTAAAGGCATTGTGTAAATCCATACTTACAGAAGCTATTTTGGATATATTATAGGTGTTACACATTTTTACCAATAAATACACAGATTCGAGACACTATATACACATTTCATTAATACTAACTAAACACACATATGTACAGAAGCTATATGTGTTACATTATATGTGATACATATTTTCATAATAAATACACAAATTCGAAACACTATACACGGATATCACTAATACGAACTAAACACACATGCTCTAAGCATATAATATACATGAGTTACAGATTTGCAAAGCTATATGCACAGAATTACAAAGCTATATGCACAAAATTATAAAGCTATATGCACACAATTACAAAGCTATATGCACAAAATTCCAAAGCTATATGCACATAATTACAAAGCTATATGCACAGAATTACAAAGATATATGCACATAATTCCAAAGCTATAGGTACATAATTATTTGGAGAATTTTTTTATTGTGCAACATTACATGCATTCGAACCACATATTTTTTCTGATGAATTGGTGTCAAATATTACCTTGTTGTGACTGTTTTGTGGAGGGGGTATCATGTGTCTGTGACATTGCAAAACCGATCCCGTTGACGTGAATTTTTTGGTGTTTTTGATGACGGGGTGAATTTTGTTGGTTCGATTTCAGCGTGGGATTTCTTTGTTTTCTACGTTGCTTTGATCGTGGGAGAAGATGATGTTGAAGTCTGATATCTGGACGATGGGAGGAGAAGTTGCTGTGATTTTTTTTTTGTGGTTTTTGGACGATGCTTCACGTTGGTATGGAAGATGGTGAATTTGGTAAGATTCTATTCCTTGATTTTAGGAAGACAATTATTTTGGCTGATTTTAACATTCCAATTGTACCCCTATTTGGTCCCCACTATTTTTTAATTACTCTAAAATGCCATTAAATCCTAGCCTTTCAATTTATTTGGTTCAAGGGTGTGGATTGAGTCTCATGTTCCTACCTATAACTATGGTATCATAGGATCTCATCCCTATATATATATATATATATATATAGAGAGAGAGAGAGAGAGAGAGAGAGAGAGACCCCTTATTTGAGACAGTGGGGATTTATTATAGCCATTGGATTGATATTTTGTATGGCTCATTAATCCCTTTATTTTAGGCAAGTAGTTAATGCAGATTTTTAGGGGGTCAAATAGGTAATTTATCTTATTTTCAGATTTTTAATTAGGGGCAAATCTGTTTTTTTTATTTGAGTGTAGAAGGTAAGTTTTAATTTTTCTTTTTCAGTTCCCGAGTTTAAGGGGCTTCAAATCTTACCAAATCAAACCCAATAACCCCCAAAAAAACGTCGATTACCACAAATGTGGTGCACTCTAATGGCCTGGTGTTTCATATACCTTTGAATTATGTTCTTGTGATGGTTATGGGGGTGGGGGTGCCTGGGTGGCGATAGCCTCTGTTTTGACTAATTTGCATATGATGGTTTTGATGATGGGGTATGTGTGTGTTTATGGGAAATGGGAGTGGAAATGGAACGGTGTAGGCGCGTCGGCCCGCTTCTTAAGCCGGCCGTGCCGAGCAATGTCGTCGGATTTGCTTGGAATGGTGGTGGTACGAGATTGTGACCGTCCTTCAACAAGAAGAAGCCGTGAGACGATAAAACCGACAATTAAGAGTCTTTGCGAAGAAACGCGATAACGAAGATCACACATAATCGATGCGGCGATGGAAGATAATACAACAATGTTTACCTACCGCAAGGTGAATATATTTATCTCTATTTAGCCAAAAACAGGTTTCTAGGGTTTTCTGTTTCGATTTTAACGATTTTCGAGTTCTAGTGGTTATATTCGATTTTTTGGGTTTTTCGATCTTTAGTATTTTTATTTTCGCTTGTGTCGAAAATATAGGTTGTGTTTTTTTATGAGATTTGTTTTTAGTTTTTTGATATTTCAGCAGATGGTATTTGTTTTGGTGGAATTTGTTCTTCTTGTTGTTCTAATAGTTTGATTCAATTTTTTTGGGGGTTTTCCAGTTTTTGATGTATTTTAATTGTTGATTGTGATGAAAAAAACTAGGTTTGGGTCGAAAAACACTGGGTTTGGGTCTTCAACATAGCTTAATTTCCATGGTAGTTACATAATACATTTTTAATGTATTTGTCATCACATGTTTGTGTAATGTTAGAATAAATTTACCGTACTTATCATGTGTGAATGTTTGTTTGGGTGTTTAAGCCCTTCTCAACATAGTTTTTCATCAAGTTACAGATTTTTTTGGGAAAAAATATTGTTTCCAGCTTTTTTTCCCCGGATGCTGGTGTGTATTTTTAGTACACTTTTGTTGTTTTAAGCTTATCAATTATGTGTGTATTTTTTTAAATTGGTTGTTTAATGATTTTTATATCTCTGGGAATATAATTTTGCTGTATAGTTAGTTTAGTTTAGTGCTTATTTAATACAATTTTGTTGTTTTGTGCAATACAGTTTTGTGTATGTTTTCAACATATCTTAATTTTCATGGTAGTTATATAATACAATTTTAATGTATTTGTCATCACATGTTTGTAAGTCCAAGCGGCTACGATAATCTAGAGGGGGGGTGAATAGATTATCTCCATCTTTTCGATTTCGCCCTCTTTTTCGAACAAAACAAGCCAAGACAATAATAAGGTGCGGAATGTAAACAACACACGTCGATTTATAGAGGTTCAACCCACCTAGAGCCTAATCCTCTACCACCCCAGTATATCCGGGATGAATTTCAAAAAGAAAAAAGATTTTATTAATTACCAAAATTAATACAACACCAACTTACAACAACACCTTGAAGAGCACCACACTCTTCTTCAACACCACCTTTGAGATTACCACAATCTCTTCTTGAAGATTACCACAATCTCCAACAACACCTTGTGAAGATTGCCACAATCTTCAACCTTGAAGAATACCAAATTCTTCAACACCTCAACAAGAAGATCACCACAATCTTCTTGCACCTATCACCTAGATCATCCAAGTGTGTTCTTACCACAAGAACACTCACAAGGATATCTTGTGTTGAATGATAACCAAAAATTAAGATTACAACTCAATAATGAATATTACAATTTGAGTGCAAAGTGTAATCAAGAATAGCCTAGACCTCAAGGATGTGAAAGTGATAAGCTAGGCAAAATTATAACAAGAATAATAACAATGAAGAACAAATATTTGCTTGAAGTGTATCTTGTTGTGTTGTATCTCAATTCTTGTTTTGGTTGCTCCAAAACTTCCTCTATTTATAGGAGATGATTGATCAAGCATAGGCTCCTCTTGGGGATTGAAAATCTACAGAAAAATACAATTAAAATCAAGAATATAGCTGTTAGAAATCAATCCCACTTTTTAAGGAAATATGTCTGCTGTCAAACGGTCATATTTTTGCTGTCAAAGCACAGGGTGACCGGTCGCACAGAAATAGAAGTTTGAAACGAAACACAGGAAATTTACAAACGGCGACCGGTCGACGTGTACCTCGACCGGTCATCCCTATCATCAACCGGTCCCCCTTAAAGGTTTTAGAGAAAATCAAGTTCTGTTTCAAAACCAAACTTGCAGTGTACTTGGCCGACCCCTACTGGGCGACCGATCGACCGGACCGGTCGACGCCTTGAGCGGCCGGCCGACCGCTTGATTTTTCTTCCGTCTCATTTTCTGTTCAAAAATCATCTTCAGTGCACGGTTGCCCTATAGGGCGATTGGTCGACCAAGAGACAGAAATGTTGTCCAATTTTTATCGAAAATAAAACCCAAGAAATACTCTGAAAATTTAGTAAAAATATTTTAAACCAATCGGAAGTATTTAGACAACATTTAGAAACTTTGTTTTGAAGTAAAAACATATAAACATAAAATCATAAGAAGTGTTGTCCAATTTTATCAAAAGTAAAACTTGAAGAAATACTCCGGAAAATATTAAAACCATTTTAAATCATTTAGGAGTATTGGGACAACAATTAAAAACATTGTTTTGGGGTAAAAATAAAATCATCAAAATTAAGATAAAAACATGTATCAAACAATCTCCCCCTTTTTGATGATTACAAACCAAAACAAGTTTTACACAAAATAGGAGAACAATTTTAGAAATGATTTTTCGGTAAAAACATTTAACCGTTTGGAAGCAACCACAATTTCAAAAATATAAAAGTAACCAAGTAGGGGAGTAAATATATTCAGTAATAAGCACAAGCTCCCCCTATCAACAAGCACATCAAGAATAATGTAAAAACAATTAACCATGAGCTAGAAGCTTAGCTTTTACATATTGTTCAAGAGCTTATAAGCTCCCCCTGTCACAAAACATCATTAGACAAGTATATAAGTCCATCAAGCAATAATTGGACTAAAAAAATCACAACTTATGGCTTTTATGAGCCATAGCTTATAGCTTTTATAACAAGCTTTTATTAGCTTCTTTGAGCTAATGAGCCAATTTCCTGTTTCTCCCCCTTTGGAATCATCAAAAAGAATGCTAGGATGATAAAAACATCATTCAAGTTTATCAAAGTGCGCCAACAATACGTTTTATCAACCATGAAAGAATTAAGCTTAGAATCCAAGAGAAAATGAGAGAAATGTATCATAAGAAATCCAAAAGCTCATTTGTTAGCCAAAAACATTTTTGGAAGCAAGAGACTCATGTAGAAGTTAAAATTTTCATTGTGACATTTCATCGAACACTTTGTGGGCTTGAAAATTAAAAGAAGTTGTATATAGCCTTTGTAAATGATCCAAGCCAAAAATTTTCATACCATCACCAAAAGCCATTTTTAACATATATCCAACAAATAATAGGCATAAACAAAGTAAATTCTCAAGGGTTCAACCCAATTGAGATAATTTAGCCAAAAAAATCAAGGCATTACAAATGCCATCAAAAAAATAAGAGAGCCATCAAGTAATACAAGTCATGCCTCAAACAATACATATAAGACATTACAAATGTCCCAAAATATCCATCTAAGCATAATGATCAAAGCATCTCAAATGCATCTAAGCAAAAATTAAAAGAAGCACTTTTACCATCAAGTAATTCATACCAATTAACAAACAATGCCATATAAGAGTATTTTTACCATCAAATACTCCATCAATATCATGATCATCCACAAGTTATTATCAACTTGCAATTTTAATCCTTTCAAGAAAACAAGCAAATTTCATTAGTGCAAAAGAGTTCTACAAATTTCATAGAAGTACAAAGCAACATGAAAGAAAATGCTAAAAAGTAAAGGGGTGGGGACATCATTCCTCGTCCGAAGAGAAGCAAGTTCCGGGAATAAGATCTTTGATGAATCTCTTCAATTTGCCGATTGACTTTTTCAAGCTAGAATTTTCTTTCTTCACAACCCGGAGCTCTTTTCTAAGAGAGGCTACATCTCTAAATGTATCTCTTTCCACTTTGGCCATTCTCTCTTTGAGATTTAAATCTTCAACATCCGACTCGTCTTCATCTACTTCCTCATTTTCTTCCCCAATTTCTTGTTCATTTCCCACATTCTCTTCTTCTTCATTTACTTGTTCCTCTTCATTATTACCTCTTCCAATATTTTCAACCTCATTGTCATTAAAGAAATCATCCCGAGGTTGTTGTTGATGTCGCGCACGTCCCCTAGCGGCTTTTGTGGGAACCCGTGGTAAATGTCATCGCATTCTTACCATTTGTAGAATGTTGGCATTATCAAAGTCATTGTGACGAATTTCGGTATTCATCTCATTTTTCGGGTAACCCGATAAGTATAATAGTCGGCAAATCAAATTTCCCAAGGTATATTTTTTCTTAGTAAGCTTTCTTGATTCCGACAAACAATACACAAAAATTGCCCCGTAATTTACTCTTTCTCCTCGAACAATCTTATAGGTGAGAAAGAGTTCGAGATTACTCGGAAGTTTTACTTCCTTTCCACAAACACAATAGGAGCAAATAATAGATATAATCCGATAATTTGGCGGCATTGCCGAGTATGTAACTTCGGGATACACTCCTAAAAAGGTTTTCACCTCATCTAGTGAAACACCGAAAATATTATCATCCCAATGAGTGCAATCCACATTAACCACTCCGTCATTTGGCACATTAAAATGATTACAAATATCGGCCAATGTCCATGAAAAATGCCTACCATTAACAAATGTGTGAAGTTCCAACAGATTATCTACCGTAGCATCAACAATCCACATATTAGCATAAAAAAGTTTTATAAGCTCGTCATCATAATGCAAACATGGATTATCCCATAGTGAAACCCAACCTTGAATTTCAAAATAAGCCCTAATATCCGGAAATTCATCATGAAATGCTAAAAAACGAACCATACGAGTGCACGCAATTTTCTTGTCGTTCAACCCAATGTTTTCATAGTGCTCTTCCGTAAGCTTATTTAAAAATCGAAATCTATTAACTCTAGAGGGAGGATCATAGAGAAGTGATAACTTACTAGAGTCCCAATGAATATTTGATATTGAAATCCCGGCTCTCAATTCAACCATCTCTTCTTCTGTAAGCCGGTTTTGATTATCTATTTGTGGAATATCAACTTGTTGGGGATTGGAGGAAGATTCTCCCCTTTGCTTCCTTCTCCTCTTTTGAGGATTTCGTTCGGTAGAATTTCTTGGAGGAGCCATAAATGTGAGATTCTTGCAAAAATAGGTGAATTAGCAACAAGAATCGTAAAGATTGATGAAGAAATGAGGATTTTATAAAAAGGGGCGATTTTTTTTTGCTGTTGTTCGAGAGGAGGGTTTTCTTTGTTCTGTTTTAAAAACGAACGCAGAAGAAATATAACCCAAAAATTAGGCCTGGGCGACCGGTCGAGGTGGGGTGCGACCGGTCGATGTGCAGAAGCGGCCGTCGACCGACTCGCTTTGACCGTCCCAAAGGCAATTTTTTTCTTTCTCCAGAATTTTCAAAAATTCGATTTTTCACCCCAAAAGTTTTAAAACTTTGCAAAAAGATAATTATGGACCGAGTCCAACAAATATGAGTTTCGAGAAAACACATATACAAGAAAAACGAGATTAACCGAGTAGTGCCCTTTTAAGAAAAATTGCAAAATCATTTAGGGGCACTTGAGGGGTTGAAATGAAATATTTTGAAAGATATGTGTATAAGCATAATATCGAGTTCTAAGAGAAATACGAGTGAACATACCTCGATAGTTTAAGAAACTTGATGAGGAAAAAGCCAATGAATATGAGATATATATCCTACACAATTCTTAAACAAAATTTTGCACAAAAGCACAAGTGTAGGCAAGTAATAGGAGATATTAAAAAAAATGCTTATGCTATAAACATACATAAGAAATAATAAACCACATAAGTCTAATTAAATGCACAAGAGTTTTAGAAACAACATGCAAGGTCTTCTTTTTTTAAAAAAAAATTTAAAAGCACAAATATATATTGAAGACCTTAATCAAAAAATAAATATTTGAAAAACTCGTTTTGCAATTACGACACAAATAAAAGCATGCATAATAACAAAATAAAATACATATTTAACTAGGGAGATACGGGTTACCAATTACGCCATTTCCATGGGTTGTGCCGTTCCCGTTGTTGATGATATCTTCCCTTTTGAAAATCTTCTTGTTGATGATGGTTTCTCCAATTGCTCCATTTCCAAGATTTTTGTCCTTCCCATTTATAGTCTCTTCTTCTTTTAAAAACATCTTGTTGATGATGTCTTTGCCATTTCCAAGGATTGTGTTCTTCCCATTTTTGATTATATCCTCTTCTTGGAAATTGGCTTTGTTGAAAATGTTTTCTCCTTTGATCAAATGAATTTGTCATTTGATGTCTTTTTGGCGGTATGAATTTTCTCCGATTATTATTTCGTCGGGTACCTAATAAAACATTATTTTGTGGTACCCTCAAGTGTTTGGGTCCTTTAGGATTAGCTTTGAGACTTTTAGGTCTCCAACAATAATGAGAGCTATTTCTAGCCCGACAAGTATTTACCGTATGACCCTTTTTACCGCAATAAAAGCAAGTAATAATTCTAGGAGCATTATGACCAACATGCTTAGAGACTTGATTCTTTTTCATATGATTGACAACATTAAACTTATGATCAAGTTCTAGTTTCGAATTATCACAACAATTTCATTGGTACTCAAGTCGGATTTAGATAAATCCTTTTTCATGCAATTAATATCCTCAACAAGAGTACTATTTTGTTTCTCAAGGTTTCTAACCTTGTCAAGTGTGGTGGTGTGAGCACATGATAGTGATTCATAGGAAGTAAATAAGCTATCATTTTCATTTTTCAAAACATTGAATTCCTTTTTCAAATTTTTGTACTTAACAAGTAACTTTAGGAATTCATTTTGAAGATCATCAAAATCATTTTGTAAATCACTATAATCATTTTGAATAACAATATCATAAGAAGTAGAGGGTTTAACACATACCTCATTTTCTTCTTCGATGCCCATAAAGCAATATTCAACTTCTCCATAGTTGGAAGTTGTAAGAGACTTGTTCCTTAGATTTGAACTTGTATTCCTTTGAGAAGTAGATGCTTTTGTTTGACTCCTTTCATTTGCAAATACTCCATAGATGGCTTCTAATTTTTGCCATACTTCATATGCCGATCGAATTCCTACAATATGTTCATATTCCAAATTAGTAAAGGAACAATACAAACTATTGAGAGCTTTACCGTTTAAGGAGAACATTTTCTTCTCTTTATTATTGAGCTCTTTAAAGCCTTTGGAGGTGTGTGGTGTGTCTTTCATTGGAATGGATTCTCCATTTATGACGATGTTCCAAATATCGAACCCGCAACCTTGTAAATAACATTCCATTCTTTCTTTCCAAAATATATAATTTTTGGAATCAAATAGAGGTGGCTTGGTGGTGGAGGTGCCGGTAGGATGAGCTTCGTTCGTAGCCGACGATCGTTTCTCTTCACTCGCGATGTGAAATGAGCTTGCCAAAGAGTTTGGCTTTGATACCACTTGTAAGTCCAAGCGGCTACGATAATCTAGAGGGGGGTGAATAGATTATCTCCATCTTTTCGATTTCGCCCTCTTTTTCGAACAAAACAAGCCAAGACAATAATAAGGTGTGGAATGTAAACAACACACGTCGATTTATAGAGGTTCAACCCACCTAGGGCCTAATCCTCTACCACCCCAGTATATCCGGGATGAATTTCAAAAAGAAAAAAGATTTTATTAATTACCAAAATTAATACAACACCAACTTACAACAACACCTTGAAGAGCACCACACTCTTCTTCAACACCACCTTTGAGATTACCACAATCTCTTCTTGAAGATTACCACAATCTCCAACGGCACCTTATGAAGATTACCACAATCTTCAACCTTGAAGAATACCAAATTCTTCAACACCTCAACAAGAAGATCACCACAATCTTCTTGCACCTATCACCTAGATCATCCAAGTGTGTTCTTACCACAAGAACACTCACAAGGATATCTTGTGTTGAATGATAACCAAAAATTAAGATTACAACTCAATAATGAATATTACAATTTGAGTGCAAAGTGTAATCAAGAATAGCCTAGACCTCAAGGATGTGAAAGTGATAAGCTAGGCAAAATTACAACAAGAATAACAACAATGAAGAACAAATATTTGCTTGAAGTGTATCTTGTTGTGTTGTATCTCAATTCTTGTTTTGGTTGCTCCAAAACTTCCTCTATTTATAGGAGATGATTGATCAAGCATAGGCTCCTCTTGGGGATTGAAAATCTACAGAAAAATACAATTAAAATCAAGAATATAGCTGTTAGAAATCAATCCCACATTTTAAGGAAATATGTCTGCTGTCAAACGATCATATTTTTGCTGTCAAAGCACAGGGTGACCGGTCGCACATAAATAGAAGTTTGAAATGAAACACAGGAAATTTACACACGGCGACCGGTCGACGTGTACCTCGACTGGTCGTCCCTATCATCAACCGGTCCCCCTTAAAGGTTTTAGAGAAAATCAAGTTCTGTTTCAAAAACCAAACTTGCAGGTACCGGTCGACGCCCAGGGCGACAGATCGACCTGCTTGATTTTTCTTCCGTCTCATTTTCTGTTTCAAAAAATCATCTTCAGGTACGGGTTGCCCTATAGGGCGACCGGTCGACCAAGAGACAGAAATGGTGTCCAATTTTTATCGAAAATAAAACCCAAGAAATACTCCGAAAATTTTGTAAAAATATTTTAAACCAATCGGAAGTATTTAGAAAACATTTAGAAACCTTGTTTTGAAGTAAAAACATATAAACATAAAATCATAAGAAGTGTTGTCCAATTTTATCAAAAGTAAAACTTGAAGAAATACTCCGGAAAATATTAAAACCATTTTAAATCATTTAGGAGTATTGGGACAACAATTAAAAACATTGTTTTGGTGTAAAAATAAAATCATCAAAATTAAGATAAAAACATGTATCAAACAATGTTTGTGTAGTGTTAGAATAAATTTACTGTATTTGTCATTGCATTTTGCTGAATTGGAATGATAGTAATTTTTTGTCTTGTTAATTGCAGTTGCTAATTTGTCAAAGACAGACAGAGGACAACCAAAAGACAACTTAATATTGGTGGTACGAGTAGTGGGGCGAGGGATGCAAATGTTAAGCCTAAGATGATGTTTTCGACATGAGGTTCGAGAGTTTATTATTGTTGAGAATTTTGGATTTTTACGAATGTTCAGATGAATTTCAAGTTTGTTGTTTTTGGGATTGAAATGATTGGTCCTTTAATTCTCAGGGATATGTTATATTTTGGATAATTTAATTCTATTAAATCGAGTGAATTTTTTATAACGTTTATCTGTATATTTTATGTCGTTTTTGTTGTATAATTTGTTTTACTTTATCTGTATATTTATGTTGTATTTGTTGTATAATTTAATTCTATTAAATTTGGCATGCATACAGTAAGCTATTTTAAATTACACAGTACTATTAGAGTAAAGAGACATTATTATAGAACTAAACATACACTGTAGTTAAATTTGATATACATACAGTAAAATATTTAAATTACACAGTACTATTAAAGTAAATACACGATATTACTGAACTAAATATACACCTTAATAAAATTTGATATGTGTACAGTTAAACATGTTAAATTACACAGTAATATTAAATAAAGATACGAGATTTTTGAACTAAATATACAGTAAAATAGTGATTTAACTAAATATACACAATTTTTGGAAGGATTTTGTTGCCTGATTTTGTGCATATCATCCCCTAAATTTTAGGAACGTGATTTTAGCAGTTACAATCTTAAGATTTAAATAGTCTATTATACCCCTAGTAATTTTAATTATTAATTATTAATCTAATTTTCATTCATTAAATATGGACTCTCAATTGGAAAATATCAACGGTTTGGATGAATCCCCACCGTCTCATATAAGGGGGGGTGTCTCATTTGAACCATATATATATATATATATATTATTTGGTTCAAATGAGATCACCCTCTTTAGGTGAGACAATATGGACTCATCACATCCATTGATTATTAAAATCGAATGGTGGTGATTAAATCAGTTTTTTTTTTGTTTTCCATTATTTTCTCTATTTTAAGGGTAAGATTGCAATTTTGTAATTCAAATTAATTATCCCAAATAAGTTGTTCTAGTATGTTTGACTTTTTGAAACCATTTTTATGGGGTGAGGATTTAATGGCATTATTTAAGGAAACAATTTTTTTTACAGTTTTTTTTATTTTACTGTATAGTTAGGGTTCTTCTACTGCTTAAATATCTATTAAATAATGTATATTTGGTTGTTTTGTTACACTATTTTACGACAATAAGACATAGTTGAGTATAATATACTGCATAGTTAGTTATTCTACTCTGCATAGATAATTTGTAGATAATGCATAGTTAGTTGATTTTGCTGCATAGTTTATGATACATTGCATAGGTAGATATATGTATTGTATATTTAGTTTTTTACACTGCATAAATACCTTTTAGACAATGTATAGTTAGTTGATGTTTGCTGCATGGTTTCAAATATGCACTATCTTATAGTAATTTATGCAGTGTCCCCAAAGTATTTTTGCACCATTTTCAACGTGGAAATTCAGAAATTGCAGTATATTAAGTCTGGGTCGAAAATAAACCACTTTCGAGTTCTCCATGGTTGTTTTTTCATTTGGAACAGAAATCATCTTCTTCTTCACGATTTTTTTCTCTGTTAAATCAGTTTATAAAGTGTAGGTTCCTGTTTCGCATTCTTCATCGTTGTTTTTTCATTTGGAAAAGAAATCATCATCTTCTTTCACTGTTTTTTTTTTCACGATTCAATTCTTCACTGTTTTTATTTATTTGCGTTAATGGAGGAATTGAGAGAGAGAGAGAGAGAGAGAGAGAGAGAGATGTATGAGAGATAAAGAGATTTGATTCCATTTATGTAACTACTTTGTTATGTTATTTTACCCTACTACTCTTATGTTGATAAAATTAATATTTTAATATATTTTTTATCCATTAAAATCGCACCCATTGGTTAATAGTGGGGGATGGTTGAGATTAGTCCATTGTGTCTCACCTAGAGACATGGTCTCACATGATCCTCCCCCTATATATATATATATATATATATATATATATATAACTCACGCACATGAAAGTAAGATATGTATATATATAAAAACTTAGTTTAGTAAATCAATTATTTTATTAATTAAATTAGCAAGCTGTAAAGGTGAAATTTAATTTTTGAATAATACGTTGGTTCAAATCCAACTCGGCCCAAAAATTCGCCAATCTACCAATTTGGGATCCTCATTTTGGTCCACAGGGACTACTCCCTCCTTGCTCTTTTCTTTATTGTTGGATGGGGAAGAACAAAGAAAGTTAGACTGTCTCAGGCGTGAAACACGAAACCCTTACGGTGAGGCGAGAGATAGACATCTATCTCGATTCCTCTGTTTGACCCATCATCTTGCTTTTGAAACCGATCACTAGACCTCTCAAGCATTGTAGTTCCATCACATACGAAATAAGTGTCGCGCCCCATTCGTTCTGCTCGTAACAATCCAATTAGTAGAAATCGAATGGATTCGGTCTTATACATACGCGAGGAAGGTAATCAAAAAAGAAAGAAGATGAGTTCTTCTGTCTTTTATCACTTAGGAGCCGTGTGAGATGAAAGTCTCATGCTCTTTTTTTTTCTCTCAACTTTCTTAGTCCATGAGGAAGCGGAGAGGTAGCGTGTAGGTTTGACTAATGCAACTAGTCGGCCTTCAGAATTCGCCATGATATACCTGATCCATGCATAATATCATGATGAAAATAATGGTCAAAATCGGATTCAATTGTCAACTGGTATACCCATGGATTGGCCAGTTCCTATTTGGAAGGCTGTAATTTCTTAACGGCCGCAGATTTTTTTGTTCCTATTGCTTTCTATCGTAATCCCGCTTACTAGATTTAGTTTAGTAGATTTATATAGAGAATATCGATTCTAATGAACAATTCATGAATGTGAATGACGAATAAAAATATTCTATACAAATCTGGAAAACGGGATAGTACGGTAGTAGCATCTAAATGTGCAAATATCGTAGCAGGGGCAGGATCGGTCAAATCGTCTGCAGGTACATAAACTGCTTGAATAGAAGTTATGGACCCTTCTTTGGTAGAAGTCATTCGGTAAAGGAAGGACTCTATCTTCTGAGCAAGCCACTAGCTGCAAAGATTAACACTATGGAATTAATCCTACACATGATTTGTTTTCATTCAAATTCAAAATATCAGATTTAAAACTATCACAACTCAATTAATTTTGATTTGCATATATGCCTATTATTAGTTTATTTTAATTTCAATCAGTGATTATTTTGTATAATTAAATATATATATAGAGAAGTAGTTACTTGTTTAAATTTACATATCAGTAGAATAAATTGTTACTTACGAGCAGACTAATGATTAGTCATATACTAATTTCAATTAGTGATTATATATATAGTTGTATGATTTATATGCATAATTTAGTTTCTAGGGAAATTGAGAAAACTAAGACTGTAAGTTCTCTTCATATATTATTAATCATGGTTGTATTTATATATTGAATGTAGAGTTTTTCCTAACTAATTGGATGTATGCCCAATTATGATTGATCTAATGAGATTTAATTTATTATGTTCATGCTTGTTTAATTTATTTTTGTGTATTCAATTAATGCTGCATCACTTAGGTTCATGCATCATGATAATTTATGTTCATAGCATTCACGAGCATGAGAAGAGAAAATAAAGATAAATTTATTAAGGTTTAATTTTTAATTATGTTTTCAAAAGAAATGGATGCACATTGTGTCTATGATCGGAGTGAGTGGGAAATGGGCGCGGGGGACCGACGTTCCGACCATGTGCCGCTTGCGGCTAAAGAATGTTTATGAAAATGTGCCTTTGGGCAAATAAAAGCAAATACTACCGGTAGACTATGTTGAACGGGTTCCAAATAACACGTATCACTATGGCTCTGAATAGAACAATGTGCCACCAAGTGAGCTCGCGTCCTAAGAAAGTTTTAAGTACTTATAATGAATGTTTTTAATAATGAAAGAGAAAATTTGAAGTAATGAAGATGGAAGTTTTTTTTAAGAAAACAAAAAGTCTTAGAATAAATGTTATAATATTGCATTAGACATGCATTCATGCATGAGATTACTTATTGAGCCTTTTAAAGCTCATCCCACGAATGTTTAATATTTTTAGATGAGAACCCTGATGAGGAAGGAGACGGCGCAGCGCGGTGACTCGTGAACCCACGTCTTTCATGATTTTCATATCTTTTAAGTCTCTTTAAAAAAAATAAAAAAGTTTAAACTTTGATTCTATTGAGATGTTGGATGCCATTTTCATTTTAATATGTATGTTAATGGATTGATAGTTATTTCAATTATTAGTCTTTATTTTCACTGCAAACTTTGAAACGTAGTAAAGCTTTTATTATTCCATATTTTTAAGAAAATTTTAAAATATTTCTATTATAATTACTTATTTTCGCATTAAAATTCAATAAGCTAGAAGGTGCTACATCTATAGTCATGCAAATGTAAATCTAAAAATTGGATAGACACAAGCATAGTAAAGAGAGAAAAGAATCTGAATCTAAGGAGCATTGATACCGGTAGGAGGACACGGGTACGATACGACACGGATACGGGAATAAGTCACGTTTTGAAATTTTATGAATACGGTGCGATGTATATAAATACAAAATTATATAGTTTTATATTATTGAACATATAGATCTAATAAAGTATCGTATCTTGTACGTATCCAGAACGGGTACGTCATCCTCATAGAAGTGTCCGTGCATCATAGATCTGAATGGAACCCTTCCCTCCACTCGTCCTCATGATAACCCTAACCCTAACTTAACTCTACCAGACCTTAAACTGCACCCGATCCACATGGTCAAAGATCTTTTCAGATTTGTTCTATTAATTTCAGTCATGTATTTTCTAAACCAAAGACTCGTTTTAATCACGACCTACTAATGTGTAGACTTGGATTTGATGTAGTTATTAGTCAGTCATTGAATAAGATATGGATAACTTTTGGAAGCTCAGATAATATTGAAGTTCTTACTGACCATGAACAATTTTATTCACTATAAAGTTCATATGGGTGAATCAGGGTCGGGATCTGATCGCCACATTTGTTTATTTTTTAAATGCGCATGATACGATCCCACATCTAATTCACAAGCAGTTGTGGATTGGTTCTTAAAGTTGGAGTCAAACCTCCACTCAGTAACGAATTCCAGAAACTTCGTGTAGGGGAGCTCAACTAACATTAATATAAAAATAAAATATAAAATATGAACTCTAATTAAGAATTAAATAAATAAAATCCAATTTTGATAAAGTCAATGTATTAATTCAATTATATCTTAATATTAAAAAGAAAAAAATATAATACAATTACATCAATATATCATAATATTTCTCTTTTATTTTTTATATTTTAAAATCATTGCATAATAGCTTCATTGGTAATATTTTAAAAATGAAATATTGGGGGGAAATGCACAAAATTTTAGTGGAGCTAAAAGAAAATATACAAAATTTATGATGGAGCAAAAGAAATTGTACAAAATTTTGAAAAGGAAAAAATGAACAAGTCTCAAAGAATTTCCAAGATGAAGGAATTGAAGATTTGTTCTATTTTTCCTATTTTCTGTATTTTAAGGTTATAAAATGAAATTACAAAAATACCTCTAATTTATTTTCAAAAATCCAGGTGGGTCTAGTGACCATAGTATAGTGGCTTCGTCACTGCCTCCTCTCATGAGCTGGTTTTTATGGTGGAGCTAAGTGGTCTGACCTTGATGGCCTCTCATTGATGCTTTCATTGAAAGCCGGTCTTGGCTCATGAAAGGACTACCTGGTGTTAGATAAGGTCCAAAGTGAAGCTCTCAAGAAAAAAGGGCTACCTAGTACCGAGAAGAGTCCGGAGTGAGAGTCGTCCAATGGGAAATAGGCTACTTGGTGCTTGATAAGATCCAGAGTGAAGCCGTCCAAATGGGAAAAGAACTACTTGATGCCGAGAAGAGTCCAGAGTGAGAGGCGTCCGCGGATGTCCGACTTGTCAAGGAGATGGCAATGAGTGTGGTCTGGTCGGGCTACGTCATTAGGTCTTGAATGACCACGTGGGTGCACTTCGTCCAACTCAGCTCGGGTGTCATCAATGGCGCCCAAGTTCAAAGCCGAGGAGGAGATCAGCCAAGACGGATTGGAACTTGAAGAGAGGGGAAAGAGAGATAAGTCAAACGGTTTTTGAAACGGTTGATAGGTGTCCATCACCATTTAATGCCTGAAACGGTGCATTAATTGAGACAATGATGGATGACACGTGGCAGTCTCTGATTACACCGTCGTGGCACAGGAACCGGAGGGACGTGACGGTTTATTTGAAATGTTTCTTGAAAAGTCGCGCCCTTTCAAATAGGCACGTGTTTTCGAGAAAATTTTGCCTACAAATACACCCTTTCACCCTCCATTGTTACTTTTACTTCGCACTCTAAACATACCAGAGAAAGTAGAGACCGAGTAGAATTCAAGCCGGCTTCAAGAGAAAAAGAATCCACAGCTCCTTAGGTAATTTTCAAAACCTTTTTTTCTTTCCTTTTTCCTTCTTTGACATGTCCGTTCGATGAGGATAGTCAAAACCTTGAGCGTAGTCTGGAACATGAGATTGAAGATCCTCCGTCCGAGATTGAGGTTTCCCAGAGAGAAGATGATGCCGTCATTGATATTTCAAGTTAGGATGAAGGCTCTAAATACGAGTCTCCCATGTAGGAAGAGAGGGGTGCAATCCTGTTGCCGGCTCCGATCGTGGCTATTATAGGCAGAGTACTATATGGGCCTGAGCAATTACCTTTAAGAGGCGCTAGGTCAGGCATTGGTTAGACAACCGGGGCCTAGGAAGTAGGGCATTATACAGGACCTAGTGGGGGCGAGGCCACTGGTCCCAGCGTCACTGAGCGCGGGACTACGCCGAGCGAGGTCGAAGCCATGGGGCCAAGTAGTACTGGGTGGGGTACAGGACCCTCAACTTTTGGTCGAGTGGCTGAAGAGGCCCTCCCAAGAATTCCAAGACGGATTGGATATAAACCGACCAAAACTTAATATCGGGGATGTTGATGCAGCGCAAGCTGGATGCATTATACCAGGGTCGCCACATCCTAGAGTCTATGCGGTTTTGGCTACCTTATCATGAGGAGGTGCCCGAGCTGGCCCCTTGTAGGTCCCAAGGGGTGTGAGTAAGGTTTAAAAGCGAGGGTTGAAAAAATCTTACCAACTTTTCGATTTTAGTCCTTTTAAAAAATATTAAAGAGTTAACACAAACAACTGAGTCCTTGAGGGACAACTAAGTTGGTTATTCAGCAGAATTAGCCACTCAACAGACTCGATAGAACTGTTGATAGAATTACTCAGATGTTTAACCTGAACCTTAACTTGGCTGTGTTGGTTTTATCAGCAGAAGACTTAACACCCTTTGATTTGTTTTATACTTGTTTTAACACTTGAATTTAGCACTTAGTTATTAATCAGTTAGATGGCCTTTTTTTCGGGCTTCTTCTCATTCTTCTTTGGCACCTACCGCAGGAGATAGTTGCCCATCATACGGCTCACCAACTTCTTAGGGTATTCTTCGGCTTGCCTTCTCCCCCATTAGAACTGTTCCTGAAGAAAGTGATAGACCTGAACTTCAGCAGATATGATGTAAATACGCAGGAATGTAAATGTGCTGAAAAATAAATGACACAGTTGATTTTTATAGTGGTTCGAAGATGGGGTAATTCTTCTAATCCTCTCTTCTCCAACTCCTGGAGGAATCTACTATGTAAAAGATATGTTTACAAAGTGGTCAACAGTCTAGAGATAACCTTGGTCACACAGATGGCTTCTCGTCCGACTCAGTTTCTTCACAGGGCAGCTGCCTTGCTACTTCAGCTCACTTTCTCAAGCTCTTGGATTTGATCACGAAGCCCTCCAATAACTTGATACTGGTTCGACCTTGAACCTTCCTACAATCCTTCTTGGAAAGTAGGCCCCTTTTGATTCTTCAGAAGTTTCTTCTTCAACAGATTTGAAGTTGTCTTTCCTTCACAGCTTGTGTTGGATCGATTTCCTTCGAGTTTCAGGCTTGAGGATTTGCTTGAATATTCTTGAGAGTATTTGCAGGTTAATTGCTTGAATATTGCTTGATTTCTCAGGTGTGCAGGGTAACCTTTTCTCAATGAATTTCCTCAGCCTTTTATAGTGAACTTTTGAAAATCTGCCCGTTGAAGAGATAGGCTGATTTCAAAAGTCACTAGTGGTCGTTGTCTTGTCTTTTCTTGGTCTTCCGTTTTGAGATGTAGACCATTCCTCGTATTAAATGAATTTGCAGCTTTTCAGGTTCTGACACGAGGTACAGTGCTTCCCATTGGTTTATTCCTTTTGCACGCTTCTGGGATGAGCACTTTAAGACCTGGCAGCATGGAAGTATTACTTATTTAAGTAACGTTCTTGACTTCTGTGCAACGGATTCATTTCAGTTAACTCCTCTTGGCTGCTGCCTTTTTCCCCAGGTGACTTTAGTCTGCTCCGATCATTGGATGACTCATCTATCACTTCAACTTGAGACTTGGCTTCTTGAGTTGACTTTGACTGACTCTTACACAGCTGTTCCTCAGCTGATACATCTTCAGTCGAGTTCTTGATCTTCTATCTTGGCCATTCTCAGTTGTTCCACAGCGGAGCCTTTACTTCAGTCTTCAGTTGACTTCTTGTATTTCCAGGCGTAGGTGACTTGACTCAGTTTTTCTAGCCTTATCTATTACAATGTAAATTACAAGAAAATGGGGTGCCAACTTTCTAGTTTAAGTTTTACATGGCATTCATCAAAATCTATAAAATAAATTTCCCAATAATTTCCCCCTTTTTGATGATGCCAAAACTTAAAAACATTAAACAACATGTAAACAACAAAGATACATACAGACAATGTAGTAACAAAGAATGTATGCCTAGAATCAATCGTTTTATTGATCATAGCATTCTTGTCCTTTACACAACTGTTTACATTTGGTATCAAAGCATTCTATATCAAAGCAACAATACAGACATCTATGCTAGGATACTAATACAAAGTTAAAAATTATAGAAAACTTCACTAACTATTACAGATGACTTACAAAAATGTATTTACGTGAGTAATATACATGAAGGGGTTCGCAGCAACACTTCAACGCCTTCGCTGCCTCCTTCTTTCCTCTTCAGCTTTGTCGAAGTCATCAGCTCTTTTTCCCTTTTTTTCTTCTTCTTCTCTCTTCTTCCTTTCTTCTTCCTTTTTCTTCTTTTCGTAAGCTCTCTTTGCAGCAGGGTCATCCCTTTTTTGCCTTTCCTCCCATTCACGTGTGGCATTAGCATTTTCTGCTTCCATTCTTCTTTTGGCTTCTTCAATTTTGCGTTGATCTTCTAAATTCGCCAAGTGGTCGTGCCCAGTCCAATACACGATATCCCTTTTTCGCTCTTTTCCTAACTCATCTCCTCTTTCTCTGAGAGTGTACTGCACATGAGCTTTGGATTTTCCGGCTGAGTGTCTGCTAGAGCTTTGCTGTTTCTCAGTTGTCTTGCACACCTCCAGTCCTTTTTCCCAGTAGAGATCCCATGCTTTGGTTAGAGACAGTCCCTTGAAGTAGCCTTCAACTTCCAGTGTTTTGAATTCTTCCATGGATCTAGGCTCAGATCCAACTTGCTGCATTAATTCACTGGGAGGGTCAATTAGAGCTTAATTAATTCACCGGGAGTCCACCATGCTTTGTTGTAAGATCTTTTGAACGCGAGCTTCCTATTTTTCAGAGAACTCCTCAATTTATGCTTCAATGATCTTCCTTCTTTCTGCTATTGGCACATCAGAGTGTCCCATTGGTAGGCTTACAGGAAGTTTGCTCATGATGGAGGCTGTGACTTGTCCTCGCTGAAGGGTTTCAACAATCATTAATGTCAAATCCTTTAAATGTTCCCCCTCAGCTGTTTTTCCTTTCTTCTCAACTGCAGATTCTTTCAATTTTTCTTCTTTTAAACTCCTTAGGGTTCCCTCTTCCCCCTTTTTGGCATCATCAAAGGAAAGAGGGACCCCAGGGAACATGCCTGTGAGCATAAAGTCGAGTCTGCTAAGAGCGGAATTCTATTTGGAGTCTGCGGCTGCATAAGCGGTCCGAAATTCTGAGCGAGAGACTTTGGACTCGGCTGCCACCAATTTCATTTCAGCCATGAGGAGGCTGAATTTCGCATTCATGGTCTCCTCAAGACGCATAACTTCTTTTCTCTGAAATTCACGCAGAAGCTCCATTTCCGTTTTGTGAGATGCATGCAACCTTTCAATATACGCTTGCATCCTTTGCTTCAGATCAGCATTGTCAGCCATCCAGATGAGCATTCTGCCATACAGTGCTTTAAAATAACGAACTTGCTCGATTCGCATGGCAGATTGTTGTTGAGACCATTCGCGGATCCGAACCACTATCTCTCTCAAATCTGTTGTGAGGGTAGCATCCCTTTTGTCTAGTCTTAAGTCGAGTGAGGCATGATGTTTTCAATCTCTTCATAGATCTTCTTGAAGATCTCACGAAATTCAGCTGTCTCACTTGATTCAGCTGCAGGCCACTCTTTAGCAAAGTTGAACTCGACTGGAACAATTGTGTCAGTAGGAATGATTGGATCTTCTCTCACGATGAATCTTCGTTGTTCAGCAGCGGTCTCTTCTTCCAAGTATGGTAGGATTGGCGTGAAAAGGGAATACCTTTGGAAAGGCATCATCACTCACATATGGGATTGTTTGTGAGGGTTGTTCCTGAGATGGTTCAGCTCTTCGTACCTCAGCTGTGATAGCTTCATCGGCAGTGGTCACAGCTGTGGGATCCTGTGATGGAGCTGGTGTAGTCGTTACTACTACAACGTTTGGGGAGCTGCGTAGTGCTTGTGTCTCACCGGGGCGATTGAGATATTTTGCCCGGTGACCGAGCCTTGTGCTTAACAACATCTTTGGTCTCAGTGGATTTTTCTAAGTGAATAACCGGATCTTCTGCTGCATCATCAACGTCATCGGATGATGATGAAATCTGGGGGTTGGTTCATCATCGAAGTTGAATTTTTGACGAGCAGCTTTGTCACTTGGCTGGCTCGTAGTCTTGAGAACATCCTCAACTGGGTCCTTTGGATCTGCAACAGGGGTGGACTCAGCTTCATCTTCAGATCCCAAATATGATGTATCAAGGTTCTCCTGGGAGTCATGAAGTGCGCTTATCTCTTTTTCAATTTCAGCGCTTTGAACAGAAGGAATGTTTTGTGTTTCTGCACCCTTACCTAGGGAAGTCTCAACCTCCCTTAGGCCTTCAATACCTCCAGCAGACTTAACTGCTGCGAGGCCTTCAATATTCCCTTCGACAGTCGCAGCTGTCTTAGGGTCTTGGACCATGGTATCCATAGGAGTCTCAACCCCTAGGATTGCACTTTCACTGCCCAGAGTGTTAACTCCTGGGGCATCTCCATCCTGTGCCTCGACTGTATGAATAGTGTCATCGACGCTTCAAAGCGGTGACATTTGGTGGGGACAGACTCAATCGCCGAGCCACAATATCAATCTGCTTTGTGGTTCTTTCTCGCCCACTTCGCCTCATTCCTTCAAGTTAGAGTCTTCTGCAACATCCTCTGACCTTGTTGCGGTGGAGAGTTTCCCCCGGCACACACGGTTGAGTGGATCGATGATGGGGTCACTCTGTTCCTGACTCGCGACTTTTTCTTTTGAATACTCAGTCGCTGGGGCAGGTGGTAAAACACCTTCTTCAGGAGTTGGCCCAACTTGGGTGCCCAAAATCCCAGTTTCATTGCCAATTCCCTTGGACCCATCCTCCGATAGCACCGGGGACGTGGCTGCAGCGATGTCTGTGGCAATCTGCTGCACCACTCTCAAAGGGTCGATTTGCAGGAGAGATTGAGACGACTCTCCTGGTCCTTCAAATATTTGTTTCTCATGCAACTGCCTGGATTCTCTCATTGCTTAACTACAAGAAATATGAGATAACATGACGAAAAATATCGTCATATAAACTTGTTTTTCATCACTAAATGTATTCGATGACGAAAATTGAGCGTCATAAAGATCGTCACTGTAGCCCCGTCATAAAAGATATACATAACGATTTTTGCAATTTGTCACTACAAAATTAACATTTGATCACGCTAATAACAATTATCACGATTTATATCATTTATTGTAACACCTACATCGTCACATCAACGATAAAAATTTTGTCTTCTATATTATTTCTTTTTCACAAAAAAGTATCTTTTTAATGACGAAAGCATGTTTTGTCATTATAGCATTAATTTTTAGTGACGACCATGATCGCATTGCTAAATTCATCAAATTCTAATGACAAATTTTGGTGTTGCGGTTATGTTTATAATTTCATCATATATTACACAACTTGTCATGAAAGAGGTGATTTAACGTTACGAAATATTGCGTGTCACTTAATGTATATTTATAATGACAAAATAATGTGTCACCAATAATTACGATTCAACAACGAGATATGTGTTGTCACCAAAAGAATATGTAACATGATGATTTTATTTGTCATGGAAACAATTGCAATATATGACAAAACTTATCAGCGTCGCTAATTGCGCCGAAATAATGATGAAATCGTCCGTCATAAAAATTAATATGTGGTGACAAAATGTATCGTCACATAATAAATTTATACAGTGACAAGTTTTGAAGATATTTGTGACGATACAAGTCATCATTATAGTGTATTTTTAATGACAAATTGTATATCGTCAAAGAATAGATTTGTTTGGTGACGACTAAGTTTATTGTAATAAATGAGTTTAAGTTACGAAATAATTCATTGTCACCAATTTATAGCTTTCTTACATGACAACATAATTGTCATGAAAATAAGTTTCATAGGCAATGTAATTGACATATTTTTTTTTTATTTTTGTACATATATAATGATTTAAATATTAATTTGTAAAATATTCTATCAATACATTACTAATACTACAAAGTGCAAGTTCAAATGCAGTAAAGCATGAAAAATAAAAATAAAAATAAAATCAATCATGTTTGATTAAGTAGAATACGGTTATTTATTAATATGAGAGAAATGATATGATATTCATATTTCAAATGGACAATAAACTACTTGAATAATGTCAGTAAAAAAAATATTAAATATCCAAACCAAAAGAACAGAGTACTTAGATTAATTATATCGGCTTAGAGATTATTCCCACTCGCAACCATGAATGCCATAAGTTTTTCAATACAAGCACCTTGCTGATTGAGCTGGTCTTTCAAATCACCCACTTGTGACTTAAGCTCACTCACTTGAGATTCTGATTCTTGTAACTCCTCTTGTGTCTCTTGAAGTTTATTCTGCAGTTGTCGAGTACTTGATACGATGTGGTGCGTCTACTTGGAGGTTTTGGGCCATAGCCAATTCCCTTTATATAACCAGATCCATGGCCAAAGACCTCAAGAACTATTTCGTCGACACTCTTCTCAATTCCTTCCTCCGTATATTGGGCTCGCTTTGATATCATCAACTCCTATTTGAATATTGGACATACAAATATACAATTAATATCATGACACAAGTTAAGATATACAATAAAAATGTGTATGTGGATGATTACCCAATTCTCTTGAGCCTCAACTCTTGACCAACCATCTTTCTCTTTATAGTGAGTACGTTTATATAATTCAATCATATCACATTTTTCTCCATTCAGCTCTTTCTGAGACTATAAAAAAATGAGAAAATGAAAAAAACACAATCCAAAAAGAAAAAGAAAATTAAAGAAACATTATCGACTCAAGGTTACCTAAAACACTCATAATTTCATGTTGAAGAACAGTAAAAGGTGTTCTGCATGAAATATGGTGCTCATACTTGTTTCAGATTTCCAGTATTGGTTACACTCATAATTTCATGTTGAAACAATTTCTTTTTTATTCAAATTAGAATCAGGATTTATTTCAAAATCAGTTCATATACACATACTTGTAAAGAACTAAGCATCCAAAGCTGTACAAAGCAAACAAAAAGAACCTCTCAAATACTAACTTCTGGCACAAAATTAGCCTAAACAACCAACAAGATTTTCAAAAGGGAAAATGAACGGAATGATGATAAGCTGACTCAACAAAGGGAGAAGTTATATGAAATGAGATAGCTATATTTTAGGCTCAAGGGGAAGGAATTACGGGAATCTAAAAACAAAGAAACATGGAGTAAATAAATGACTCATATGGATAGACAATGAGCTCTTATTCCTCGTTACCGAATTTCCTAGCAATGATGAGCCGTACATCGTCAGCATCAACATAACTAATTAACTTAACAATTCAATAATTTTATTTTTTTGGGTTTTTCGCTCTATAAACTATAATAATAAATATATATCTGTTGCTCCAAAAAAAAAAAGAAAAAAGAATAGATTACAGTATTCCAAAGAGGAGGAATTTTTACAGCCATGAAAAGACTTAGGAAAATGTAACAAAAATTCACCATTGCACCTTTTGTATATATTACTAGTTAAACATCAAACAAAGCACATTCAGAACAATAAAATAGGAAATTAATTAAAGAGGAAAATTTTGCCTTGCTCAAGTCAAAGAGAGGGGATAGGGTTTTCTTTTTCTTTTTTGAATATAAGGGACTGACTTTTCATATTTGGTAAATGAAATGATAAGAATTCACCAGTAAACCCCAAAATCAACCCTAAACATGAGCACATAACAAAAATCAATTACTTAGATATTCATATGAACACATGTCATATACAGGAAAAGTATATTACCTCAAAGATGAAAACCCCAAAAATTCAAATTCAAACCCTATTGTGCGTAATAGAAGCGTTTGCACTTTGCAAGATTAGATAAGTCGACGACTTTATATTTTGCCAACAGACGTGTTTTAACGGTTACGATTCGTTGGATATAATCCAAAGGCCAGGAATCAACATTAAGTGGGCCGGATTCACCAATTGTAATCCCCATAAAATGGCCGGCCCAAAGAGACTTACTTATTGTTGTTAAAATTTATAGAACAATTTACCAATTAATAATTTTGGAAACAAAGAAATGAAAGTTGAGAAATATTTCTGAGGGATTTAGTCTTTTGGTAATATATATAGTTTATATTTTATAGAAGTTACTTTTATATATGTTTTCATATATATACATTGTTCTCATATAGTCGGTTACTATAACAATACCTGTGTGTTACACAGGATTTGTTCAAAACTTAAAACTTTTAATGTCACAAATTTATTTGTAATAATTATAGGAGATGCAAAATACTAATTAGAAACTAATTAATAGTTGCGATTTGAATCTCATAGTGGCAAAAATATCAGAAACTAAAAGGTGCATATAAACCAAATAAATTTTTGAAAGATAATATTTTTAATTGTATGTAGAACCCCAGTTTCTATTGGTTCTTAGATTACTTGATGTGTTTCTCGAATTTGTAGAGAAAATTAAAGATAATTTGATAGGATCCTGTAGTATAATCACTATCTGGCCGCGGATGGATAATTGAATAAATTTGTTTATTTTAATTTTAATTGTTGGGAGTCCCAACTTTATTTCAAAATATGATTTTATTTCAACAATCTTCTTTATTTTTTATTATTTTAATTACAAAATTGTCATTACTAACATCTTAAAAGCTCCATCGTCTTATCTTATCCAAATAATTCAACAACTTATTCTTAAAATAAAATCTAACATCATATAAGCTCTAAAAACATCTTATAAGATTTAGGAGCTTATAATATCTTTAAAAAGCTCTAAAAACATGTTATAAATCTTATTATATTTATTTTTTTTAATGATATTGTATTTAACAAATAACCATGAAACATATGTTAACCCAAACATATTTTTAATTATATTATATAAATACTTATTTTTTTGGAAAATAACTTTATATTTTGGGATAATCACAAAAACTACCCCTGAGGTTCAGATTATTTGCAAAAAAAAAAAAAAAAAACTCACATGTTTGTGAAAAAATACAAAAGAACCCATGAGGTTTGATTCTGTAGTACAATCAACCCTTTCTTAAGCATAAATATTTCAAATATCCTCTCTCCACCCCTCCCTTATATTTGCAAAAATAATTCAATTATTCACTTACCTTTAACACAGAATAAAACCTCGTGATTGTTTGGTAATTTTGAAACATGTTAAAACTTTTTGTAATTAACCCAAACCTTAGGGTAGTTTTTGTAATTGTCCCTTATATTTATTTATTACTTTTAATTGACCATTAATATATATACAATAATTCAGATGACTCGTGTTAAGTCTAAAAATTACGTAATCTCATGATATTTCCTTTTCTTTTTAAATCATATTATTTTACGAGTAAAAAGTTACATATTTTGTACTACAACTTATAAATTTCATTATAACGATATTGTAGTTAACAAATAATACCATCATAAATATATAATATAGATTTTAACTAGGGGTATCAATTTGGGTTGGTTACGTTCGCGCGTCCAGGTTCGTATGTTCGCGGGTCATAATATGTTAACCCAAACTCGTTTTGTTTAATATTATTGTTAGCAGTTTTTTAAATAATGTACAGGCCATCAATCTGGCCAGGGACTAAGGCATCGGGCCCTCCTCAAATTTTGAAAAAAGTAGGGGTATTTTGGTTATTTCACTTTTTAATCTTAAAATAAATAAAAAATAGAAAAATGGGAAAAATCTTCAATTATATTGCATTCCTCTTTCCTATTTTGATTTGTGAATCTCGAAAAATATGAGTCTTGGTCATTTTTTTCATTTTCTTAAAATTTTGTACATTTTTTTAAGCTCCACCATAAACTTTAACTTGAATTTTTGCATTATTCTCTTGTGTCTCTTTTTGTCCTTTTTGGTATATTGATGTAATTGTATTTTGATATTTATTTATGAATATTAAGGTGTGATTGAGTTAATACAATGACTTAATCAAAACTTCTACTTATTTTAAATTTGGGGTATTATTTTTCATTTGTATATGTGGTAATGAACAAATTGTCCACTTATGCTCTATAAAAATAAAATAATAATCATATTTTTCAAAAACATGTTTCTTTAGTCAATTTGACACAGTCATCACCCTTTCTTGTGTTATCGGCGAGTCTTGATTATATTTCAAAAAATTGATGAGGTACATTTTTCGGTACCGATTTATGGACCGGTCCCTAGAAATGAAAAAAAGATAAAGTGGGAATTTGAACTAAATAATGACTAAAAAAATGGTTAAAACTATTTTTATTATGGAAAAGTGGCCAAAAATCCGATGCACTCTTTTTATTTCAATATTAGTTGGGCATCCCTACCCGAAATTTCTGGCTTCGTCACTGAATCCGGTCAAGCCATTGATAAGCGGTTCAATTGATGGGATCAGTTCAACTGCTGATTTTACCGATTTTAATAGAACTACTTATGTTTTTAATTATATTATATAAATACTTTTTTTTTGGAAAATAACTTTATATTTTGGGATGATCATAAATATTAAATAATTTATTTTCAAATAATCCTACAAATGTTAGGTTAGCTCTTGTTTGTTTGTTTTTCTTACAACTAATTAATTTACTTAGAATTATGTCCATTCCGAAATTGCCACCCTTAATTTAAACCTAAAAAAAAAATCAATATCATTTTCTTGGGTTATATTGCTTGTTCTCTTTTTCTTCAAAAAGAAAATGTTAATTGAAGCTTCTAACCTCAAAAAAGATATTAGTATCTGACTACACGTTTCTATCTCCTTTTTTCTTTTTTTTTTTTTTTTGAGAAGCGTTTCTATCTCCTTCAATTAACATATCAGACTACACGTTTCTGGATTTGAATCAACATCAGCTTCTCTAAAAAGATATTAGTATTTTCAACCAAAAAAATGGATATTAGACTACACGTTAAAATCTAGGGAGAAAAGCCCACGACCGAACAGGAAACAAAGGCGTTTTCTCTCTCCTGCTGAGATCTCGCCTCCGCCACCACTTCCTCCGCCGCTACCCGTCGTCTTCTTCCGTACTCTCTCCAACCCATAGATCTCTGCAACGAAGCCTACAAAAATCGCAGGGCAGATTTATCTCTCGAGCTCGCAGATTTTGTGGGTATCGCTTTCGGGGTCTGTTGATGCGAAGCCCATATCGCCGGCGGAGTTCGTGAAGAAGACCAACTCATCTCATTACATCGTTACTTCACATCCGCGAGATTTGCTGTTGAAACTTTAGTAAAAATATTCTTGACATACAACCAGAAGACGAAATCCTTCTCGTTCAATTCCAGTCGCACAAGAAAATCGCCCCCCTCAATCCTATTTGCCGACTGCCACCTCAAATCGCTTCGCGGTTGCTCTGTTCAGGCCAATTTCAGTGGTGAGACATGTTATGATTTTGTGTATACCTGTTGCCATTCGTGTGAATACCAAGTGTTTGTGATAATACTTAGCCCTATTTCACAATTTATATGCTTATATTTGGCTAACTTGAATAACTGATGTTTGGTGTTGCTAAATGTCCATATATAATTTTTATGATCTTCTGTAAATTATGTTAAATTCTCAGTGGATTTAATTTCTTGGTACATTGCTTAATTGAATAGTGGGTTTAATGCTGGAGAATTCTTCGTGGTACTGATTTATGTGAAAAAACAGGGGGAACTCAATTTGCAGTTGACAACGCAAGAACCAGTGGGATCATTTTCATTTTGCCTACATACCTCCCTTTCATATGTGTGGAATACTTGAAGCAATTATTTTACGGGGAACAAAACAATTTTGCAATCTTGGCAGGAGTTTGCAACATTCATGAGGGTTCTTGGGAGTTACCCTGCACACAATGACCTTCCATAAGTAACCTTGAATCCTTGTAAGGTGCTAATATTTATAAATAGATCCGTGGGCTATGTTTTTCTATTTGTTGTTTTTTTATTTGGACCTGTTCACTGACCAAAATAAACATGTGCAGTTCTAGGATTCAGTTCTTAGCATTAAATAATAAAACTTTGAAGTACAGCAATCAGGATTGAGTTTCACTTGTCGATAAGAAACAACTTGTTGCAAGCATCCTTAGAAAATGAATCGTATTGCTGGAGTTGTTAATGGCTAATCTAGTGAAGAAGTTTCTATGCTGATGAAGGTGGAAATCTATTCACATCTACATGTGTCAAAAGAATCAAAGGAATCAATTAAACTATTAATAGTAGATCCAAAGCTGTATATAATTTGCCAACTGAGGTAGACAGGATTTTGCTTGCCATTTTACTTTTGATATATGATAAAAGTTGGAAATATAGTCAAACTATGTCTGAATTCAAGAGCTAAGGTATAAATAATATGTACTTGACAAGTTCTGTTTTGAATCTGCATAGGATGATTTGAACAGATTGTTTTCTGTAAAAAATAAAATTAAAAATAAAAATCCATCACTTCTGCAGTATTAAAGATATTGCCATTGGTTGTGGTAAATAGATAGGTCTCCAATTGTAGAAACTGATTATGTGCTTCATGAGGGACATAGATGCAATTGAAATCAGACAAGGTTTGGCTCCGATCTAAACTTAAAGGACATTAGTGTAATAACTTGGAAGTTGAATAGTGTGTAAGTGTAGGAAGACTTCATCCAAGATGGAAGTTAATGATAGTGTCTTCAATCAATTTTCGTAATTTGTATTGCTTGGAGTGAAAATTGTATCTCAGTCAGACTCGTGTTTTCTTAGGCATAAGATAATCTTTCTTTTATATGGAAACATTGATCTGCACTTTTTTTCTGACCTGCATTTTTAGGAGTCTTTAGAGTAATTGTTGATTTTTTTGAACCTAGTGCAACTTATATTTGGAGCTCTAATGTAATTCGAATAATTTTTTACATTAAGTATGCAATGCTTGCACAAACTTGTCGAATACGTTTATGAAAACTGTAAACTGAGAGTATCAGAAGTAGCCGCAGAGAGTTTATCTGGCAATATTATAGTTATGATTTTGTGGAGTTATATTTTGCTATTTTTTTAGATTTTCTTTTATCCAACGGTCAAAGTTTGAGCCTTGATAATCTAGAGATGTTTCAAAATTAAAAAATATTCCCTCAGGTTTGATTATGTTCTTAAATTTAAGGGGGTAACTATAATATTTTTATTGTCTCGAAACATTTTTTGCTTATGAAGTGGGAAAATGTAAGATGAAATCAAACCTCAAGGGGTCTTTTTTGCAATTCTATCTCCGGATTTTTTTTTGTAATTAGACCGAACCTCGGGTGTTTTTTTTAATTATCCCATTTTATGCCAAGAAAACTTGGGCTGTGTTTGGCTTTTGTTTTTGTTATTTTTCTCATAGATGGTTTTTTCAGTCCTATGTTTCGAACTTCATTTTCCATTTACTGAAATGCAGGTTGAGGTATAAGTGGCAGTTGGTGAACTTTGGCTATAGTATTGGTAGAGATGAATACGAAGTGAAGTGGTTTTATTGACCTTGGATTTTTGTAGTTTTGTACGGTGAAATACTTGGAGGACTGCATTGTCAGCTGGAATTCTGATGTATCGGAGATGAGTTATATTTTACATCTCCTTGTTGTCTCCATTTTTGTATATACTTGAAGCCTATTACATGAATGAATTTCGGTAGATGAATCTCTCTGTCAACTTTAGGCAATATTTTAACTATATAATTGAGTATTACTAAACAGTAGTAATTGGTATTGCATAAGAATTGATGTGGACATTCCCTTAAATTTTTGTCAATATGTATGGTGTATTAAACAGGTTATTGTGATCGACGTCAGTGGAGCCAATGAGCATTGTTTTTTTGATAAACCAGTTTCAGTAATTCAAAATGCCGTAAAAAATTGGAAGTAATGAGCAGTTACTTACCCTTAATTTTAAAGTCAATGGAACTAATGAATAATTACTTACCTTTAATTTTAAACGTTTACGTATAAAGATGAAACATGAAAATTGACATTGTTTATGCCAAAAATTGTAAAATCAGAAATCCGTAATAAATGGAAAAGTCCATTTGTAAAACATTTGTATGTTTGTAGTTGTTTTTTAATGTGTTTTAAAAGTCACTTTTCTTGCTAAAAAATAAAGGCAAAAATTTGTATGAGACGGTCTCATGGGCATTTTTAATGAGACGGATTCTATATGTATAAGATTTGAACCCAAACCCTAACCCATGAAAGTGACCTATGTTTTTTGGGTATTGTAAGATCCGTCTCACGAACTTAAGCCCATGAGACGGTCTCACATAATACCTTCCCAAAAATAAAAAATATGGATAGTTACATATAAAAACCTAATGTTTGGACTAATTACAAATAACCCAATGATGTTTCAAAACTTTCTAAAAAGCCCTTCGATTTGATTCTGTCTTAAATTTAAGGGGGTAATTGTAATAAATTTTTAAATGTTAGGGGATTTTGAAATATTATTTGCTTATGAAGGGTAACATGTAAAATAAACTCAAACCTCAAGGGCTTTTTTATAATTTTTAGAATTTTTAAGGAGTTTTTCAATTATCCACGAATTCATATTTATCGTCATTATTATGAATTTTGTTGACGAAATAAATTTGTCACTAATGTTTTGGCCTAATCAATGACAAAATATGTTGTGGTCATGAAATAAAATATTTTGTGACGTCAAATACCATCACCAATTATTATCATTTTGTCATTAAACCATTTTCCTCCAAATTTTTGTTGTGAATTCCGATACAAATAACTATGATACAATTCAATTAATCGTCATTAAATATGCAAATTAGTGACGAAATATAATATTGATAGTGTCAAAATTTAATGGTGTCATAAAAGAGTATTTTGAAATGACACAAAAGACTTTCGTCATTATTAATTATCAAATAATGACAAATCTTTATGCGTGCCAAAAAAATCGTCATATTCTATGTCTTTGTTGACGAAATAAGAGTGTCACTATTTTGTTGGAGTGAAAAATGACAAATTATGATGTTGTCATTAAAACAAATAATTCGTGACACTAAATTTCATCACCAATTATCACCAATTCGTCATCGAAATATTTTCCGCCAAAATTTTGGTGTCAAATTCCACCTTCTATGAAATACAGTGACGAGTTTCAGTTAATCGTCATGAAATAGGCAATTTAGTGACGACATCTAATACCAATAATGACGAAATTTAATGGCGTCGTAATATTTTACTTTACAATGACAAAAATAAAAGTTGTCACTTTTAATTAACAAATGATGACAAATAGTTATGCGTCGAGAAAAATTTCGTCATAAAATGTGTGATTTCTTGTAGTGTACGAAATTTAATGGCGTACGTACGAAATTTTTGCTTTCTCAAGACTTCTCTGCTGTAGCAATGGGATCCATATCCTCGTCACTGTCTGTGTACTCAACTAGATTTTCATGAGTATGCTCGTGAGTTCCAGTGAACGTGCACATCTTTGCTTTCTCAAGAGTTTGTGCTTCCTCGACTTTTTGGCTTTTTCCTTCTCCTTGAAGATGTGGAGAATATCCATGCAGTTATCTTCATTTAGGGCCTGAAGCACAGTAGTGACTCCAAGAAATCGCAGCAATTCTTCCTCTTCCTCAATATACTCAGGGTGAGCGAACTGCTCCCTTGAGTGATCTAGCTTCCATGCTCTCCATTCTCTAAGACGGCGTTGAATGTCTGGGTATACTGGAGAGTATATGATAATATCATCGTCATCAACTTCTTCTTGTCCTTCTTTTTGTTAAGTTGGATTTTACCAACAAAATAGGTATTCTAAGACTTAGAAATTGTATTGTTTTTAAGTAGATTAAGTCCAGATTATTGTTGAAATTGTACATCGAGTTGTAATATGTATCAAGGTACAAAAAAATCAAGAAACGGGCAGAAGACGGTGAAAAATGAATCACGGCGGTGAAGGAACGGAAAGAAAAAAAAAGAAATGAAATGAAAAAGAAAAGAAAAGAAAAGCAAAAAAAGAAAAGAAAAGAAAAAAAGAAAAGAAACGTAAAAAAAAAAAAAGAAAAGAAAAGAAAAGAAAAGAAAAAAAGAAAAGAAAATAAGAAATAGAAAGAAAAAACGGAAATTGAAAAAGAAAATAAATAAATAAATAAATACCGCGGTACACAAGTGTGTACCGCATGTATACTTATTTATATATATATATATATATCATGTATTCCTACCGCGATACAATTCGTTTGTACCGGTTCATTCGTCATCTTTGTGATTTCATCTGCTTTCGATCGCCATACATTCGATACTGCCGCCTTACCAACAAAACAATTTTCAGCAATAATTCGACTTTACACGACCGAAAACCACGAACGGATTAATTAAACGAGTGAGAAGCCGAAAGAAGAAAACGACACCGATCTACACGTCAAAAGGAAAATCAGTGGAAGACAATTGATAATGGACAATATGAAGACCCATCTGCTTGACACCAACACCTACGAATCTTCTGCTATAAATAGCCTTCAGTTCAGACGATTGCAACACACCTCTCACCCCAGAAATCAAGTTATCAGTTTCTTTCCTTCAGTTTTTAGTTTTTAGTTTTCTACCATTTGTGTGGTTCTGCATATTTGCTCAAGCAACAGTTGATAGGAAGTGTAGCACGGATCAGGAGTTTACCTCTGGAAGCTTGAGAAATCTTCCAACGGGATACATACAAGTTTTTTTTACCCTCTCTTTTAATTTTTGCATGTAAATTGTAGAACATGTTTAATTATTTGTTGTTTAATTTTATGGATATCATCATGAGCTAAATTTCCATTTCTAGAGGATGATGTAACTTAATCAAATCTTATATTTTGATTCTTTTATTTATCATGTTTCAATAGTTAATTTATTTATACTGTTGGTTTTAATTACTTCTAAATTACTTGATCAATAATTTGGATTATTTGGTTTATATAATTATAATTCGAGAGAATGAATTGTATAACTGGCCTAAAAATAGTATAACTTAGAATTTCATATAATTGAGAAATTTATTAATTCTCTGAAATCTTGTTTATGAATTCACTGATCTTTATAAAATCTATTTTTGTGATTTTTATAGAGATATTAAAATCCAAATTTAGATCTTTTTAATTAATTACTAATCGAAAAAAATAATAAAAAAAAGGAAAAGAAAAAAATTAAGACACGGCCGTGTTGGATCGTATTCACAAATTCTGCATTTCCAGAAGATAACACAATTTGAAGAGGATATGCGAGAGGGTCGCGAGGCCTTACGCCGTGAGTTACGTCAAGAGCTGAGAAGAATGCGGGCGGGCGGGCCAAGCGACTTCTTTGCTCTAGATCTTATCATCGGGATTAATTGGCGTCATGGACACATCATATTCTACATCCACGATCTCGATTTCATCCTCCTAAGTTATCTTTGCTACACTACCTACTTCACCGGATGACGATCTTTACCACCGTTTGATGTATTTTTCGGGAAGTTCTATTGGCCTTAAAACTCTTTATTGCTTGATAACCGCACATTGAGGTCAATGCACATTTTAAGTTTGGGGGATAATATTATGCATCATGATAACTTTTGATGGTTTTCAGATTGCTTGAAGACAAACAACAATTCAAGTTTGGGGGTATTTGTTAAGTTGGATTTTACCAACAAAATAGGTATTCTAAGATTTAGAAATTGTATTGTTTTTAAGTAGATTAAGTCCAGATTATTGTTGAAATTGTACAACGAGTTGTAATAGGTATCAAGGTACAAAAAAATCAAGAAACGGGCAGAAGACGGTAAAAAATGAATCACGGCAATGAAAGAACGGAAAAGAAAAAAAAGAAATGAAATGAAAAAGAAAAGAAAAGAAAAAGAAAAAGAAAAAAAAAAAAAAAAAAAGAAAAAAATAAACGAAAAAGAAAAAAAAAAAAAAAGAAAAGAAAAGAAAGTAAGAAATAGAAAGAAAAAAGGAAATTGAAAAAGAAAAACAAAATATATATCTAATTTTTCAAGGGCTGCGATTTAAGAGGCAAAATTACAAATTACAAGCTAGTTAATTAAACACAAGTGTAAATTAGTCATCCTCTCAAAGCAATATTCATGGGATTCACGCAATCCTTCCAAATCTCAAAACAAAATCATATATATAGACACATATATATATATATATATTATGTGTAAAAAAGTTGCAAACAATTTGCCATTTGCTAAAACTTGCTACGATAATGTTGCTTATGAAGATGTAATTTGTTGCGTTTGTCATGGTGCTTTTAGATATATTAACTACATAAGCAAGTCATGAGCAATTTCATTAACATAAGCAATAAGTCTATACTATAAAGCAACGAATATATACTACGTATGCGACTACTTAATACATTAACTACATAAGCATAAGCAACAACCCCATATTACATAAGCAACAAGCCTATACTACACAAGCAACGAATGATTTCATTACCAACAAAAAGCAACTTTCATAAGCAACAATAACTACGACTTTACACTATGTATGCACCACAATTGCATTAACTACATAAGAAGTCATAAGCAAACCAACAAGCCATACTACACAAGCGGATTAATTAAGCGAGTGAGAAGCGAAAAGAAAAGTCGAAACGACATCGATCTACACGTCAAAAGAAAAATCGCAAGTGGAAGACAATTGATAATGGATAAACTTATATGAAGACCCATCTTGACACCAACACCTACGATCTTCTATAAATAGCCTTTTTTAGTTCGATTGCAACAAATCACACTCTAAACATAAAAAAGCCCCAGAAATCAAGTTATGTGTCCCCATGGACTCACCCTGTTTCTTTCCTTGATTTTTGTCTTTTTAGTTTTCTACCATTTGTGTGGTTCTCGCATTTTCATTTGCTCAAAACCACGAACGGATTAATTAAACGAGTGTTGATAGGAAGGGTAGCCCACGGATCCAACACCTACAGTTTACCTCTTGCAACACACCTCTCACCCCGAAGCTTTCTTTCCTTCGAGTTTTTAAATCTTCCAGGAAGGGTAGCACGGGATACATAAATCTTCCAAGTTTCTTTTTACCCTCTCTTTTAATTTTTGCTTGTAAATTATAGAATATGTTTAATTATTTGTTGTTTAATTTTATGGATATCATCATGAGCTAAATTTCCATTTCTAGAGGATGATGTAACTTAATCGAATCTTATATTTTGTTGCTTTTATTTATCATGTTTCAGTAGTTAATTTATTTATCTTTGTTGGTTTTAATTACTTCTAAATTACTTGATCAATAATTTGGATTATTTGGTTTATACAATTATAATTCGAGAGAATGAATTGTATAACTAGCCTAAAAATAGTATAACTTAGAATTTCATATAATTGAGAAATTTATGAATTCTCTGAAATCTTGTTTATGAATTCACTGATCTTTATAAAATCTATTTTTGTGATTTTTATAGAGATATTAAAATCCAAATTTAGATCTTTTTAATTAATTACTAATCGAGAGATAGAATTAATTATTTTTTGGAATACATGATTTATAAATTACTACTGAATAATTGATAAATTCAGTTGATAAATATAAGATAAGATTAAGTGAATCATTCCTCTAGAATTTATTTATTATTGCATTTTTCGATCAAACTTTGTGTTAAATTGTGTTTTTGCTATTTACTTATTTTAAGAAAACACCCAAACTCATTATTCGATTTTCTAGATAAAATTAAGTTATTTTAATTACGATCTTAGTGCTTATTTAATTATCAATCCTGTGGATACGACAACCCAATTTTTATCACTATATTAAAACTTGACACCGTATACTTGCGGTAATATTTTCTCGAACACCTTTTCAGGGATTGAAGGCAAGATACTCTGCTGCTCCTCGCCTTCATCAGCGTCAGTAGCAGGTGGAGAGACAACTTTTTCAACAGGATGTTCGATTGTCTCACCGCTTTGCTTAAAATCAATATGTCGATGCCCAACTGAGTCTTCATCGGGACCCTGCTGATGACCTTCATCAGTCTTGTCAGATTCATCAACTACTTCAGGAGAGTGCACTTCCTGAGCTTCAACAGTCTCGGAAGCTTTCTCCAGCTGAGTGGTAGATTCAACTGTCTTTTCAAGCTCTGAATGTTTGAAAAGTCTTCTTCTTTTGGTCCGAACCAGAGGAATTTCTGGTTCTTCTTCTTTCTTCTTCTGATTTTTTGGCGGCGGGGGTCGGGGCATCCTTCTTGGAGGGAGCTTCCTTCCTTGGCTTGGGAGTCCTCTTCTTACGTATGGCTGGAGAAGGGATTTGGGTTTCCTTCTCAGCCTCGGTTGCAGGGACAGGTGCATCCTTTTTCTTAGCTGCAGGGGCAGCTTTCTTCTTCGCAGTTGCTTGGGCATCTTTCTTCTTTGGTGGATGGGTAGCGATTGTGTCCCCGAGGTTGATTGATTCCCCTCACTTGTTTCCGCCTTCTTCGCGTGGGCTCTTCTGGGCTCCAGAGAGGTTCACCCTGAACATCTTCTTGTTGACATGGAAGGGTTTTCCATGTCGAAGGGGAATACCCTTCACTTCCATTAAGTGGCCAATCACGAGGCCATATCCAAGAGATCCTCTAAAGGATCCATCATCCTTGAACGTCTTGTTCAGTACATTTAGGCAGAGTCTGCTGTACATGAACTCAGCCCAGTTTACTTTTTTGTCCTGCATGATCGCAGCCATGACGATCAGCTTTTTCTTGGACAGCTGATTAAAGCTTCCAAACTTCATGTCTACACACTTGGAGACGACATCCATCAACTTATGATAGTCGTCCTTCAACAGCTTCTTATAATCAGCTGTGTAGACTACCTTAGCAGCGGACTCTGGTTTGGTTACCTCTTTCCACGCAGCAGCCAAATCAACATCAGCTTCATTAATCTCCTTCATGCCTTCTGACGGTAACAAGCAGTGTTGTGCAAGGTCCTTAACATTTATCATTATATCCTTACGGTGGACAGAAGACTTGATTCCTTCGTCATGCACCTCCGCGTTTACGTAGAACTGCGCCACCTCTTCTAGGTAGGTGTGCGAGTATACCAAAGTCAGAAAAGCCTTGAGACCTGACTTTTCTAGCATTTCAGCGATTTTCTTGATGAGGGTTTCATCGGAACCCTGTTTCACCATTCCTTCAAAGTCCACTGACGATCCAGAGTGGATTTGCTTGGAGAGTTTAACGAAATCAAACTTCGGTGCCATTTTCAGAGATTTTCACCGATTAAAACTTGATGAACTTGCTTGAGGACACTTAGGGTTTTCGAGAGAGAAATGGCTTGCTTTCTTTTTGCTTTAAGATGAACAGTTCCGAGTGTGAGAGAGAAAGCTGGAAAAAGTATATATAAGGGTTATGAAAGGACATGTCTTCGGATTTTGAAATTTTGATCGAAATCAACGGTTCAGATTTAGCACGTCAAACCGCATTTAATTCCTCGCATTTAATGCGACAACATTTATATCCAATCATATGCTTACTGTGTAGCTTTTTACTGTACCCGTCATTATTACGTTGACATCATCTTTAAAACATTCCCGCTGATTAAAAACGACTGCGTTTTTATCACTTAGCTCATAAATAATTCAGCTTATATCCAAAGTGACTTAACTCTGCTTCTTTCTTCTCATCCGGTGACTCAAATTTGTCATTAACTCGATCTGATTGACTTTCCGATATGGCTGATTCACTTGGCTGATTCGTGAACCTTGTTCAATTTTCATCTTCTCATCTTCCATCTCTGTTGATTTAGTCTTCTGAGTGTCAACTCAGCTCAATTAACCCTAGCTCATTCTTAAGCTCTTCAAATCTTGATTCACATAGAAGCTTGGTGATTATATCGGCTAACTACTTATCAGTTGAGATATATTCCAAAGTGATGTCTTTTTTTTCAACATGATCTCTTATAAAATGATATCTGACATCAATGTGTTTTGTTCTTGAGTGCAACACAAGATTCAGTGATTGCAATAGCACTTGTGTTATCACACATAATTGGAATTTCTTTTTCTTCAATCTCATAATCTCTCAGCTGCTGTCTCATCCATAAGACTTGGGCACAACAACTACCCGTAGCTATGTACTCTACTTCAGCTGTGATGTGGCTATTGAGTTTTGCTTCTTGCTAAACCAGGAAACCAATCTATTTCCAAGCATTTGACAAGTACCGAGTACTTTTCTGTCAAACTTTGCATCGGCATAGTCGCAGTCTGAATAACCAATAAGCTTGAATCCACCTTCCTTTTGATACCATAAGCCAACTTCCTGGCATCCCTTCAAATATCTTAGGATTCCCTTTGCTACAGTCATGTGGCTCTCTTTTGGTGCAGATTGAAATCTTGCACATACACCTACTAAAAGGTGATGTACGGCCGCTTCTTTGTTAAGTAAAGCAATGATCCAATAAGTGCTCAATATCTAGTTTGATCTACAACCTTGCCATCTGCATCCATGTCCATCTTGACTAATGTGTTCATTGGTATTTTCACAGAAGACTTCTCTTCCATACCAAATTTCTTCATTAAATCTTTGGTGTACTTTGTTTGACTTATGAAGGTTTCATCCTTCAATTGCTTGACTTGAAGTCCTAGGAAGAAGGTCAACTCTCCCATCATGCTCATTTCAAATTTGCCGTGCATGAGGTTTGAGAACTTGTCACACAACTCTTTATTTGTGGATCCAAAAATGATGTCATTCACATATATTTGAACAAGCAATATACTCTCTCCATCTTGAATTCTGAAGAGTGTTCTATCCACTTTGCCTCTGGTGAATCCATTGTCAGTTAGAAATTGAGACAATGTATCATACCATGCTCTTGGTGCTTGTTTCAATCCATATAATGCTTTCTTGAGCTTGTATACCTTATCTCCAATAGTCTTCTGCTCAAAACCTGGAGGTTGTTCAACATAGACTTCTTCCTCTAACAATCCATTCAGAAATGCACTCTTCACATCCATTTGATTTACAGTGAAGTTATTATGTGCAGCATAGGCAAGAAACATCCTTATTGGTTCTAATCTTACAACAGGAGCAAATGTTTCATCAAAATCTATTCCCTCTTCATGGCAATACCCTTTGGCTACCAATCTTGCTTTGTTTCTTACCACAGATCCTTCCTCATTCATCTTATTTCTGAATACCCATTTTGTTCCAATAACATTTTGATGGGTTGGTCTCTGCACCAATTCCCATACCTTGTCTCTTTCAAATTGATTTAGCTCTTCTTGCATGGCCTAAATCTAATGTGTGTCATCCAATGCTTGAGACACATCTTTTGGCTCTATTTGGGAAATAATACAAGTGAACATTGCTTCTTGTTGTGCTCTGGATCTGGTTCTTACACCATCTCTAACATCTCCAATGACTAATTCTGGTGGATGGTCTCTCAGCCATCTCACATCAGGTTGGAGCAAGTTAGCTGGGTTCAGCCTTCTCGCAGCTAAGTTGTCTTGAACAACTCTTTCATCGTCATTCAACTGTAGACTTTCCAGCTGTCTTTGAGATTCATCTATCTCATCTTCATCTTGGTTGATTGCTCTTACTTCAGCTTCAACATAGGGACTCTTCTGCATCGTTGGCTGGTTCAGCTTGTCAGCTAACTCTTCAATGTCTTCTCCATTTACATTAGGTTCATCAAAAACCATATGGATAGACTCTTCTATGACCATAGTTCTCTTGTTCAACACTCTATAGGCTTTGCTTTCAGCTGAGTATCCCAAGAAGATACCTTCATCAGCTTTAGCATCAAAAGCCTTCAAATTATCTTTGCCATTGTTGTGGATGAAGCATTTACATCCAAATATCTTGAAATACCCAACATTTGGCTTTCTCCCTGTCCAGATCTCATAGGGAGTCTTGGTTAATTGCCTGTTTATCATGTATCTATTTTGAGTATAGCATGCTGTATTGATGGCTTCAGCCCAAAATCTCTTAGGCAATCGACTTGACTAACATAGTCCTTGCGACTTCCTTGAGAGTTACATTTACTTCTTTTCGGCTACTCCATTCTGCTGTGGAGTCCTTGCTGCAGATAACTCATGAGCAATACCATTTTCAACACAATACTGAGTAATTATCCCATTGGAAAACTCAGTTCCTCTGTCAGACCTTATCTTTATAATGGTTTGGCTCTTTTCATTTTGAACTCTTTTCATCAGCTGTGGTAACTTCTGCAAAGTTTCCTTCTTTTTGCACATGAAAATTGTCCATGTATATCTTGAATAATCATCTACCACCACTAAGGTGTATTTCTTTCCACTTATGCTGGCTGGTTCAACAGGACCAAATAGATCCATATGCAACAGATGCAATATCCTTGTTGAAGAAGGACTAGGCTTATCCTTGAATGAAGATTTGATTTGCTTTCCCATCTGGCATGCATCACATATACTTTCCTTCTTGTACAAAGTCCCAGCAATCCTTCCACAAGATGACTCCTTGCAAGCTTGTTGATTGTCTTGAAATTGGATGACTCGAAACTTCTTGTGCCACAACCAACTTGATTTGGTTGTACTCTTTGCTAACAGACAAGTGCTTGGTGTGGTAGTGGACCAATATACCACAAACATATTCTTCTGTCTTGATCCTTGCAACACTATTTCATTTGATTCAGTATCTTTGATCGGGCACACTCCCATATTGAATCCAACATTGTAGCCCTTGTCACAGAGTTGGCTGATGCTTAACAGGTTGAAGTTGAGGCCTTCAACATATGCAATATATGTGATTTCCAATCCATTTTTCTTGATGGATCATGTGCCTTTGATTTCCCCTGTAGCTTCATTTTCTCCAAATATGACTTTTGCACCTCTAATCTCCTTGAATCTTGACATGTTTTTCTTGTTCCCTGTCATATGCCTGGAATAGCCACAATCCATGTACCAGATTCCTTGGCACTCTGTTGTTCCTTGAACCTGCAATCAAGAAAATTAGTTTTTAGGTACCCATACTTGCCTGGGTCCTGAGGGGTTAGTGCTGTAAGATGATCCAACCAACCAATACCCAAATGACTTGAATCTAAGAGGTTGCCATCTATCTGTGCCATAATCATAGTGCACATTAGCAAATTGCTTGGGGAATTTAGGTTCATACAACTATCTCTTTTGTTTGTATGCCTATGTGTGTGTTTTAACAATTGCCTTCTTGGGGTAGTTGTGATATTTCTGAGTGTAGTGCCTGGGTGCATATGTGTGCTGATAATAGCTCTTTTGCCTTTGGAATGACCTTTGTTGAGGTTTAGGTCTTTGCCACTTGGGCTTGTCTTCCATTGGTCTCTGCTGATATTTCGCATTGTTTCAATCAGCTTGGCTTGGATAGTTTCTACCTTTCCCAACATATGTGTTTCTCTGGTGAAACTTCTGGGGTTTTTGGTAGCTCTGTTTGTTCTTCATAGAGTACTTTATGTTTGGAGTTTGCTGAGGAACTCTGCTGGATTTCTTCTCAGCTATCCTCTCAGCATACTCAACTGGCTGTTTTCCTTTCCCTTTATATCCAAGGCCAATTTGTTTGTGATTGTGCTTTGGGATGAATGTGGGTGCGACATTTGGTGTTTTGGGTTTTTATGATGCTTCATTGCTTGAAGATCCTTTTTCCAAGATCACTCTAGGAGTTTGGTATGCGAGAAAGGAATTGAATCTTATGCTTGTCTTATCTCCACATTCTTTTGACTCATGATAAGGTCATCCAATGATTTGGATGACTTTGTAAATGAGGCAATCACATTTTTAAGATCATTTTCCCTCTTTTCTCAGGCGACTATCTCGGTGATAGTTTAACATTCTTAGCCTTGACTCTGTGTTCTCATTAGCTATGTGACTTAGAGTACTCGGCTCCTTAGTCAATTTGTGAGTTTTGGCTTTTGAGTGGCTTTTTTCCTCATTTTTAGAAGTGTGTGTGAGGATTTTATGTGTTCAAAGTCTTTCATCATTTTTCCTAATGAATCATAAAGATCGAGTGGGTGATGGAGTGTGTGTATCACAATCACTATCACACGAATACGAATGAGATGAGTTAGAGTGTACCTCATCTTCTTGGTCCAGTTGATCTTGTTCTTTAGCCATAAGACGGATCATGGCTTCTTCTTTAGAATCACTTGAGTAGTCGACTTCACTACTCTGAGTGCATTGCTTCTTTAGATTTAGGCTTGTCTCGTGATCTCGGCCACATGGCTTTCTTCTTTTCTTGTCTTCTTTCTTTGAAGACTTTTCTTTCTTCTTCATTCCTATATTTGTTGGTGGTGGATAGAATAGTCAAGCGCAAAATGTCTGGTTGTCTGCGGTTCAACACGGGTTCTCGGTTCTTTGATCGACTCTTTTTTATGTTCTTGGGTTATCAACTCTCTAATATTCAACCCTTTGATGCTCGGCTCTCTTGGTGGCCTATCTTCCCTTGACTTAGAGGAGCTAAATGTCTCTGGAGGTTTCACCTTTGTTTCTTTTATAGTTCTTATTGAAGAACTTGTTGAATCTTTTAACCATTAAAGCAATCTCCTCACTGGTGTATGGCTTCCTTTGGTTCAACTCTCTTTCCATCCTTGACTATCGGTCTGTTGTCTTGGGTACATCTGTCTCCTCTTGATCTTTCCTTCTCAGCTCAAACTCATAGGCTTTGAGGTCTGAGAATAGCTCGTGATTGGATGTTTTTGAGAGGTCCATTGAATGTCTCAGAGCCATAGTCTTCATTTCCCATTCAGCTGGGAGGCTCCTCAAGATCTTCATACACATCTCCTTTTGTGTGTATTCCTTTCCAAGAGCAGAAAGCTCATTTGTGATCTCGATGAATCTTTCATCCAGCTCCTGCAAACATTTTGAAATTTTCAAATTTTTGAACAACAACAGATAGTTTGTTTTCTTTAATTTGCTCTGATCCTTCACAAATTAAAGTCAGTTTATCCCATATTTCTTTTGCTGTTTTGCAAGATTTGACTTTGTTGAACATTGCTTTGTCCAAAGTCTTTTAGAGTATGTCGTTGGCCACATTGTCCAAGTTGTATCTTTTCCTATCATCATTTGTCCACTCAGTTCTTGGTTTTTCAACCATGGCTGGTCTTTCTTCAGCAGCAACTTCTTCTCATTCATTTGCACTACTCTTCTTCTGTGTGTTTACTTTCAATATTTGCGGTGGCCCATCCTCTATCACAAGCCACATTTCATCGTGTAGAGCAGATAGATGAGCCTGCATACGACTTTTCCAGTCATCAAATTCCTCAACAGGTAACATAGGAATGCGTATCAAATTTGCTTCCATGATAATAACTTTGCTAAAATGAAGGATTTTGAAAATACAAGTGTTGGAAACCTTTTTGAAAAGTTGAGTCCTTGAGGGACAACTAAGTTGGTTATTCAGCAGAGTTAGCCACTCAACAGACTCGATAGAGCTGTTGATAGAATAACTCAGCTGTTTAACCTGAACCTTAACTTGGTTGTGTTGGTTTTATCAACGGAAGACTTAACACCCTTTGATTTGTTTTATACTTGTTTTAACACTTGGATTTAACACTTAGTTATTAATCAGTTGGATAGAAAATAAGTTTATCAGCAGATATGATGTAAATATGCAGAAATGTAAATGTGCTGAAAAATAAATGGGGTAATTCTTCTAATCCTCTCTTCTCCAACTCCTGGAGGAATCCACTATGTAAAAGATCTGTTTACAAAGTGGTCAACAGTCTAGAGACAACCTTGGTCACACAGCTGGCTTCTCGTCCGACTCAGCTTCTTCACAGGGGAGCTGTCTTGCTACTTCAACTCACTTTCTCAAGCTCTTGGATTTGATCACGAAGCCCTCCAATAACTTGATACTGGTTCGACCTTGAACCTTCCTACAATCCTCCTTGGAAAGTAGACCCCTTTTGATTCTTCAAAAGTTTCCTCTTCAACAGATTTGAAGTTGTCTTTCCTTCACAACTTGTGTTGGATCGATTTCCTTCGAGTTTCAGGCTTGAGGATTTGCTTGAATATTCTTGAGAGTATTTGCAGGTTAATTACTTGAATATTGCTTGATTTCTCAGGTGTGCATGGTAACCTTTTCTTAATGAATTTCCTCAGCCTTTTGTAGTGAACTTTCGAAAATCTGCCCGTTGAAGAGATAGACTGATTTCAAAAGTCACTTGTGGTCTTTTGTCTTTTCTTGGTCTTCAGTTTTGAGATGTAGACCCTTCCTCGTATTAAATGATTTTGCAGCTTTTCAGGTTCTGACACGAGGTGCAGTGCTTCCCATTGGTTTATTCCTTTTGCACGCTTCTAGGATGAGCACTTTAAGACCTGGCAGCATGGAAGTATTACTTATTTTAGTAATGTTCTTGACTTCTGTGCAACGTATTCATTTCAGTTAACTCCTCTTGGCTGCTGCCTTTTTCCCAAGGTGACTTGTGTCTGCTCCAATCATTGGATGACTCATCTGTCACTTCAACTTGAGACTTGACTTCTTGAGTTGACTTTGACTGACTCTTCACACAACTGTTCCTCAGCTAATACATCTTCAGTCGAGTTCTTGATCTTCTATCTTGGCCATACTCAGTTGTTCCACATCGGAGTCTTTACTTCAGTCTTCAGTTGACTTCTTGTATTTCCAGGCGTAGCTGACTTGACTCAGCTTTTCCAGCCCTATCTATTAGAATGTAAATTACAAGAAAATGGGGTGCCAACTTTCTAGTTTAAGTTTTACATGACATTCATCAAAATCTATAAAATAAATTTCCCAATACCTCTGTTGGGTGTATTGTTATGTACATCCATAACGTCACATTTGGACTAAGGTTCCCGCTCCCAAGGCTGATCACAAACTGGTTCTAGAGGTGGGGAATCGCCTTGTCTCAGGTGCATTCAATGACTTTGGGAAGGTTAATTGGGCTGAACATCCTTTTTGTCCGACAGGGCTTCTCTCATCCACGGTTTGATGAAATAAACGAGCTATTTGTCTGGAAAGCGACCCCGGGCAACTTGAGAGGGAGACCGTCCAGGTGGTACTACCTCCAAACCCTGAGTTTTCGGACAATTTAGTCTTGGGCCTTCCATAATCCTTGAAGGAATGGAAGGACAAGTGGTTCTGGGTAGATGGGGATTGGATGACTCCTCGTCGCAAGGGGGACGAGCCGTTTCTCGCCCCTCCCTTTGAATTTCGTTATGAATTCAATAAGTGTATTTCTTTGTTCTTTATATTTCTAGAAAATGCTATTTCGTTAATTCTTTATTTTTTGTGCAGGAAATCAGCCTTCTCGAGGTGGTCTTTCGGATGAATTTTTGCAAAGATTGGACAAAATAAATAATCTCTTGAAGGCAGGATGAAAAATAAAGTTGCTGACTCTTGAGGCTGAGCTAGCTCGGGCTGGCTTGTGTGATAATCTCTGGGGTGAGTCTGACATTGAGCAAAGGGCCGCACCTCAGCCACGTCCAAGAACTGAGCAGGGGGCTCCATCTCAACCTCCCCAGAGAACCGAGCAGAGGAGGTCACCACCAATACCGAGCCCAGAACCGGCGCGCAAGGTAATATTTTTATGATATGATTGATACTTGTGTATTTTTTTCATATTTTTGATAGCCTTGATATTTTTTGCAGAGCCTGAAGAGGACATGGACATTTTTGATCACCTTAACTGGATAAAGAAGACAGCTGGGAGCCTCCGAAAAGACTACTGGGAAGACTCCTGAGAAGTGAGCCGAGATCCAGCAGGGCAAGAGAAAGGTTGGGCCCAAGCCTACAACGGTGCTCGTGCGGAAGAAAAGGGGAACCGAGGTGGAGATTGCTGAGCCCGGGGAGATTAAGAGGACTGAGCAGACCCCGAGGGAAGACCCCATATTGATTCCCTTGTGGGAACGACTATCGAGGCCCCAAGGAGAACTTTTTCCGATGACTTGGGGCCAGAGGGCCGCTATGTTCCTCGTAACCCAACTCGGGAGGAACCATGTGAGGGAATGAGCGCGGTGAAGCCACAATGGTTTATTGAATTTGCCAAATGCTCCACCCCTATTAACGAGCAAGTGGCCGCCCTGTCGGACGTCAGAAGAGCTTCCAGAGATGTTCCAGCCTGGGCTTGGACCACCGAGATTGAAAAGTTTTGCGTTGAGGCGGATGGGAGGAGAAAGTTCGATATTCCATGGGTCTCACGGTGGGGTTATCGGGGCTACGGCATATGGTCGAGAGAAGGGCGTGAGGCTGCTAGGTGCGATAAAGACTTGCAGGGATGCCCACGCTTTATGTCTCGGCATTCAAGAATCATTGGAGCCGAAAGCCAAAGAATCCGAGAAGTGGCATCCCAATGCACAAAAGGGCCGAGCGGACACTTTGGCCGCCGGGACGAAGTTGAGAAAGGCGAGGAGACCCTCCTTCGGGAGATCATGGTGAAAAATGAGGTGGCCAACCACCAAGAAGAGCCGACCGGGGGAGGGAGAGCTAAGGAGGCAAATGGAGGAGGCTTTCAAGAAGCAGCTAGAGGAGGCTTGCCAGGCAGCTCGGTAGAAAGCAGTGGATGCCTTCAAAAAATGTGGGACTTATGCCTTTATGCTAACTTGTGGCCATACTACGAGTGTGGGGGAGGTCCTGGATGACTTGAAGAAGGGAAAAACTATGGCTGAACTTGAGGACGAGTTCAAGAATTTGAATAAACAGATCAAAGAGCTCAAGCCTCAGCATCCTGATGCAATTTTCAAGGACGAGGTCGCCCCGGCCGATGAGGAGAATGCAGAAAAAGTAGCCTCCAGTGGACTGCCTTAAGACCAGGCCCCAGGCGACAACAAGCCCCCAACCCCTTAGTAGATTTTATTTTTTTTTGTTTATCTCTGTAATTGGCCTCGAGCCCCCTTTATGTAAATATTCTATTATGAGTGAAATTTTTGTTCCCAACTTTCTTTACTTTTGTACTTGTTCAAGCTCCTATTTTTCACTTTCGAGAATGTTTCTAGGTAATGTGCTCGGTATTTGACCGAGCTTAGTAAGGTGTAAAGAATTAAGTGATGTGTCAAGGTCTAAACTGGAGTGAATAGCTTGTTAAAATTGGTTAAGTGTTGTGCTCAGTGCTAGGCCGAGATACTTTTGAAGAGCTCGATGATAGGTCGAGTGATAGATCGCATAAATGACATAGAAATTATTCCCATACTTTTGATGTTCGATTGAGCTTAACTCGCGAATTTTGATTGATTCTTATATTTTGTAGGAAAGTGGATGAAAGTGACTAAAATGGACCCAATTCATTGATGTTGAAGAGGCGAATCAGATTTATTGAAGTGGAGAAAATCAGATTACCCGTTGGTTTAAGGCATGGGTACGCCTTATTCAAACAGCGCATCTGTGAGAGCTTTCAGTATAAGGCGTGGGCACGCTTAGGCACCTGTGGGATTTACTAAAGTGGTGCCCCTTCCCTTAGAAATCAGATTTTTAATATTTTTGTTTAGTTTTAAGAGTTCTAAGTATGGTAGGATTGTTATTGGAGTGTATTTTTGAGAGATAATGATCTCTTCCAATTAAAAACACGTTTCCATCTAGGATTAGGATTCATCTTTTGACTCTCGACTTGAACCCTAGTTTTCTTTCTCCCTCATTCTATCTTTCACGTTACTTTTTCTCTGGAGTTCTCTCTTTTATTTTATTTTTCCGGCGACTATGTCTATATATTGCTAAACTACTTTTTTGGCTAAAGGATAATTGAAGATTTGGTTCTACGCGAGTTGTGAGATCTAATTAATTTTGCTTCTTCTTCATTTCGCTATTATTTATATATCTTATGTTCTTATTGATTATTGTTGTTTGATTGATTGCAACAAAAAGGATCCTTTGTTCAATTATCGAAATAGCAGATCACCATTTAGAACGTTAAATTCGTAATTATTTATATGTTCTAAATGTTGTGGAAAATTACATAATTGATTACATAGGTGGTTTTGAATATATGTTATATAGATATATAATCTAGTTTAAATGAACCTACATGTGTGTGTGTTTGTTAGTTAGGTGCATTTTCCTCTGAATATTATTGTTTGGATTTTAATCTTTGTTGATAAATTAAATTATAAGATCGTATCTAGAATTATTTATTTTCTAGGGAAATAATTAGAGATTGTATCCTAATTATCGAATGAGTAAGGAGAGATATATTTTTAGGTCGTACCAATAACCATAACCAATTTGATAGAAAATTGAAGGATTCATTTTTGCATCAGTGATCAATTCCATTTACCACTTCTGAGATTATTCATTTGGTTGGATATTTCATAAACTGATTTATTCTTCATTTATATTTTATTATTTCTTCTTTTCATCTTAGTTTATCCTAAAATCTAAAAACCCTTTTTTTTGTTTTCATTGTTTTATGAATTGCATCAAACTTAGTCTAGCCAATCTCTGTGGATTCGACCTTGCTCATCGGTACTACAAATTAATATTTGAAGAGCAAGTATTTATAATTGTTGGTTTCGAGAAGACAATAAAACTACTGAGGAAAGAAACTAAACTCCAAAATACACAACAAGCCTCGTCGTCATCCCCCGGATTGAATTTGGCCCTTGATTCGGTTGATTCATCTAGTAATTCTGAAGTCGAGCAAGATATGGCAAACCAAGAACAAACATTGAGGAAATTAGAAGCCCCAGACATAGATCAACAGACATTATGTATTGAATATCCGACCATTGAAGCTAATTTTGAGTTGAAGTCGGGTTTGATCCATCTACTTCCAAAATTTTGTGGACACAAAAATTAAGATCCCCATAAACACTTGAAAGAATTTCATGTGGTGTGTTCTAGCTTGAAGCCGCAAAGAGTCACATAGGAACAAATTAAACTGCGAGCTTTTTCTTTCTCATTGACTGAAAGAGCAAAGGATTGGCTTTTCTATTTACCTCCACGAGAAATATGTGGGATCAAGCAGAGAGATACTTCAAGAGCTGCAAGTATCAGACGAGAAATATGTGGGATCAAGCAGAGAGATACTGAAAACCTACACGAGTGTTGGGAAAGATTCAAGCAACTGTGTGCATGTTGTCCTCAGCATGGAATTTCAGAACAACTTCTCATCCAGTATTTTCTATGAGAGAATGTTATCTATGGAAAGAAGAATGATGGATGCAACAAGTGGAGGTGCTATAGCGAATAAAAACCCTCGTCAAGCGAGAGATTTGATCTCCACCATGGTAGCCAACTCATAGTAATTTGGGTTCCGACAAGATACATATCAAAGAAAAGTGAACGAGGTGAATGTATCTTTGTTAGAAGATCAAATAGCTAATCTTACTACTCTCGTTCAAGAAATGGCTGCCCAAAACACTCAAGAGGTCAGGACTTGTGGAATTTGTGCTGATCTTGGACATCAAACAGATTCATGTCCTACACTTCAAGATGAACCTCAAGAGCAAGCTAATGCAGTTGGAGGATTCCCTGGCCCACCTCAACAGAAATATGATCATTACTCAAATACTTATAATCCAGGATGGAGGGATCACCCCAACTTTAGCTATGCACCAAGACCTCAATTCCCAAACTACCAACCTAGACACCCTGCTCCATCACAACAACAACCCTCTTCAGGCTCAAGTTCGTCTCTTGAAGAAATTGTTAAGTCACTTGCCATCAATACACAACAATTTCAACAAGAGACAAGGACGAAGATCAAGGAACTGAAAGACCAAATGAGTCAATTGGCTTCATCAGTGAGTCAACTTGAATCTCAGTGTACATTGCCATCTCAGACAGTAGTTAACCCAAAACAGGATGTTAGTGCAATTACCTTGAGAAGTGGAACCGAGTTGAAGGAGCCTCCCAAGCCAACTCGAAAATGCACTCTAGAAGAAGAAATTGAAAAAAAAGTTGCAGTTCCTCCATCTCAACATGAGCGTCCAATGGAATCGACTGGGGAGCAACCGAATGTTTTGGCACCACTCCCTCATTTCCTTTCTAGATTATCTAAATCTATGAAGGAAGATGAAGAAAATGAGATTTTTGACACCTTTCGCAAGGTCGAGGTAAATATCCCTTTACTTGATGCAATTAAACAGGTACCTCGATATGCCAAGTTCCTTAAAGAGTTATGCACCAACAAGAAAAAGTTAAAAGGTAATGAATTTGTCAGTATGGGTGAGAATGTTTCAGCCGTCCTTTAGAAAAAATTACCTCCTAAGTGCAAGGATCTAGGTATGTTCACTATCCTTTGCAAAGTTGGTAATGTTAGAGTTGAGAGAGTAATGTTAGATTTAGGAGCCTCCATAAATGTCATGCCATTATCAATTTATGCATCCTTGAATCTTGGGGCATTGAAGAAAACTGGTGTGATTATTCAACTGGCTGATAGATCTAATGTTTATCCTGAAGGTGTTTTGGAGGACGTTTTAGTGCAAGTTAACGAATTGATTTTTCCTGCTGACTTTTATGTACTTGATATGGAAGAAGATAATTCATCTCGCTCATTATTTTTATTGGGTAGACCTTTTTTGAATACATCTAGGACAAAAATCAATTTGCATGATGGTACACTTACTATGGAATTTGATGGTGAGTAATTAAATTTAATATTTATGATTCCATGAGATATCCAAGTGATGTATCTTCTGTTTTTGTTATGGATGTTATTGAACCTTTGGCTCAAAAAAATGTTTGATTTGAGTGATGGTGATAAGTTGAAAATTGCACTTAGTAGGAATTTCACTTCTGAAGATTCTCAAGGATTAATGAAGAAGTTTGAGTTCGATTCTGACCTATTAGAGACAATTCATGCACTCGATTCACTTCAACCTTTGAAGCATTTTGTTTCTTATGTTGAGTTGCCTCTCTCTCGTACTAAACCTCTTCCTTCGAGTGTGCAAGCACCACAATTAGAGTTGAAACCCCTTTCGGGTCATCTAAAGTATGTCTTCTTAGGAGAAAAATAGACCATTCATGTCATTATCTCCAACAAACTCTCCGATTTGGAAGAAGAAAAGTTGATTCGAGTTCTTAGAGAGTTTAAGGAGGCCATTGGTTGGACTATTGCAGATATCAAGGGATTAAGCCCCTCTACGTGTACACATACGATACTATTGGAGGATGGGAGTAGGCCTTCAAGACAAGCTCAACGTCGACTGAATCCACCCATGATGAAAGTTGTGAAGAAAGAAATCTTGAAGCTTCTTGATGCATGTATGATCTGTCCAATTTCAGACAGTAATTGGGTAAGCCCAGCTCAAGTGGTTCCCAAGAAAACAGGTATAACAGTGGTGGAGAACCTTGATGGTGAGTTGGTAGCCACTCGCATGCAAAATGGTTGGTGGGTATGCATAGATTACAGGAAGTTGAATGCATTAACTAGGAAAGATCATTTTCCACTTCCTTTTGTCGATCAAATGCTTGAACGATTAGCAGGTCTTACTCATTATTGTTTTCTAGATGGTTATTCAGGTTTCCACCGAATTCCTGTCGCACCCGAAGATCAAGAGAAGACAACTTTCACATGTCCTTTTGGCACCTTCGCACGTCGACGCATGTCGTTTGGACTTGGCAATGCACCCACAATATTCCGAGATGTATGGTTAGTATATTTTTACGATGATGTAGAGAACATCATAGAAGTGTTTATGGATGATTTTACGATCTATGGTGATTCTTTCGATCGTGTCTTACTAATCTTACAAAAGTCCTTGAACGGTGGATAGAAAAAAACCTAGTTTTGAACTTTGAGAAGTGTCATTTTATGGTTGATCAAGGTATTATTCTAGGGCATGTTGTATCATCTATAGGAATTGAAGTTGATAAAGCTAAGATAGATGTTATAAGATCTTTGCCTTACCCCGCAAGTGTGTGGGAGATTTGTTCTTTTACGGACATGCGGGATTCTATCGACGCTTTATCAAAGACTTTTCTAAAATCACTCATCCTTTGTGTAAATTACTACAAAATGATGCGGTGTTCGGTTTGATGATGCGTGCAAGGAGGAATTTGACAAACTGAAGAGCATTTTGACGTCCGCACCAATTATTTGACCACCAGATTGGAACCTCCCATTTGAGATCATGTGCGATGAAAGTAATTATACAGTAGGTGTTGTTCTTGGGAAAAGAGTAGGAAGAGCTCTGTACGTCATTTACTATGCTTCGAGAACAACTTGAGTGCACAATACAATTACTCAACCACGGAAAAATAACTTTTGGTCATTTGTTTTTGCTCTAGAAAAATTTCGTTCTTATTTGGTGGTGCTAAGGTGATTGTCTACTTTGACCATCTTTGCTATCAAATACTTACTCTCGAAGAAGGAAGCGAAACCTCCACTCATTCAATGGACGATAAAAAAGGTTCAGAAAATTTGGTTGCCGATCATCTCAACAAGTTGATCACTAGTGAAGGAGGATCACCATTGAAAGATGAATTCCCAGATGAGAATCTCTTTTCTATTCAAAAGACAAAGCCTTGGTACGTTGATATTGCTAACTATTTAGTTACTAGTATTATTTATGGAATGACCCCTATTTGTGGAAGTTTTGTTCTTACCAAGTTATTCGAAGATGTGTGGCTAAAGAATAGGTTAATTCTATCCTACAATTATGTCATTCATATGCTTGTGGAGGACAGTTTGGTCCTAAGCGAACTTCTCGTAAGGTGCTCGAATGTGGATTTTTGTAGCTTACTTTGTTTCATGATTCATACATATTTTGCAAGACATGTGAACAATGTCAAAAAACTGGGAATTTAGGAAATAGAGATCAAATTTCCCTTAGCTCTATTCTAGTATGTGAAGTATTCGATGTGTGGGGTATCGACTTTATGGGTCCATTTCCTTCTTCTTATGGCAATATTTACATTCTTCTTGATGTTAATTATGTAACAAAATGAGTGAAAGCTAAGGCTACCGGGATTAATGATGCTAAACTGGTTGTGGATTTTGTCATATTTAAAATTTTTGTTAGGTTCGGGATCCCGAGGGCTATAATAAGTGATCGTGGGACTCATTTTTGCAATAGAGTGGTGGAAGCTTTATTGAAGAAATATAATGTCACTCACCGAGTTTCAATTGCTTACCACCCGCGGACAAATGGGCAAGCCGAGGTTTCCAATAGAGAAGTCAAGTCTATATTGGAGAAAACTGTTAACCCGAATAGAAAGGATTGGAGTATGCTACTTGACGATGCACTTTGGGCATACCAAACGGCCTACAAGATCCCCATAGGTATGTCTCCCTACCGTTTGGTATTTGGTAAACCTTGTCATATTCCTGTGGAACTAGAACATCGAGTGTATTGGGCTATCAAGCAATGTAATATGAGAATGGATGAAACTAGTGAATTGCGAAAATTACAATTACAAGAACTTGAGGTAATTCGTAATGAAGCCTATGAGAGATCAAAGATCTACAAGGAAAAAACAAAGGTCTTTCATGATCGTATGATTTCCAGGAAGTATTTTTATATTAGTCAAAAAGTTATACTTTATCATTCCAAGTTAAAATTATTTCCTGGTAAATTACGTTCTCGATGGTTAGGGCCTTTTGTTGTTACTAATGTGTTCTCTCATGGAGCAGTGGAAATAAAAAGTCCGGATACTGGTAAGGTTTTCAAAGTTAATGGTCATCGTTTGAACCCTTTTTATGAAGGTGTTAAGGTGCCAGAGGTTGAAAACATTGAGTTAGTTCACCCGACTTATTCTGATTGAGATTCAGCAATGTCTAGCCAAAGACATTAAAGAATTGTGCTTTTGGGATGCAACCCAAGTTAGTATATTTTAGAAGTAGTTGATGTTTTCCTTTTGATTTCTTTCCGAAAAAAAGGGCTTTCGTACTAGAAGACAACTTTCATTAAGAAGTGGGCACACCTTAATAATGCTTAATTTGCTACAACATTTGGAATAAGCTGTGCCCACTCCCTATTGAAAGTGGTGGTCTGTCTCAGCAAACAAATTACCCTCTCTTTTGATTTTCGAAATTTAAAAAAAAACTGAAAAAAATCAATTTTCTTTCTTTTTGTTTTCCTTTTCCTTTTCTTTCCTTTTTTCTCCTCTTTCCTTTTTCTTTTCTGGTTTTTCTCTTCCCCTCTCTCCTCTAATCCTCATCTCTTACCCTACAACCACCGCACACCACCAGCCCAAATCTGCCACCCCACCCAAAAAAAAAAAAAACAATAGCACCACACCCACCATCCACCACCATTACCCCGTCCCTTCACCACCTCCACAACCATAACCACTGCCACCCACCCGCCGAACCACCTTCCCCACTGCCAGAACCACCACACGCCACCCACCGCCACCTGCTTCTCTACACCACCACACACCACCCGAGCCACCCCAAATCTGCACACCACCTCCACCACCATAACCACCGCATGCAAACCCCCTGCTGATCTACAACCCATCATCCACCACCACCGTACACCAAAGAAACCATACACCACCACCTTCCCCATCGGACAACCCACCCAGCAACCCATCACACACCACCACCGTTGCCCCTTTTCTCCGATTTATGGGTAAAACCAAACAAGCTCCGGGCAGTAAATCCACGTCCCAACGGGGTTCTCGACCGAACACTCATCCCGAGAATTCAACTAATCCGAGTCAGGAAATTTCACCCGCATGCAAACAATCGAGAATTGGCAAGGGGTTGCATACTCTTCCGCCTTCGGAGTCCGATTTGATTGGCCACTTGACATTCACAAAGAAAAAAGAGAAGGACATGTATCACAACATTTGTTTATGTCCTATTGTTCCTTGTAAATGCATTGATCGTCCTACTATGGATACTTTGAATATTACTAATGGAGTGCATGAATTGATTGATAATATTGGATGACAAACATATTTTTCCATTAATTGCCCCGCATATGTTGAACTTGTCAAGGAATTTTACACTACTTATGAGTTTAACAAATCTGATAACTTTACGCTTAATAGAACAGTGGTGGATTGATGGGAAAATGGTTTAAGTTGTCAATTACTGAATTCAATCTTGTATTTGGCTTTATCACTGATGAGTATTCCAGGTCTGCTACATATTTGTAGAGTGTTTGGATTTTTCGTGATGATTTTGACCCCACTCTTTATAATAGATAATTATTATCCACTTCTAATTACTATAACCCGAGCAAGTCCAAAGATTCCTACTTGCGTGACCCTATTTTTAAATACATTCATAGGTTTCTTGCTTTTACCTTCTCGGTTAAGAAGGATTCGGCCTTTGTTTTGTCAAAAGTTGAGTTTTATTTTTTGTGGTGTATGCAAAATCGGATTAAAGTGAATTTGGGATGTTGGTTGGCTTCTCAATTTGCTGCTATGGTAATAAACAAATGCTCATTGATTCGAGGATCTTTAATTACTCACTTGGCTATTCATAAGCATTTGATTGATCCTGCTTCTACTACTCTACATGTTGCTTGTGATATGCATCATTTGAACTTACACTATTTAGAAGTTATGGTCTTAATCGAGAAAATGAAAGGTGTTTTCGGTTTTTCTTTTCCAGGACCTGTGGAGATTCGGCCACGACGTGCATGTGCGCCATCTAATACCAATGACGGCGCCTACAACGTTATGACGAGCACATTACTAAATTTGACCGACAATTAACAAGGATGGAGATGAATTTGGCAGCCTACTTCCAACTTGTTGGATTCTGACCACCTCACCCTCCATCTCCATGATCTTCGTGGTCTTCTTCGATGCTCGATATTATCAGGGGAGTTCATCGCTTCTCTTGTTCTTTCTTTCATTAGTTGAGCATCACATTTTTCCATTGGAGACAATGTCTGATTTTCAGTGTGGGGTGGGGGTACATTTGAATTGTTAGCTTGTTTAGCATCCTCTAAAAAAACGAAAAAAGGGATAATAAAGTAAAAGTTCTTTAGTTCTTATTTCTTATTTCTCTTTTCTAAATCCCAGACTCTTTCAATGCTATCTGTGAAAATTGACGATTGATTGACGGACAAATGTATGGGATTTAACACATCTTACCCTCGTTTTGGTGAGATTTGAGCCTATGAGCATTCATTGCATATCATGCTCCATTTCTTTGATTGTGTGTTGTCATGCATTGTTGATTTTTCTAGAACTTGCATTGTTATGCATGTCTTAATCAACCCCTTTGATGAATTTGATGCACTAAATTGAATAAGGGTATTTAGGATAAACCATTTTTCTTGTCATTTTTGCCTCTCTCTTTGAAGCTTACCCAATTCCATTACCTCTAGTGAGCTAATTTCGAGCCTTAGCCTTTTTCTTGGATATGACCGCAATACAAGCCATGATAACCTTTTTGTTGATTTTCCATCTTTTTGAAACTTGAATTGAAGGATCATATAAACCCATCATTGCTCATCACCAATTTTACTTGAGAATATATAGACTGCACGTTGTGGAAAGTTTAGTCATCTAAGTTCTACTACTTCATAGATCTTTTCTCTGTATTAGCAAAAAAAAAAACAATGAGAAAAATGAAGAAAAAAACAAAAAAAAAGGAGGAAAAAGAAAAGAAAAATGCGAAAAAAAAGAAAGTTGTGGAGCAAGAGAGAAAAAGAGAAAAAAATTAGTTCTTGGTTCTTAAATGCACATTCTGAGATTGAAGTAGTCTTTGTTGCTTTGTCGAGTTATGAGAAGAAGGATTTATATGATTGTTTCAATTCCATTAACCAAAAACTCCTTCTATCCATCCTTCACCTTAGCCCCATTACAATCATATAAACCTACCAGTGTGGAAGGCTTAATAAACCAACCGCTCTGATACCACTTGTAGGTCCTAAGGGATGTGGTGTAAGGTTTAGAGGGGGGGTTGAATAAACCTTACCAAATTTTCGATTCTAGTCCTTTTAAATAGTTCAACAGAGTTGACTCAAATCAGTTGTGTCCTTGGGGGACAGCTAAGTTGGCTATACAACTAAGTTACCCACTCAGTAGACTCGATAGAGTCACGATAGTATAACTCCCTACCGCTTAAGTGAATACTTAACTTGTCTGATTTGGTTTTTAACAGCGGAAGACTTAACACCCTTTGATTGATTTTAAGCTTGTTTTAAACACTTTATTTTAGCACTTAGTAAATTATCAGTTGGATAGCAATCATAAACTAACAACATATATAAGTAAATATGCAGGAATGTAAATTGCTGAAAGTAAATTGACACAAGTATTTTATAGAGGTTCGAAGATGGGGTAATTCTTCTAATCCTCTCTTCTCCAACTCCTGGAGGAATACACTATGTAACAGATCAGTTTACAAAGCATTTATCAGTCTGGAGACATCCTTGATCACACAGCTGGCTTCTCTTGCGACTCAACTTCTTCACAGTAATTTGCCTTGCTACTTGACTCACTTCTCAAGTTCTTGGATTTGATCACGAAGCCCTCCAACAAACTTGATAATGGTTCTACCTTGAACGTTTCTACAATCCTTCAACTTGGAAAGTAGACCCCTTTTGTTTCTTCAAAAGTTTTCTCTTCAACTGGTTGAAGTTCTCTCTCCTTCACAGCTTGTGTTGGATCGAGTTTCTTCGAGTTTAAGGCTTGAGGAATTGCTTGAATTGCGTTAAGAATTTTGCAGGTTAGTTGTTTGAATAATGCTTGCTCTTGCTAGGTTCAGGTAACCTTTTCTCAATAGCTTCCTCAGACTTTTATAGTGCACATTTGAAATTTACCCATTGAAGAGATAGGCTAGTTTCAAATGTCACTTTGTGTTCGTTGGCTTGTCTTGCCTTGGTCTGCAGCCATGGTGATGTTGACCTTTCCTCGTATTAAATGGCATTCCAGCATTGCAGGTTTCTGACACAAGGTGCAGTGTTTCCCATTGGCTCATTCCTTTTGCACAATTCTGGGCCAAACACTTTAAGACCTGGCAGCTTGACATATTACTATATCGAGTAGTATTCTTGACTTTATTCCAACGGATCTAAGTCAGTTGTCTTTACTTGACTGCTGCCTTTACCCAGGTGACTTGAGTCTGCTCCAATCATGGGATTGACTCAACTATCACTTCAATTGTTAGACTTGGATCCTTGAGTTGACTTGACTGACACTTCTCACAGTTGTTCCTCTGTTGACTCTCCTTCAGTCGAGTCCTTGATTTCCTTCTAGGCCATACTCAGCTTACACACAACAGAATCTTCATTACAGTCCGCAGTTGACTTCTTGTAATCTTTGACATAGCTGACTTAACTTAGCTCATCCAATCCTATCTATTACAATGCATAATTACAAGGAAAATGGGGTGTCAACTTCCTAGTTTAAGTTTTACATGGTATCATCAAAATCTAACAAATAAATTTCCTATCAATTTCCCCTTTTTTGATGATGCCAAAACTTAAAACATTCAAAAATAAGTAAACAACAAACATACAAGCAGTGCAGTAACAAAGAATGTATGCTTTGAATAATCATTTTATTGATCATAGCATTCTTGTCCTTTACAAAGTCAAGTTTTTACAACGTATCGAGCCTTTATATAAATGTGACAATACAATGTATGTCTAAGCTAAGATACATAAAGAGTGAAAATTACAGGGAAATTCACTAAGCTTATTACAGACGAGTTACATTAAAGTATTTACAACAAAATACATGAAAGGGTTCGCAACACACTTTAACACCTTTGCTGCTTCCTTCTTCTTTATTCTTGACTTCTTATTGAGTTCGGATCTCGTTTTGATACCTTCTCTTACATCTCCAATGACTAGTTCTCGTGGATGGTCTATCACCATCTTACATCAAAGTTGGAGTAAGTTAGCCGGATTCGATCGTCTTGCGGTTGTGTTGCTTTGATCGCTCTCTCATCATCACTTAGCCGCAGATTTTCTAACTTTTTGAGACTCGGCTATCTCATCTTCATCCGGGGTATATAATTCCAAATTGACTTGACAAAGAGGGACTCTTCGCATGGTTGGTTGATTCAAACTTATCGCCTTACTCTTCAATGTCTTCTCCATTTACATTTGGCTCATCAAACACCACATGAATGGATTCCTCTCAACCATGGTCCTCTTGTTGAGTACTCTATAGGCTTTGCTTTCAAATTGAGTATCCCAAGAAGATACCTTCATTAGCTTTAGCATCAAAAGCCTTTAAATTATCTTTGCCATTGTTATGGATGAAGCATTTGCATCCAAATATTCTAAACTATGCAACATTTGGCTTTCTCCCGTCCAAATCTCATAGGAGTCTTTGTCACCGTCTTTTTATCATGCATCTATTTTGAGTATAGCATCTTTGTGTTTATTGCTTGACCCAAAATCTTTTAGGTAGCCCCGTCAAATAACATGGTCCTTACGCTCTTTGAGAGTTCTATTCTTCTTCTTTCGCAACTCCATTCTCATTGGGAGTCCTTGTCGCAGATAATTCATGACCAATACCATTTTCAATACAATACGAGTTATTATACTATTGACAAACTCGGTTCCTCTGTCGAGATCTTATTTTGATAATGGTTTGACTTTTCTCATTTTGAATCCTCTTCATCACCGTTTGTGGTAGTTTAGAGAGTTTCTTTCTTCTTACACATGAATATTGTCCATGTATATCTTGAGTAGTCATCTACTACCACCAAGGTGTATTTCTTCCCACTTATGCTAGTTGGTTCAACTGGACCAAATAGATCCATATGTAGCAGGTGCAATATTCTTGTTGAAGATGGACATGTCTTTTCTTTGAATGATGATTTGATTTGTTTTCCCTTCTGACATGCATCACATATACTCTCCTTCTTGTATACTGAGTCTGGAAGTCCTTCTGGCAAGTTTGTTAATTGTTTTGAAATTCAGGTGACTCGAGCTTCTTGTGCCCTGACCAACTTGATTCGGCCGGTGCTCTTTGCTAGTAGACAAGTGCTTGGTGTTGCGCTTGACCAATCTACCACATACATGTTCTTTTGTCTGCATCCTTGCAACACAACCTCATTGGATTCAATGTTCTTGATTTGGCATGTACCCATGTTGAATCCAACATTGTAGCCTTTGTCACAGAGTTGGCTAATACTTAGCAGATTGAATTTGAGTCCTTCAACATATGCAACATCTGTGATTTCTAATCCATTTTTCTTGATGGATCCAATGCCTCTTATTTCTCTTGGAGCTTTATTTCCTCCAAATATGACTTTTGCTCCTCTGACTTCCTTGAATTTTGACAGATTTTTCTTGTTTCCTGTCATATGTCCGGGAACAGCCACTATCCATGTACCAGGTTCCTTGGCACTTAGTTCCTTGAACCCGCAATCAAGAAATTAAGTTTTAGGTACCCATACTTGTCCGGGTCCCGAGGGGTTAGAATTGTAAGATGATCCAACCAACTTATAGCCAAATGATTTGACTCTAAGGGGTTGCCATCTATCGTGCCATAATCATAATTAATCTTGGCAAATTGCTTGGGGATTTTAGGTTCATACAAAATTGTCTCTTTTGTCTGTACGCTGCATATGTGTTTTGGCAATCGCCTTCTTTGGGTAATTGTGGTGTCTCCGAGTGTAGTGCCTAGGTGTATATGTGTCTTTGATGAAAGCTCTTATACCTTTGGAATGGCCTTTGCCGAGTTTCGTGCCTTTGCCATTTGGGCTTATATTCCATAAGTCTATGTTTGATAGTTCACATTATTCCAATCACTTGGCTTGGGTACTTTCTACCATTCCCTTCATATGTGTTTCTTTTATATAACTTCTGGGTTTTTGGTAGCTCTGCTTTCTTCTTTACTGAGTATTTCTGTTGGAGTTTGCTTTGAGGAACTCGGCCGGATTTCTTCTCACTGTCCTCTCAAAGACGCTCAACTCGGTTTTCCTTTTCCTTTATAACCAAGGTCGGTTTGCTTGTGATTGTGCTTTGAAATAAATGTGTGTGCACCATTTGGAGTTTTGGATTTTTGAGATACTTCATTACTTGAAGATCCTTTTTCCAATATCACTTTTGGAGCTTGACATAGCACAAGGAGAATTAAATCCTAAACCCGTCTTGTCTCCACATTCTCTCATAATAAGATCATCCAGTGATTTAGATGCCTTAGTGAATGAGGCAATCACATTTTTGAGGTCATTTTCCCTCTTTTCTATAGCAGCTATCTCTGCTATTAGCTTAGCATTTTCAGCCTTTAGACTTTCATTCTCATCAGCTATTTGACTTAGAGTACTCATCTCCTTAGTCACCGTGAGTTTTGGCTCTTAGTAGGTCGTTTTTTTCCTCATTTAGTAGTGTGTGAGGATTTAATGTGTTCAAAATCTTTCATCATTTTGCCTAATGAATCATAAAGATCAAATGGGTGATGAAGTGTGTGTGTCACACTCACTATCACTAGAATCGAGTGTGATGAATTAGAGTGTACCTCATCTTCTTGGTCCGATTGGTCTTGTTCTGGCCATTAAACATCAAGGCTTCTTCTTCGAGTCACTTGAGTAGTCGCCTTCACTACTCAATTAGTTGTGTCTCTTGACTTGGGTCAGTCTCGGCTGATCTTTGCGCAAACATTGCCTTTTTCTTTTCTTGTCTTCTTTCTCTCAAGTCCTTTCTTTCTTCTTCATTCCTCGTATTTGTTGACTACAGATATGGGCAATCAATGGCATAGTGACCTGGTTGCTTGGCCCAAAGATAGATTTTCAACCTTTTGATCACTCTTTTCCATTCTTGGATTGTCACCCTTTGATATTCAACTTTTTGATATTCTCGCTCTCTTGGTTGGCCTATCTTCCCTTGACTTGGAGGAGCCGAGTGTCTTCCTCGGAGGATTCGCCCTTGCCTCTCTTGTAGTTCTTATTAAAGAACTTGTTAAACCTTTTAACCATCGGGCTATTTCCTCTTGGTCAATGACTTCTTTGACCTCGGCTCTCTTTGCCAAACTTAACAATTAGAGCAAATTGCTTTGGGCACAAATTGTCTCCTCCTGGTCTTTTCTTCTCGGCCAAATTCGTAGGCTTTGAGATATGAGAATAGCTCATGGTTGGATGTCTTGATAGGTCCATGGAATGTCTTAGTGCCATGACCTTCATTTCCCATTCACCGGGAGACTTCTTAGAATCTTCATACACATTTCCTTCTGTGTATATTCTTTTCCAAGTGTAGATAGCTCGTTGGTAATTTCGTGAACCGAGCATCCAGCTTGATCTAAGGTCTCTCCTCACGATCATTTTGAAATTCTCAAATTTCACGTGACAACAACCGATAGTTTATTTTCCTTGATTTGCTCGAGCCTTCACAAATCAATGTTAGCTTGTCCCATTTCTTTAGCCGTTTTGCATGATTTGACTTTATTGAACATGGCTTTGTCCAAGGTTTTGTAAAGAATGTCCTTGGCCACATTGTCCAAGTTATATCTTTTTCTATCATCATTTGTCCATTCAAATCTTGGTTTTCAACCATGACTGGTCTAGAGCAACATCCTCTTCACCTTCATTGCAACTCTTCTTTACAGCTTGTGTTCACTTTTAAAATTTGCAGCCGGCCCATCCTCTATTACTATCCACATCTCATCGTAATGCTTTGATAGATGAGCCTCGCATACGAATTTTCCAATCATCAAATTCTTCAATTGTGAACATAGGGATGCGTGTCAAATTTGCTTCCATGATAATAACTTTTGGCTTGAAAAAAAAAAAAAAAGTTTTGAAAGATCAAGTACTAAAACAGACTTTGAAAAATTTGGAGATCTAGTTCAAGAACTAAAGTGCGGAATGCTCAATGAACCAACCGCTCTGATAGCACTTGTAGGTCCCAAGGGGTGTGAGTGTAAGGTTTAGAAGGGGGGGTTGAATAAACGTTACAAACTTTTCAAATTAGTCCTTTTTAAAAATTCGAGTTAATACTTCACGATTGTGTCCTTGATGGACAAACTAAGTTAGTTGATCGCCAGAGTTAGTCACTCAACGCACTGACCGAGCCGTTGATAGAATAACTCACTTGCTTTTGACTAAAGACTTAACTCTACCGTGATTTGTTTTCAAAGGAAGACTTAACACCCTTGAATAAAGTTAAGTTTGTTTTAATACTTGGTTTTAGCACTCGATTGATTATCAATGCATAGCAAATTTATCAAACAGATAAAATAAGATGCGAAATTAAAGTCTTAAATGTAAATGACACAATAAGTTTTTATAGAGGTTCAAGATGGGGTAATTCTTCTACTCCTCTCTTCTCCAACTCCTGGAGGAATCCACTAATTATTGATCAATATACAGAGTGGTTAATCCCGGATACAAATCTTGATCACACAAATGACTTGATCCTTTGGGACACAAACCGAGATGCCTTGGTCACGCACCGGATTCTCGTGACGACTCGCCTTCTTCATAGGGCACCGCTTTGCTACTACAGCCCACTTGCTCAAGCTTCTTGGATTTGATCACGAAGCCCTCCAAAACTTGAGACTGGTTCGACCTTGAACCTTCCTACAATCCTCCATGGAATGTAGACCCCTTGATTCTTCAAAAATTTCCTCTTCAACTCGATTGAAGTTATCTTTCCTTCACAAAGTGAGTGTTGGATTGATTTTCTTCGTAATGTAGGCTTGAGGATTGATCTTGAATGATTTGAGAATATATTAGGTTACGATTCAAATGTTTGCTTGAATGTTCGTGGTTCGTAAACCTTCTCTCTCGAGTTATTCCTCGCCTTTTATAGTGATCTTTCAAAAATCTGCCCACAAGAGATAGGCTTATTTTTTAAAGTCACTTGTGGTCGTTGGCTTGTCTTGTTGCGATCCTTGGAATTTCCATTTCCTCGTATGAATGATTCTCAGCTTTTCGAGTTCGACATGGTGCGTGCTTCCCATTGGTTTATTCCTCTTGCACGCTTCCTCGAACTCGAGCACTTCAAGAAAGGCAGATGGAGGTATTACTTGTTTAAGTAATTCTCTTGATTTACGTACAACGGACCTCTTTCGGTTGTCTTGACTTGACCGCATTTTCTTAACTTCCCCAGGTGACTTCGAGTCGCCTTCCAATCATTTGATGACTCTTCTCCGTCACTTCAACCTTGAGACTTGGTCGTCTTGAGTTGACTTGGCTGATACTTCACTCAGTTGTATCTCAGCTGCACCTTTAGTCGAGTTCCCGTCTTCTCTTCTTTGCCATACTCAGCTGCCTCTCAGCGGAGTCTTCCTTCTAGTCTCCAGTTGTTTTCTTGCATGTTTAGGCATAGTCGACTTAACTCGGCTTTGACCAAATTTATCTATTACAATGCAATTTACAACAAAAATGGGGTGCCAACTTCCTATTCTAAGTTTTACATGGCATTCATCAAAATCTACAAAATAATTTCCCAACAATTTCCCCTTTTTGATGATGCCAAAACTTAAAACATTGATACAATTATCTAACAAAGAAAGATACATACGACAAATTACTGTTATATTTGTTAATCGCATGATCAATTAGTTGTTATTCTCGCTTGCAAGTTTGATGAGATAATTCCAAATCCTGCACTTTCATCCATGTTGTTTTTTTGGGTTTAATTCTCGCTTAGATTTAATTATCTTTTTTACCGGTTTTTCTTTAGTTCATTAAAATCACAAATTTGGTTAGAGTGTTTAGGATTTTTTATTGTGATACATAATAACTATTTGATCGCTAAGTCTTCCTTGAGATATGACTTGGGGTTTACTTGTTACCCTACAATTGATCTCGTACTCTTGCATGCATAACTAGATTAATTTAGGTCTCTAGCGGTCGAACACTGCATTTCACAAGTCTTACTAAAATCTCTCAATCTCAGGAGGCATCTTCTTTTGCGAATCAGGCAGTTGTTCATCAATTGCATCCACAAATAATTCAATGTACCGTCGTTTATTTTTAGTTACTCGCATAAAAAATTCTTCATCCAAGTCCTTATACTTTGATTTCTCAAACAAAGAAAAGAATCGAAAATCAGAGATATTTCTTCACCTTTTTTGTATAAAAACAACTAAATCAAAAAGTTGCAGACATTCTTACATTAATTAAGTCTTCGAGCTCGATCTGGATGACCATAGTTTTCCGATTCCCTAAATCTTGCTGTAAATAAACAAATAAAGGAAACACCAGATAAATTCCCAAATATCATTGATGGATGAGGTGCAAGAGATAATAGTTTTGGCAATCTTATAAGGATATTGATGTATTTAGCTTCTCCATTTGGATCTGCAAAGTTTGTGAGAAAATCTTTCGCGATTCTGCTTCAATTCGAAAAAAGCGCGGACAGATCAAGAGAAAATCAAATCGCAGACATTTTCTAAATTTTGCACAGTGAGAGTTGGGGATGACGGCGATGGCGATGGTGGGAGAAGGTGGTGGCAACCGGCAGAGAAGAGGTGATTATCGATGGGAGAAGAGGTGATTACCGAGAGAGAAAATGAGCCAAAGAGAGAGTGGTGTTGATGGGCGACGGGCGTGAGTGTAGGGTAAGTAGAAAATTGGAGCCAAAATAAAATCAGTGCGGCAAATAAATACAACATTTACGACAATATAGTCGTGATGGATTGTTGTCGTGAAAACAAATGTTTTGCCTCAACAAAATGTGGTTACAAAAACTTCCGTTGCAAATAGACCCATTTCTTGTTGTGGGTCGTGAAAATCTTTTCACTATATTGCAAGTGTACATCGTAGCTAGAAGATAATAGCGAGCAAGGTTGTATTCCTCAGGGATTTAATACGAAACCTTTAGGGTAGTAAATATTGTATTTCAATTTTATTGAAGCGACCAAAAAATCACAAGTTTTATAATCTAATCTAATCCTAAATTAACAAGTAAAAATAAAATAATTAAATTTGTAAAAACCCGAACTCCACAAGTCTTTTCAACAAATACGAAAGCAACCCTAGGCACATAATCTCAAGATGATTCTTCAATATTAAATACAATTAATGTTTATCAAAACCGTTTTAAGTGTTTCTATGGGTTCAATTCCTAATTCAGTTTATTCCCCCTCCCGAAGTATATAAACAGTGTATTAATACCAATTGGTAGCATCTCTACTCAACAATTAATATTAACTCCCAAAAGATCTTTGAATTAATTACTCCCTACAAACAATTATAAGCCTCCCAACTCTATACCCCTTTATGTCTAAATTCGATTTTCGTTTGTTAGAACTCATCTCCCGAATTATGAACTAATAAATATGACATGCAAATTATTGATCAGATAATCTACAAGAAATAAGCACTCGAATTACTATAATAAAACACAAAAATCAATTAAGAAAACAATCAATATAGATTTAACATGACTCCACAGTTTTGATTATGCCCTAGGATCAGAATGATTAGCCTAACATAATTGATAACAAATTCATAGACAAACTTGAAATCAAATAGTTTGACATTGTTTAAGTACAAACAAGAGATCTAAACTAAGAAAGATAGAACCCTTCTTGTCAGGATGGATCATCCTTTCCAGCGTTCGAACCCTTGTCCTTCTGTAGATGCGAAAGATATTGTGGTGTTCTTCGTAGATTTGCCCTCCTCTCTCAGAAGACTGTAGATTTGTGTAACCCTAGTGTATTTTGATGTATGGGATGATATATGAAGTTATATTTTCGTGCATGGCCTTGGTCCTCTTTATATAGGTGCTTTGAGAGATCACTGTAGAGTTCGACGGGATTAGGAATCAAAAATCAGTCATGGACAAACCACACAAAAGAAATCACACGGTCCAGCCGTGTGAAGTGTTTTGGTCTTTGTTTTTGCTCCAAACTGTTCACACAGTCGTGTGAATTGACATGGTCAGGTTGTGTGTTTTGTCTCTGAAATTCTTACCTCGAACATGTAAAACACACAAAAATAGTCCACACGGTTGTGTGAATCTATACAGTCAGACCGTGTGACTTGTTTTACTCCGCTTTCTTCACGTATTCGATCATCTCTTCGCATTCTTCAATCTTGTCCAGGCCTTCCAACTGATATCTTCTTATTCTAGCTCTATTTCCTATACAAATTACAAAAATCCACAGTATCATGCCCTTCTAAGGAAACCAAGTAAAATACACTAAATATGCATGAAAATGCATCAAATATATATCAATTTAAGCCCCTAAATGCACGTATATTTTACATGTATCATGCTTGTGTACATTGTTAGTCTTACTTGTGAAGGTACTGAATAGTGCTTATGTAATATTAGATTCATGCATATTAAACAGAACGGTAATGTGATTGATATGCTTATGTAACTGCTAGTTTTTCTTGTGAAGCTATTCAATGCTGCTTATGAACTGCTTATCAAATTGTTTTTTTTACAGTTGTAGCCTTTGTAAGTTTTGGAACTCTACAGTGTTTTGGCATTTTGTGTGGAAAATCACGATTTTTTGCAATGTAGTTGTTATATTTTGTGACTGATATTTATTATGCTTGTGCACATTGTTAGTTTTGCTTGTCAAGTTATTGAATCTTGCTTATGAAAACTGATTCATGCATATTAAATGTAGAGTTTAGTGCAGCATGTCAGACTATGAAATGTAGCAACTATGGTGGAATTATCTGCAATTTTTTTTCACACTGTAGTGTGTTGAATAAAGAAGATGACAGTGAACCTGGTTCGTTCTTGTCATGGATGATTTTGGTACAGACTCGTGAAGTGATTCTCATGGTTGAGTTTGGTAATTGCTTCCTATTTTGTCCCTGGGGACAAATTTGTGTGGACTAATATACCCATATGTTAAGTTAATTAGTTAATAAATTGCAATTTAGCTTGTTAAATATTGACCATTGAAAATATTAGATCTATGGTTAGAATCGGTACCCCATGGACTCACCATATGCCATGGTCTCATATAACCATATATATATATATATGTATATATATAGGGATTGGATCAAATGAGGTAAGGGTCTCAGTGTAAGACAGTATGGACTAATCTTAACCATTTATTTATCAAAACTAATGGATGAGATTATTTCGAATTTTTAATTATTTAAATATTTATTTCCCTTCATTAAGGGTATTTTATAACTTTCATTATTTGACAGTTTTTTTTAGAAATGTAATTGTTCACTTCTGTGATTTAAGGGATTGGATATCTGATATGAAATCTCCTGCTATTCAATTTATGTTACATATGCTTCATATTTATTTTAAATATGCAATATATTCCCTTCACGTATGCACCAAAATGAACATAATTATGCAGTAAGTTTTCCACAATATAAGTAATATATGTATTATAAATAAGCAATTTATTCAAACCAAGTATGCATTATATCGAGCATCATTCAATAACTAACTATGCATGGTGTTACAGTTATATATGCATAAAACAACAAATAATTATGCATAAGATGATAACTACCTACAAATTGCATCACAATTATAGATGCATCAAACAATAACTAATTATGTGTTGTCTCATAATTATATATGCATCAAATAACAAATAACTTAACATCATCTCATTACTATATATGCACCAAATAAAATATGAATATGTAATATATTATAACCATGTATGCATTAAGCAACAATTAATCACAAATTAATTCGATAATGATCTATGCAAAGATATTTATTCTAAAATTTGCATTACAGTCATAATAATTATGTTCCACGTTAGTAGTGGAACTATGAGAGAGAGATTTAATTGTGAGACTTGATGGCGATTTTTGTGGGATTGATACATATATGGAACATAACTAATATTGTTTGATTTTATTTTCATTTTTATCTATCCGTATTTAATGGTAAGGAGGTTACATTTTATTGTGATTTTACAGAGTCACTCTTTTTGTGATTAAATTAAATATTTAATCTAATTTTATTCATTATAATCTCAACCATCAATTATTTAATGAGAGCGGTTATGATTAGTCCTTATGGTCTCATGGTAAGGGATTGTCTCACGAGATCCTATCCCTATACACACACACACACACTAACACCCGTGTGTTACATAAGATTTGTCCAAAAATAAAATTTTACTGTTACAAATTTAAAAGATAACAAATTTAAAAAATAATGTAGATAGAATCCTTGATTTTTGGATTATTTATTATCTCTTAAATTGTTATCTTTCAAATTCAAAGTATATATTATGAACTAATAGAGTATTTCTCAATAAAAACATATTAAAATAGATTTGATCAGCATGGTCTTTTCCAAATTAATTTTGAGCAAATCATTTATATTTTGGATTATATTTTATCTTTTAGAATCTTGATTAAATTTGTTATCTTTTAAATTTGTACACAGATTGCCACATAGAAAAATATGAAGCCGCCATGTGGAATTGAGAGGATGAGAAGTTGACAAATGTCCAAGATTAATAAGGTGATAACATGTGTCAACTTTATTTTTTCTTTTAATATATGTATATCTATATCTATATATATATATCTATATATATATAAGGATGGACCACATCCCTGAGGGCCCCCACTGCCCTTGCCCTATAGCTTCATGGTGGAGGTGAATCGCGGAATGTACCTCAACAAGTCATGGTCCTGAGCTGCCATAGACTGAGTCGCTACACCAAAAATCTTTCTCCACCCTTTTACCAGGTGGATTCAAACCTCCACGTTGCGAGAGAGAGAGAGAGAGAGAGAGAGAGAGAGAGAGAGAGAGTATTTTTAGAATAGTAACCAAATATTTTTCATGCCCATTTTTCATTTCCAAAAAAAGTTATAAAAATTCTTCTTAAAAAAAGTAATAAAAATATGTGGAAAAATAAGAAGTAATAAATATTTGTGATTCCATTATTTTTAGTAGTCAACTTTCTTTCAACAAAATCACTTTTTAAAGTTATATAAAAAATAGAGTATGTAAAATTGGGTTTCCAAATCTGTGTCTATAATGCATTATTATTATATTTTTTTCTTTTTTCTTTTTAAAATTTAATAACTTTTTCGTTTTAGATCCATTTTTGACGTATAATATATCTAATTAATCATATTTTTACAATCTTTGGTTTTGATATTGCACATGTACAATAAATAATAAACACAATATATAAAAACAAATAAGATATATTAACTCATTATTTTGTAATGTGCTTTAAAACTTATACATTTAGGGTATTAACTGGACATCAATTTATATATTCATGTATTTTGACTATTTATGATATATATATAGATATATATAAGAATTGGATCAAATGAGACTAGGGTTGTGCACGAGACTTGGAGATCACTAGAACCGAACCGATACCCGAATCAAAAATACCCGAACCGAAAACATCCATTGACTTTTTGACTTTCTCCGAACCGAACCGTCCCGAAAAATTTTCTGGTACGGTTCTGGAGATTTTTAAAATATTCGTACCGAGAACCGTATCGTTCCATACCGGACCGAAGATCCGAAGATAGAACCGATTTTTAAGAATTTTTTAATACATACATATATATTATTTTTATCTTATTTATATTTTGATATTGTGACACCCCATATTTAATTAACCTAGAAAATTATCTGATATGATTAATTAATTATTAAATTAAGTTTCTAAGAATTTATATCATTTAACTAGCCTTTTGCCCGTGTAATGCATGGGACGTGTTCCATCAAGGTATTGCATGCTTATAAGAGCTACACTATTAATGAATATAAAAATATAAAATACAACTTCTAACAAATCAAGTTAACTACGTACATTTCAAATTTATAAATTTTGGAATACTTCTTTATACACAACATTATTCGTCTGTTTGATTTTATTTTGCCGTCGTCACAAACTAATATGTTCAAACTCTTACGATACATGACTCGTGAAACAACACCATATAATTGACCATGACGATCAAAATTGAGTTCTTTATAGAAGAATTAATGATAATAATTAAGGAGATTAATTATTCTCATTATTTTCTACGCTTTAATAAAACATAACATCAACATGTATATTAAATTTCCTTATTGTCGATACTTATATGTTATACTTTTAAAAGTTTTGTACATCCGAAATACAATAATTACACATCAATGATCCATAGTAAATTAAAAAACCATCAGCTTTAGATTTACAAAATTTTTGACATAAATTATTCAATGGTTAATTTTATTTTGGTATTGGCGAATGGATTGCAATCAATCAAATATTTAGAATATAAAAATTAGATCGTAAATCTACCATAATAAAATACTTGTCCAACAACCGCAATTAAAGATTAACATATTAAGAAAATTACTTTGATCGGAGCCTTTAAGTGTTGGTGTGACTTTATGGTTGTAATTTATTTTGAGATTGTGTTGCTCTTTATGGTTGTAGCATTTATTTTGAGATTGCACTAAAAAAGGGAATGGACTATAATTATTTGGTGATTTTTACATTTATTTTTTTCTTATTTTGTGTGTTTTACTTTTGATTAATCTCTTTTTTCCCGTCCCGAATCAGATCGTCCCGAACCGTCCCCGTTAGAACCAAATCCCACCAACCGTACTCAAAAATTCTTGCAGTTCGGTATGGAGATTTTTTCTCTACTTTGCCTGTTCGAGATTGATTTTTAAAATCTCAAACTTCGGGACGGTTCGAGATTTATGAATCTCCTGGACCGTCCGGGACCGTGCACACCCCTAAATGAGACCACATTCTTGTGAGACAAGGTGGACTAATCTTAGCCTTTTTATTAGATTTATTTGATGGTTGTGATTTTTCCAGGTTTTTAGGCAATTTTTCATTTATTTTAATTCATTAAGGGTAAAGTTATACTTTTATCATCCAACAGATTCTTTGGTATTGGTTGTCTTTTTGAAACCCTTTTTTATGGGATGAGATTGTAACTGTCGTATTTAATGGCGTTATTTTAGAAGGCAGATTTTTTTTTCAAATCCAGTATAGTTAGAGTTCTTTTGTTGTTTAAATAGTTATTAGATAATGCATATTTAGTTGTTTTTTGTTGCACAGTTTATGGCACTATGACATAGTTGGTAAAATGTATTGCATATTTTTTAGACATTGCATAGTTAGTTGATTTTTGCTGCTTAGTTTATGACACCTTGCATAGTTGGGTATAAATTATTGCATATTAGTTTTTTGACGCTGCATAGATAGTTTTCAGACAATGCATAGTTAGTTGATTTTTGTTGCATATTTTCAAATATGTAATATCCTAAGATATATGCATCGTTTCATAAGTATCTATGCATCGCCTTCTTTGTAAAAATTACGCTTTTTAAAAGTTGATGTTAATGGCCGCTTTTCGAGTTCTCCATCGATGCATGCACCATTGATGTTGTTGCATAGAGTTTTTTCTACCACCGGTGATTCATCATCGTGATTCAACTCATTGTTCGTTGTTTCTCCGTAATATTGCAATGATTTTTCCCCGCTTTTCTCTATGATTTTCATAAGTTGTTAATGGCAAGTGGATATGGGAATTGTGATATGAATTTGCGATAGAGATGGAGGCTATTATGAAGGTGGATTGTGATTGGTTGTGTTTTCTCTCTCTCCCTACAACCGTATGCTATAACTAGTTTAGGATGTTGATTGTGTTTTGACAATCTTACCCTTTAAGGGATTTTAATTAATTATTTAATGTAAGTTCACTCCTTTTAATCTTAGCCTTTGGTTATTGTAGGGGATGGTTGAGATTAGTCCATCTTGTCTCACCGCAGGATATGGTCTCACTGGATCCTCCCCATATATATGTTAATTAGGCGTATCCATTTTTTCATAATTATATAGAATTATATTTAAGTTGATTAAATTTAATCAATAATAATTATTTTAATTGAAGAAAATATATCAAACTATGTATGAAAATATTATAAGTATATATATGTATATATTAAATATATCCATATATAATATTATATATATATTCAAATAAGAAGAAATTAAATTTTTATTTAATATTAAATTATAGTCATAATAGTTTATTATATATGAAAATTATTTTTTATATTTATTAACTTACTTTTCATGTTAATAGAAATTATTTTTTATATTTATCAATGTATTTTGTTATTCAACTTTTAAAGTTGTGCATTTAGACTATTAGATATGAGTATATGTGTATCAATGTATTTTTTATATTTAGACTATTAAATATTTATCAATGTATTTTTTATATTTAACTGTTTTTATTTTTTGAAATATTTTATTTTCCCATAAAATTATGTTGCTAAATATAATCCTGCTTTTGTTTAATTCCTTTAATAATTCTCACAACTATTCAACTTTCTAAACCATAAAAAGATATCGGAATTTTAAATGACTATTATTATTGATTTCATTGAAAAACAATACATTAAATATTCAACATTGGGCAGTTAAGTTTTTTTTTTCAGACTTTTACTTTCTAATAGATAAACATGTTAATATATACATATATATATATATACAATTCACATTCACAAATTTATTATCAACCAAATATATTGTATTTAAAAATATTTTGTTATAGTTTATAATAATTTATTTTTATATTGTTTAATCATATGATTTATAATCAAATTTTTTAGATCCGTGTTTTTACACGTCATCTAATAATTTTACTTATTTTTGAAAATTCTATTTTTAAGTATTTTGCCTTTCTTGGTTACTTCTTATAATAGGATTTACTAAATAAGGAAAGTTGATTTATAAAAGGATTGTTTTAAAACTCGACTCTCAAGTATTATTTTGATATGGAAAGATCTTATTTCTTGATATTTTAGGTCATCTTAATAAAGAAGGTGATATACATTTGCATGTATATCTAGTGTGTTTTTTACCAAGCACGAAACGAGCTTAATTGAAGATATACCAGTTGGAAGGCCTGTATAGATTGACGAGTGCAAATGAATCAAAAAGACGAAGAAACCGGACAAAAACATGTCACACGCCGGATCGTGGACCACATGGCCGTGTGACCTGCTCGTGCAATGAAGACATGTCCGTGAACTTGGGAAGAAACAGGGGATGCTGCACGACCGATCGTGAGAGCCACACACTGACAGTGGGAGCAACACGGCGGGACCGTGTGACGCTACTGCTTTTGAATTTTTGTGTCCTTTTCCCATTCAAACTCTACAAGTGATCTATCCAAGCACCTACATAAGGGACCCAATGGCTGCATGAAAATTCATACATTCATACACCATACAACACATCAAAATACACAGAACAATGAAGATCAAAGGTCTTCTCGAGAGAGAGGGCTAGGTTACGAAAGAACACCACAAGGCCTTTCGCATCTACTTTAACCACATGAGCTTCAAAGGCTTGGAAAGAGAATCCATCCTGACAAGAAGGGGTTTTCTTTCTTAGTTTAGATCTCTTGTCTGTGCTTAAATAATGTCAATGTTGATTCCAAGTTTGTCTATGAATTTGTTATCAATGTTTGACTAATCTTTTGGATCTTAGGGTATAATCAAAACTGTGGATTCATATTGAATCTTGGTTAATGTTTTCTTAATTAATTCATGTGTTCTATTTTATGAATTCTAGTGCTTTTTCTTAATTGCTTTTTATCTGATCAATAATTAGCATGTCATATTTGTTAGTGCGAAATTCGGAAGAAGAGTTCTAACAATCAAATTCTGACATAAACTGGTGTATCGAGTCGGGCCACCTACAACTGTTTGTGGGGAGTCATTCAATTCATAGATCTTTTGGGAGTTAATAATAGTTGTATCGAGTCGGAAGACCTATAATTATTATTGATCTACTGCGCCCGGGAGGGAGAATTGACTAACTTAGGAATTGAACCCATAGAATTGCATGAATTGGTTTTGTTAAACATTAATTGGATTTAATATTGATGAAATATGTTGAAATTATGAACCTAAGGTTGCTTCCGTGGTTGTTGAAAATACTTGTGGGGTTCGCAAATTTATTTATTTTTCTTTTTAATTTCTATTTTTATCAAATCGTGAGATCCAATTGCTTCAATAAAATTAGAATACGATGTTATTATAGCCTAAGTGTTTCGTAGTCAATCTCTGAGGAATACGACCTTGCTTGCTATTATTCTATAAACTACATTGTACACTTGCAGTATAGAGATCCAAATATTTTTGGAGAACAAGTTTTTGGCGTCGTTGCCGGGATTCAAAGATTCTACTTACATATAATAATAAGTAGTTCAATCGTAATTGAAGAATTTTGTAATTTTTTATTTTCTCTTCTTTTTTTGATTTTTATTTTATTTTATTCTTCTGCCTTCTAACATTGTTTTTGTTAAGTGCAGATATAGTGCATGATCACGCATTCCGCATCTACCCACCCAATACGCATTGATTTGGAAATCGAGAAAACAACTAAACACTTAAGGAAAAGATCTAAAGCATTGGCGGATGGGACTAATCGAATGTCGTGAATAATGAATCAATGAGGAGCACCCACCGAGGCGACGACGCACATGACCGAATAGTGGAAAGACCCGCGAGAAGGGCGCTTAGGGACTAGTTCCAGCCGGAGGTAAGTTGAACTTATGGGGTGTGGCCCGTCCGCCGATCAATGCAAATAACTTTGAACTAAAACCTGCATTGATCCAGATGGTGTCACAATATAAGTTTGGGGGCAGAGCCATTGAGGATCCAAAAGCGCATCTGGCGCAATTCTTAGAAATCATGACAATTGTTAAGATGAATGGTGTTTATGAGGATACATTCGATGCCGCTTTTTGAATTCTCTCTGCGATAAAGGCTAAGGGGTGGTTATGCTCTCTAACACCACCAACAACATATCAAATGAACTAAGTCGCGGTTTTAGCCAAATACTTCCCCTAGTAAAACACCGCAATTGAAATCAAATCGCCCGGTTTAGGCGGCAAATTAGATTCGAGCCACTATATGAGGCATGGGATAGATTCCGAGAATTGCTAAGGAAGTGCCCTCAACACGGATTTCCGACTACCAACAGTTCAAGATTTTTATAATGGTTTGAGTGGCAACACGAGAACAATTATAGATGTTGCATCCGGGGTGCACACTAGGAAATATCCGGGAGGAGGCACTAGAATCAAGTAGAAGAGATGGAAAATAGAAGTTACCAATGGCCATCCGAGATCCGAGGATAGACGTATCGCAAATTCAAGATGAGGATAACATAGCCATACTCACGTAACAAATATCCATGCTAAGTATGAAATGGATGCGATACAACAAGTAACTTCAAGTGAGGCAACAGTTGTTGTGGAAGAAGCAAATTTTGTGGGACAACAAAGCTACAACAACTACGAAATACTCACCACAATCATACTAAAATCCGAGGCTACGACACTTGCAACCACTTCCGCATTCGGGAAGGAGCAATCGACAGAGCCAAAGGAATGAAACCATCTCTAGAAGAGATATTAGCTTCATTCATAGGGAAACTCGAGCTTGACTAAACCAGGATGAATCCAAGATATAAAGAATCGAGGATTAGGTAATTCAATTAAATACTAACATGAATGATAGATTGAAATCTTTGGAAAAATAGGTGGGGCGATTGCTACATCAATAAACGGCCAAAGACTAAAAGGCAAACTCCCAAAGATACGAGGATATATCCTAGAGAACAAAGATCAATCTATTCGTCTCGAGGAATGGAACAAGTTATGAAGGTCCAAAGATACCAACCGAACAAGTAATACAAGAAATCGAGAGCAGACACAAAGAAATGGAAGTCGCACCACCATTAGTGGAAAAAACAAAAGGTAAACTCTACCCCAACAATTGCAAGAATCGAGGTACCTATTCCTTTCCCGCAAAGGTTTTTAAAAAGAAATTGGATGATCAATTTATTAAATTTCTAAATTTTCAAGAAAATTCAAATCAATATACCTTTTCTGATGCTTTAGAAGAAATGCCAAATTATGCTAAATTTCTTAAAGACATCATGGCAAAGAAAAAAACAATCTCGGAATATGAAATGGTAAAATTGACAGAGGAGTGCAAAGTGCAATTATTCAAAGGAAGTTACCACAAAAGCTTAAGGATCCCGGAGTTTTACGATTCCTCGTGTAATAGGGGGTACAACCTTTAATAAAGCACTATGCGACTTAAAGCTAGCATTAACTTGATGTCATTATCAATACTTCTAAATCGGGATTAGGAGAAGTAAAGCCTACGATAATTACCCTACAATTAGCGGATCATTCGGTAACATATCCAAAAAGAGTGATTGAGGACGTCTTAGTGAAGGTAGACAAATTCATCTTTCCAATGAGACTTTATTGTGTTAGAGATGGAAGAGGATCGTGAGGTTCCATTGATTCTGGGAAGACCATTCTTGGCCACAAGTAGAGCATTAATTGATGTGCAAAAAGTGAACTAACATTGCGAGTAAATGATGAACATATATTATTTTCGATTTACAAAGCTATGAAATTTCATGAAAACGTCGAACATTGCAACATGATTGATGTACTAACCCCATGCATGGAAGTTGATTTTGAACAGGTTGTGATGAAAGACGCGTTGGAATGGTGCTTAAGCCTCTCACTAGAATCCCGTATGTGTTTTGATATTACTAACAATGAGGTTATCGATTTTGTGCTTGCCTTAGAGTCAGTGGAGGAGAAAATATCAGAAAACGGCGCGCTGGACATCCCACACGGGCATGTGGAGCAATACGGCCGGACCGTGTGAAACTTGACTCTAGACGCACACGGCCGTGTGGAAGGACACGGCCTGCCCATGCGGCACACGGCATCAGAAGGACTACAGTCACACGGTTGTGTGACATCACACAACCAGACCGTGCGACAGTGGGATGACTCATCACATGGCCGTGTGACCTCACACGGCCGGACCGTGCGATCAACCTTCAAAGACAAAAATCCACACGGCAGTGTGGTGTGACACAACCCGACCGTGCAACATGCTTTTTCAGCTGAAAGTTCGAAGGATGATCTCCTGGCATCCCCAGAACTTAAACCTCTTCCGGATCATCTTAAATATGCATTATTGGGCGACAACAAAACCTATCCAGTAATAGTTTTTTCTACCCGCACGGCCAGGCCGTGTGAGAGCCACACGACCATGTGGAGTGGCCGTGTGAAGCTACACGGTCGGACCGTGTGACACGCTGTTTTGGATTTTTGTGTCCTTTTCCCATTCAAACTCTACAATTGATCTCTCCAAGCACCTACGTAAGGGACCCAATGGCTTCATGAAAATTCATACATTCATACACCATACAACACATTAAAATACATAGGAACACAAGATCAAAGGTCTTCTGAGAGAGGAGGGCTAGGTTACGAAGAACACCACAAGGCCTTTCGCATCTACGGAAGCACAAGAGCTTCGAAGGCTTGGAACGAGAATCTATCCTGACAAGAAGGGATTTTCTTTCTTAGTTTAGATCTATTGTCTGTACTTAAATGATGTCAATGTTGATTCCAAGTTTGTCTATGAATTTGCTATCAATGTTTGGCTAATCTTTTGGATCTTAGGGCATAATCAAAACTATGGATTCATGTTAAATCTTGGTTAATTATTTTCTTAATTAATTCATGTGTTCTATTTTATGAATTCGAGTGCTTTTTCTTAATTGCTTTATGTCTGATCAATAATTAGCATGTCATATTTGTTAGTGCGAAATTCGGAAGAAGAGTTCTAACAATCAAATTCGACATAAACGGGTGTATCGAGTCGGAGACCTACAACTATTTATGGGGATTCATTCAATTCATAGATCTTTTGAGAGTTAATAATAGTTGTATTGAGTCGAGACCTACAATTATTATTAATCTCATCACTTATGCGCCGCTCGGGAGGTTGAATAGACTAACTTAGAATTAAACTCATAGAATTGCATGAATTGGTTTTGTTAAACATTAATTGGATTTAATATTGATGAAACATGTTGAGATTATGTACCTAAGGTTGCTTCCGTGGTTGTTGAAAATACTTGTGCGGTTCGCAAATTTATTTATTTTTCTTTTTTGTTTCTATTTTTATCAAATCTTGAGATTCAGTCGCTTCAATAAAATTAGAATATGATGTTATTATAGCCTAAATGTTTCGTAGTCAATCCCTGAGGAATACGACCTTGCTTGCCATTATTCTATAAACTACACTTTACACTTGCAGTATAGATATCCAAATATTTTTGGTGAACAGAAGGATTCTAGAGTCCTACCTTATATGTGATAATGAATCCTAGTTCTATTATGTCTCTCTTTCCATATTTTATAGGGACTTGGAGTCTTGAAGGAGTGCTTATATAAAGAGAACGTCCCGCACATAATCAAACACGCAGAATTACAAATTCAGAGAGAAATATACACGAGAGATTAAGAGAGTTCGAGTTTTGTGAGAAGAAACAAAGGTCGAGATTCTGCACTGACCAAAGTGTTTTCTGAAGTGTTGTTGCTCTTTCAGTCCAATACCTTCGAAGATTGAGAGTCTTTGTTTCTTTGATTTTCGTCCATCGTTTGTTTTCATAGAGGTTCTGAATAGTCTAAATGTTTTTCTTTGGATGAGATGTTTTACATAGTATAGATCTACTCATAGATAGAAGTTTTAATACATTTTGTACTAGTTGAGTCATTCAAGTTGAGATTTATAATCGATACAATCAACTAGTGAAGTTTTGGCCCTATTGGCACATTTACAAGTATTTTTATACTTGTAGACAAATTTTATCTCTCGTGTTTCTATTTATTCGTTGTGAGTTCGTATAAGTGTTACTGGCACTTATAGCATCACTTTATTCTGAGTGTGTTTACTTGAACGTTGGGACCTATAAAATATTCAATTGGCATCTAGAGCAAACACTTGATTTCACTAAGTGTTGATCTCGAGTCCGATCAAGTGATGGATAGTCAAGTTGCAACCATGTTTCGTCCTCCTATGTTAGATGGAACAAACTACTCTATTTGGAAGATCAAAATGCGAGTTTTCATTAAATCAATTGATGAGAAGGTTTGGCGTGTTGTTCTAACTGGATGGACTCCTCCGAAAATTATAGACGTTGATGGTGACTTCATTCCCCATAATGAAATTAGTTGGTCCAATAAAGAGATCCAACTGGAAAACTACAATTCAAAGGCTCTCAATGCAATTTTTGGTGCCGTAGATTTTAACATGTTCAAAATTATCTGTAATTACGCTGCAGCCAAAGATGCATGGGAGGCCTTACAAAAACATTGTGAAGGATCTGTAAGTGTTTGTCTCTCCAAGCTATGACACTTGAATGTGAGGTTTGAAAATATGAAGATGGAAGAAGATGAAGACAGCATATCGTACCATAGAAAACTGTGCGATATTGTTAATGAGTCTCAATCTCTGGGTGAGCTTATTTCAAATTCAATATTGGTTGGTAAGATGATGTGTTCCCTTCCGGAAAGGTTTGATGTGAAGACTACGGCTGTTGAAGAGTTGTCTAACATTATTACACTGCGACTTGATGAGTTAGTTGGGATTCATAAAACCAGCGAACTCAATTTTGTCAGCAAAAAAAGGCCTAAGGAGAAAAGCATTACTCTACAGGTATTACCCGATGAATCCAATGAAGTAACTCAATTAACTAAGGAGGTTGAGGAATCTGAAATAGGTGAGGAGTTAATGGCTTTATTTGCTAAAACAAATCAGTAGAATCATGAAAAAAAAAAGCAAAAATCAATTTCCTTCCAAAGCCAAAAGCCTTTTAAACTCGATGCTCCCAAATATCCTCAAAGGAATATACCGATAGGAACCAAGAGAAATTTGGAAATCGGTTTGACATTGAAAAGATCAGATGTGGATCATGCACTGGTTTTGGGCACTATACCGATGAATGTGCAAACACTTTATGGAAAAAGGGTATGAATCTAAGTGTTACTTTGAGTGATGATGAGTCTGAAGAGGAGAACTCGAGTCAGAATGATAATACTGCCCCCATGACAATCATGAAAGGGAAAAAAGCACTGCAAATAAATCCACTTGGTGTCTCTCGAGGTGTTGCTTGAGATGTTCCAACACCTGACATGTACACTTTCTCTAACACTTCAGATGCGATTTGCTTAACATCTGCCTCTGTAGTTGAAATAGATAATCAGGTTGCTGAGGATTCCGATGGTGAAGAACAAAACATTATGGATGCTTACCAAGAGTTGTATCACGATTGGCGCAAGCGTGTCCAACTTTTTAGATGTCTTACAAAGGAGAATGAAAAACTCACCAAAGATAAGGAGGAGCAGAAGGGTACTGTAACACGTCTGGAAGTGTTATTGTCACGAAGTGATGAAGAACTAGAAAAGGTAAAATATGAACTTAACAAATACCTTGAAATCTTGCAAAGGCTAAATACAGGCAAAGCGAAACTTGATGAAATTCTGGCATTAGAAAGTACAGACAAAAATTTGGTTTAGGATACAAAACTCCTGTTTTGTTAAAGGAACTGAAAACTCGAGGCTTGATTCATCGATTGAAAACCCATTTGTTCCAATCAAAAGCCACGGAAAAGAAAAGGCCTTATGTCTCATTCTTTATCGTTATAAATATGGCTATATTAAACCATAATGTCATAAGCTAAAATCTGATTGGAAGTATCAAAGGTTTTCTGGTCAAGTATCTTCACAAGTGTCCTCACACACTTCTAGCAACACCCCGTACGTTCAAAAAACTATTTAGGTCCATAAAACTGAGATGACTTGTAATGTCATATTACATCCTTGAGGTCTAACGTTGCGGTCTTGGTACTTCGATAGTGGGTGTTCTCGCCACATGACAGTACCATCGAATGCCTAACGGACTATGAGTTGTTTGATGGAGGTAAAGTTACTTATGGTGGTGGTGCTCGAGGACAGATAATTGGTAAGGGTACTTTGAATGTAAAAGGTCTTCCAAAGATCAAAAACGTTCAACATGTTGATGGGCTTTTGGCAAATCTTCTTAGTATAAGCCAACTTTGTGATGATGATTTGTATGTTAAATTTGATAGGAATTTTTTTGAAGTCTTTGATAATTCTAATTTTTGCATAGGGCATGTGAATTTTAGAATGATTGATAAACTGGTAAGGTATGAAGCAGTAAGAAGCTTACCTAAGCTAAACACAAAAAATTCTTCTGTGTGTGGATCTTGTCAAAAAGGTAAGCAAACTCGAGTGTTGCACTATGTCTCAACACTTTAATTCTACCCGATGCTTTGAACTTCTCCATATGGATCTTATGAGCCTATTGAGATTGAAAGTGTTGGAGGTAAGAAATACTTGTTTGTGTGTGTTGATGACTTCTCTCGCTTTACTTGGGTGCGTTTTCTCGTGAAAATATGATGCTTTTGAATCTTTTAGAAACTTGCATAAAAGGTGTGTAATTTGTATAGTGTCACGACTCTTGTGGATTAGGATCGATCATGGAAAATAATTTGAAAATTCATCTTTTGTATCCTTTTGTGATAGGAAATGTATTTCTCATGAATTCTACGCACCCAAAACTCCACAACAAAATGGGGTGGCGGAAAGAAAGATTCGAACATTGCAAGAAATGGCACGAGTTATGTTAAGTTCGAAAAATTTGACCAAATGTTTTTAGGTTGAGGCCTTGAACACTGCATGCCATATCAATAATCGTGTGTATTTAAGGATATGAAGTACTATGACACCGTATGAGATTTTTTTTGGGTAAAAAGCCTAACCTTAAATATTTTCATGTATTTGGATGCGTATGCTATGTGTTAAATGATAGAGATGAAATTGCTAAATTTGATTCCAAAATTATAAGAGTATATTCCTAGGTTATTCCACTAATAATCATGCATATAGAGTTTTTAATTTTCGAACAATGACTATTATGGAAAATGTGAATGTTGTTTCGATGATTTGGCTGACCTTGCAGGAAAGACTGAAGAAGACTTTGTCTCTGATCTGATTGAGACAAGTGGTACATCCGAGCTACCAAATCAAGTTGAACCAAGTGTTACAACAGATGTTGTTGCAAGTGTTCCAAGCGAGATATTGTTGCAAGTGTTCCAACAAAAAGTTGAAACACCTACAAAGAAGATGCAAACAACACACCCGCACAAACCGACTCAAAATTGAATCAACAGAGTGTGAACAAAACCAAGTACTTGATGATCATGTGAATGATCATACCGAGACATACCGAGCAGAATTCAGAAAAATCACCCAACTACTCAAGTTATAGGTGATGTAACTTGAAAGTGTACGAACACGAAGGAAATAGAAGGTAAACTATCGTGATATGGTAAGAAACGCATACTTGTCCTCAAACTGCACTCTGGTAAGAACTTGCTATTTTATCTCGAATTTTGAGCCTAAAAATGTCAATGAAGTTTTGAAAGGTGAATTCTGGATTAATGTTATGCAAGATGAACTTGATCAATTTGCTAGGAATGATGTGTGGTATTTAGTTCCTAGACCTGAAAATATGAATGTGATTGGTACTAAATGGATTTTCAAAAACAAAACTGATGAATCTGGGAACATTGTGCGTAATAAAGCTCGTTTTGTTGCTCGAGGATATACACAGGTTGAGGGGGTGGTTTTTGATGAAACATTCGCTCATGTAGCCCGAATTGAGTCAACTAGACTTCTTCTTGCTATAGCTTGTCATTTTGGTCTTACACTTCACCAAATGGATGTCAAAAGTGCTTTTCCAAATGGTATTTTAAATGAAGAAGCTTATGTTGAACAACCAAAAGGCTTTGAAGATCCCTATAAGTCGAACCATGTGTTCAAGCTTAAAAAGGCTTTTTATGGTCTTAAACAAGCCCCTAGAGTTTGGTATGGTAGATTGACTGAGCATTTACTCCAAATATGTTTTAAACATGGTGAAGTGGATAAGACTGTTTTTATTCAAAGGACTAACCATAGTATTTTTATTGCTCAAATTTACGTAGATGATGTTGTGTTTGGATCTTCTTGTCAAAAACCTTTGAATGAGTTTGTTGAATGTATGTCTTCTATGTTTGAAATTAGTATGGTTGGTGAATTGAATTATTTTTTAGGCTTACAAATCAAACAATATAATGATGGGATTTATATTTCTCACAGTAAATATGCACGAAATTTGGTGAAGAAATTTAACTGAGATAGTGCATCTCATTTAAAAACTCCCATGGGTTCGAGTCAAAAATCGAGTAGAGAAGATGTTCTTTGAAAGTGTTGATAACACTTTGTGTAAGTAAGATTGGTAGTTTGTTATACTTAACCGCTAGCCATCATAATATCATGTATAGTGTGTGTTTGTGTGCTTGTTATCAAGCTAATCCTAAGATCACTCATTTGAAATCCTTGAAAAGGATTATTCGATATGTTGGAGGCGCTACTAATCTAAGGATTTGGTATGCTAAAGATACAAACACTAATCTTGTTGGATTTAGTGATTCAGATTGGGCTGAGGACGTAGATGATAGAAAAAATACAACAAGTGGTTGTTTCTACCTTGGAAATAATTTGGTGTATTGGTACAGTTGTAAATAAAATTGTGTTTCTCTTTCGACTGCTGAATCTGAGTATGTTGCTATTGGGAGTTGTTGTTCTCAATTACTTTGGATGAATCAAATGATTGAAGATTATGGTCTTCATAGTGTTTTCTTAACCATTTATTGTGATAATTCCAGTGCTATTGATATTTCGAAGAATCCGGTACAACACTCTCGCACAAAACACATAGACATAAGACACCATTTTATTCGTGATTTGGTTGAGAAAAACATTATTCGAATAGAGTACATTGAACCAAAATCAATTGGTTGACATTTTCACCAAAGCTTTAGATTTTGAGAGATTTGTCACTCGTAGAGGAGGTCTCTTGGTTTGTGTGCAATTTGACACGGTCTCTTCCGAAAGTGTTCCAAAGACTCACAAAGAACACTTGTTGCAACACCCTTATACTCTTGTATATTTTTTCCTTTTTGTTGTTTGCATTCATGCATTAGATAGATTTGCATTTGCATGACTGAATCAGTTTGACAGAGTTTTGGTAATATACCCAAGATTGTAGACTTGATAAGCTGGTGTGAGTTGATGTTTTCCATCTACAAAATTCCCGTTATTTACCCAGCGATGAGTTTAAAAAAATTGAACATGTTTTGAGGACTTTGAGGGAAACAACTACCTATCCACCGAGTGCAATAATCTTTTTGACCAATTATAACACATTTATAATTTTTTGAAGCGGCATGATCTTGTGAGAAAAAGCTACTATTGAGATTTGTGTAAAAGTTACCAATCAAGCAACTGACATGATTCTTAATAATATATATATATATATATACAACCCAAAATTTTATAGGTTGGGTTTGCGGATAGCAATTCATTGAATTGGTATAAAGGTGTCTCTCAAGTGTTACAACACTCGCACGATGTCACCGATATAAGTCTCCCACTTGTGTGTGCATTTTTTTGGGTCACATATCTAGGCATAATTATGACATGCATATTTGGTGAAATTAGAAGAATAATCAAATCCGGATTTCCTTGGATTGTATGCGATCTTGGATTTTCTTTCCTAGATTATTGGATTTCTTGCTATTTTAAGTCTTGTGGTGTTATATGATTTGTGATATACTTGAATGATTTGAAATGCCTTTAGCATTATCTTATCTATATTTGAGGTTAAGTATTTCACTATTTTCAAAGACTTAAAATCCTAAATCTATTTGAAAAAGATTTGTATCCCTATTTTAAAGGATCCATTTTTGGTGGTTTTATTTTGCTGGGCTTTTCGAGATCTTCATACCCATTAGTCACCCTACAGTATTAATTACTGACCCCTGTCAATCAAATCACCTTACATCTCATAATTACCCTCTCTCTTCTCTTATTCTTGTTTTCGATTTTTACTATGCATCTTCTCCAAGAATTCTCTCTGTTTTTATTTTTTTTTGTGATTTTCTTCTCTCTTTTACCTACATTCACTACTAATTCAAGATGAAGAGGATATTTTCAAGAATTTCGGGTATATTTAGTCATACATCGAGTCCAACCTCGTCTTCATCGTCTTCACAAGCGACAGGGTCCGTTCCATCGACCCATGAAAAATGCAAATGAGAACCATCAATGGTAGAAACTCAAACAGAACCCCAAGTTCAATCCACTACTCCACCAACAATTTTCGGTGTCGAAATGAGTGTTGCAACAGTCCTTGCAGCACCCTTTGTTCCAGTTCTTGAAACCCTTGTTGAGACGACTAAACCTGATACTCCAATGGACGAACCCCCAAAACCACCTAAACATTACACTCCAATTCCAGAATCCACAGTGTTACCTGAAACCGTCGAACCCATAGAAAAAATTCATTTTGAAAAACCTCAAAATGTTGATGAACAGACAACAATGGTGATTGTCCTTGAAGCACCAACTCCGATTGGGATTTTTCCTCCTGGTGATCCAGAAAACGTGATCAATATGGATGATCTCCTTGATTTGGCGAGCAAGAAAAACCTCGAACCCTAAAAAATCAAGAATTTTGAAAAAGAGGGTTTTCCTCCGCTCGCCTTAAGTGGCGCTCTCCGTCCCAAGATAAACCGAAAAGAGAAAAGATCGTGAGACGTTCTTCAAAGAAAGAGGAGAATCATCTTTGTTTCCGACATACCTTTGCGGTCAAATGATTCGATGATGATGTCTCCAGGTTTATGATGGCAGAAGGTCACGAACAAGAAGTTCAGTGAAGAAAACCACAGTCAAGAAAACTCCGGCCAAGAAGACTCCGATCAAGAAAGGGTCTAAATCTACTGTGAGTAAGAATGTACAATGTCTGAGTCTCTGGCAAGAAATGGCAAAGGAGTTCCTCAGAAAAGGGCTCTACGGATGAAGAGGCTGAGATTTTAGAATATCTGAAGAAAAGTAAATCTTGGTCAAGTACGTAATGAAGAGGCTGGTAAAAGTGTTGCCACACCAGTTTCAACACTTTCTGAATCAGAGGAAAGGTTAGAATCAGACAACTCCAGTGATGAGGATTTCGATGCTAGAAAAGAAGATGACAAGGATGACGATACTGTTCTGGATTTGGTGCCTGAGACAGAAGTTGAAAGAGCGGAACAGGGTGTTCCTCAAAATGTTGGTGCTCATGCTATAACACCCGACTCAGCTGTGATTTCTGAGTCAACTGCAACTCCTCCCTCTGCTGCATCTCTTGAATCCTCTGCTGCCCTGGCTGTTGAGTATGCGATAAGTAAAACTTTCTCTGATTCTTTTTATACCGAGGTTGCTTCCACTCATTTTGAAAAATTGCATGATAGAAAGTTTATTCGTGAAAAGAGGATTGAGTATGATATTTTTGAAAAAATAATATTGTTCGACTGTTTCAAAAGAGGAATCTAATGAGTACTGTGACTATTGCTATGCCATTTGTTAGAAATATGATTTTGGAGTTTTATGCCAATTTGGAGTCAATTACTAAGAATAGAAGGTCAACTAAGTATGGGAAAGTGTATGTTCGTAAGCAGATTTATAACTTCTCTCCGAGTGTCATTAACTTTTTCTTTGGAACACCTGACATTGAAGAATGAGCACTGATAGATGATTACAATGAGGTGGTTCGAACTATTACTGCAAATAAGGTTACCTCTTGTCCTGGCCACCCTGCCAAATTACCTTCTTCTAAGCTGACTTCTCTCTAATCTGTGCCGCATAAGATCTCTGTTCAAAATTGGATTCCCACTTCCCATAGTACGTCAGTGGCTAAGGAACAAGCTGTGGTTTTATTCAAGGTTGGGACTGGGATTCCACTAAATTTTGGGCAGTTGGTCTTTGACATGGTCATGGGTTTTGCGGAATCAAATGTGTCTCATGCTCTTCTATATCCTTCTCTGATTTATATGATTTTAAGTTCATAGGGTCTGAACATGTGGAGCACTGACATTTTCTCTCCCGAAAGCCGAACTCTTCACAATTTATGACAAATTGTTCATAGGAGACAGGGATAAAGATTTTCCACTTCGATTCCCCGGACAGAGGAAGAAATCAAGACATTGCTCCTACTACTTCTTCACCGCTCCCCGCCCGTATTCTCGGGCGTTCCTACAAGTGTTCCAAAGAAATGTTTCCAACACCCCGACATCCTTTCACCCGCATTTGATTCTTCTTCTGCTATATCTGTAGCTATGAACGTTATGCAGGGACAACTTGTATTTGCTGACCAACAAATTGCATTGGCAAAGCAACATATCCAGTACTACGAACAATTCAAAGCTCACATATCACCTCTTTCTGGACAAAAAGGGGGAGATGTAGCTGTTGAAGGTGCTGGAATAAGTGTTGAGCCTAGCACAAGCGAAGGGGGAGCTAGTTCGTGCCAAGGAAGTAGTTGATGCGGACATGGACATGGAATTTGATTTCGAATATGAATTGTACAGAGTTGATAAATGATGCTTCTGCTGATGTATTTTACTAAACAATGTTGCTCTGATCTGTTTTGTTTTGATCTTTTTGTTGTTTAGGTATTATGCTCTGATGCACTAATAATTTGTTGTGATGCTCTGACACTTCATGGTTTCTTGTTGATCTTTTTGTTGTTTAGGTCGTATGCTCTGATACACTAATATTTTGTTAAGATGCTCTAACACTTCACGGTTTCTTGTTTATTTGGAAATGTTTGATAATAACAATTTGAATTCGAAGTTAGCTAGACTTTTGAGATTCTTGATTTTATACTCTTATACTATTTTTGAGTACTAATTATTTTTGTAGATCTTAAGTGTTTATGAAAGTGTTCTGACATCTATAACAACACTTTTGAAGGAGGGCAATCTTTGACTAGGGGGGGAATTTTTTTTTTTTTTTCTGATTTTTAACTAAGGAGGAGTTACTTACTTGTTTTCTAAATCATATGATTGATTTTCTATGTTTTGTCCAGAAAGGCAAAAAGAATGAGATTGTTAGATTCGTGTTTTTACAAACGTCGTCTAATTATTTTTAAGTATTTTGTCTTTCTTTGTTACTTCTTATAATAGGATTTATTAAATAAGGAAAGTTGATTTATAAAAAGATTATTTTAAAACTTTGACTCTCAAGTATTATTTTGATATGGAAAGATCTTATTTCTTGATATTTTAGGTCATCTTAATAAGGAAGGATTCTAGAGTCCTACCTTATATGTGATAATGAATCCTAGTTCTATTGTGTCTCTCTTTTCATGTTTTGTAGAGACTTGAGTCTTGAAGAAGTGCCTATGTCCCTCACATAATCAACACGCAAATTATAAATTCAAAGAGAAGTATACACGAGAGATTAAGAGAGTTCGAGTTCTGTGAAAAGAAATAAAGGTCGAGATTCTGCACTGATCAAAGTGTTTTCTGAAGTGTTGATGCTCTTTCAGTCCAACACCTTTGAAGATTTAGAATCTTTGTTTCTTTGATTTTCGTCCATCGTTTGTTTTCATAGAAGTTCTGAATAGTCTAAATTCTTTCTTTTGGATGAGTTATTTTACATAGTATAGATCTACTCATAGATAGGAGTTTTAATGCGTTTTGTACTAGTTGAGTCATTCAAGTTGAGATTTGTAATCGATACAATCAATTAGTGAAGCTTTCGGCCTGCTGGCACGTTTACAAGTATTTTTATACTTGTAGACAAATTTTATCTCTGTGTTTCTATTTATTCGTTGTGAGTTCGTATAAGTGTTACTGGCACTTATAGCATCACTTTATTCTGAGTGTGTTTACTTGAACGTTGGGACCTATAAAATATTCAATTGGCATCTAGAGCAAACACTTGATTTCACTAAGTGTTGATCTCGAGTCCGATCAAGTGATGGATAGTCAAGTTGCAACCATGTTTCGTCCTCCTATGTTAGATGGAACAAACTACTCTATTTGGAAGATCAAAATGCGAGTTTTCATTAAATCAATTGATGAGAAGGTTTGGCGTGTTGTTCTAACTGGATGGACTCCTCCGAAAATTATAGACGTTGATGGTGACTTCATTCCCCATAATGAAATTAGTTGGTCCAATAAAGAGATCCAACGAAAACTACAATTCAAAGGCTCTCAATGCAATTTTTGGTGCCGTAGATTTTAACATGTTCAAAATTATCTCGTAATTACGCCTGACCAAAGATGCATGGGAGGCCTTACAAAAACATTGTGAAGGATCTGTAGTGTTTGTCTCTCCAAGCTATGACACTTGAATGTGAGGTTTGAAAATATGAAGATGGAAGAAGATGAAGACAAAGATATCGTACCATAGAAAATCGTGCGATATTGTTAATGAGTCTCAATCTCTCAGGTGAGCTTATTTCAAATTCAATATTGGTTGGTAAGATGATGTGTTCCCTTCCTAAAGGTTTGATGTGAAGACTACTACATTGAAGAGTTGTCTAACATTATTACATCTTTAACGACTTGATGAGTTAGTTGGGATTCATAAAACCAAACTCAACTCAATTTTGTCAAAGACAAAAAAAAGGCCTAAGGAGAAAAGCATTACTCTCTGCAGTATTACCCGATGAATCCAATGAAGTAACTCAATTAACTAAGGAGGTTGAGGAATCTGAAATAGGTGAGGAGTTAATGGCTTTATTTGCTAAAACAAATCAGTAGAATCATGAAAAAAAAAAGCAAAAATCAATTTCCTTCCAAAGCCAAAAAGCCTTTTAAACCTGATGCTCCCAAATATCCTCAAAGGAATATACCTGATAGGAACCAAGAGAAATTTGGAAATCAGTTTGACATATAAAGAGAACTTGAAGGAGTCTTGGCGGATTGGAATGAAATATCCTCAAACGTGATATATTTGATGATATTTGACTTGGAATGAAAACTTCTTGGCGGATTTGACTCTTTGATCTTCCTCCAAGATGGATTTGACTTTAATAACGTTAACGCGAGTGCTTGAAAGCTTATTCCCGGATCAAACGCCGTGATTTAAGTGGATTCCGCGATGAACGCCTTGAACACCGTGGATCTCCTTGAATATATTCTTCTTGCCTTGAGAGAATTTCCTCCACCGCCTTCTTGCTTGGATATCTTCTCTTTGAATTGTGATTTAATTCCTTGAGAATGACCCCTATTTATACTTGTAGGAGAGGGGTTCTTGGATATCTCATATGGTGAGGACTCTAATTTGATTGGTCCTTCAAGATTTAATATTATCCCTTTAATCACAAATTGTGATAATTATCAAAAGATATAATAATAAATCAAGATAAATCTTGATTTACAAGAATTTGATATTTAGCAATCTTTAATTGGCCAACAAAATTTACATGTCTACAAATGCCCCCTCGAGACTTGTTCACGTGCATTTGTTTCGGCGAATGTGAAAAGTGAACTAGTCTCGAACTCTTTCATCCAATGATCAACTCACAATATTTCGCTGGACTTAGGACATAGAGATAGTTTAAACTCATATCAAGGAGTACTTGAATTTGTAGATTGTTTATACTCATATCGAGAAGTTCTTGAATTTGTAGACAGTTTATTCTCATATCAAGGAGTCTTCATTTGGATTTGAGATATGCTGATAGTTTATACTCGTATCAAGGAATAGACATTTGAACTAGAGATATGTTGATAGTTTAAACTCGTATCAAGGAGTCTTGATTTGAATGTGAGATATATTAATAGTTTATACTCATATCAAGGAGTAATCATTTGAATATGAGACATATTGATAGTTTATACTCGTATCAAGGAGTAATCATTTGAATTTGAGACATGTTGATATTTATACTCGTATCAAGGAATAGACATTTGAACTAGAGATATGTTGATAGTTTAAACTCGTATCAAGGAGTCTTGATTTGAATGTGAGATATATTGATAGTTTATACTCGTATCAAGGAGTAATCATTTGAATTTGAGACATATTGATAGTTTATACTCGTATCAAGGAGTAGACATTTGAACTCGAGATATGGACCTTTTATACTCATGTCAAGGAGTGTTATTGATAGTTTAGGCTCTTATCAAGGAGCATTTGGGCATATTTTATTTTGACACTTTTAGATGGTTTATGCTCGTATCTAGGAGCGCTGAGAAGTTGAAGATGGCTCAATTTCTTCTTCATCATCATCATTACTGAAATCACTTGGGCATTCTTGTTGGTCGAAGTTCAAACTTATCTCTATGGTATGTGCTCGAGTTGCTAACTCTTCAAAAGTTTTTGGCTTTATTGCTTGAAGTATGTAGCATAGGCTCCAATGCATTCCTTGGATGCACATATTAATTGCTGAAGCCTCGGATAATTGATCTTTGCAGTTGAGGCTCAAGTCCCTCCAATGATTGATATAGTCAATGACGGACTCTCCCTTCCACTGGCATGAATTTGAGAGTTCAATCATACTAACAGTTCGTCGTGTGGTATAGAAACGGTTAAGAAATTCTCTTTCCAACTGCTCCCAAGTGTCAATTGAATTTGCCCCCAAGTCGGTGTACCAATCAAACGCACTTCCTCTCAAGGATCGGACAAATTGCTTCATTAAGTAATCACCATAGGTCCCAGCATCATTGCACGTTTCAATAAAGTGAGCCACATGCTGCGTTGGATTGCCAACGCCATCAAATTGTTGGAACTTTGGAGGTTGATAACCACCAGGCATCTTCAAGTTGTCAATTCTTTGTGTGTACGGCTTGGCGTAAGTCAAATACAATTTGGAACTCCCATCAATCTTATCTTTGATAGTCCCCATGATGAACTCCTTGAGTTGGTCAACTGGAATCAAGCCATCGGATGAGACTTGCAACTTCTTTCTTTGGATACTCCTCCTTTTCGTTTGTTTGTTGCCTCATGGATGCCTCGACTTCATCATGCGCTTCAACTTGTTTGCACATCACATGGCTTGTATCAACATTATCTACTTTGTTCATCAACTTCATAATTTGGGAGTCTCGGTCTTGAATATGTTTTGTGAGTCCCTCTACGGCCCTCGTCAAACTTACAAGTTGCTCTTCGAGTGAAGTAGATTGGACCATCATGACTGCTCCAGTTTCAAAGTTTGAGCTTGTAGAATGTGCGTGCATGTCGAGCGGGCCCAACGATTCTTTATTTGCAGCTTCATGTGTGCCATCTTGTTTCCATGCCCCTTCATTTGTTCGAGAAGTAAATTTATGGTTCGATGACTCGCCATCTTCCCTTGCCCCCTTATGCTTGTATATTGGAGCAGTGGCTTCGTGGTTCGACATTGAAAGGTCAACATGTGTGGACTTGGAATGGTTGGCCATCTTGTTTTATATTTGAACTTGATTTGAAGAGAAGAGATGAGAGGTAGAGAGAGAGTCCCATCTGGCGTGCCAAAATTTGTAACACAAATTTTTATTGTCTCATGAATAAACAAACAAGAAAAATAGGACAAATTGAATTTATATATGAATCAAAACATCAAAAGGTTACAATCTCTAAATAATCCTCTTATTCTTTTCTTCAGAAAATATAATATTTGGAATTTGAGACTTTGGAGATGAACTTTTCAGCTTGATCTTCTCCAAACTTGAACTTGACTTTGAATAACGTTAATTCGAGGGCTTGACAGCTTAATCCCGAATCAAACGTGATATATTTGACGATATTTGACTTGGAATGAAAACTTCTTGGCGGATTTGACTCTTTGATCTTCCTCCAAGATGGATTTGACTTTAATAACGTTAACGCGAGTGCTTGAAAGCTTATTCCCGGATCAAACGCCGTGATTTAAGTGGATTCCGCGATGAACGCCTTGAACACCGTGGATCTCCTTGAATATATTCTTCTTGCCTTGAGAGAATTTCCTCCACCGCCTTCTTGCTTGGATATCTTCTCTTTGAATTGTGATTTAATTCCTTGAGAATGACCCCTATTTATACTTGTAGGAGAGGGGTTCTTGGATATCTCATATGGTGAGGACTCTAATTTGATTGGTCCTTCAAGATTTAATATTATCCATTTAATCACAAATTGTGATAATTATCAAAAGAGATAATAATAAATCAAGATAAATCTTGATTTACAAGAATTTGATATTTGGCAATCTTTAATTGGCCAACAAAATTTACATGTCTACAAAAGTAATTCAATTAGAAAATACATAATCAATCAATCCATATCCACTCTTATTTATTTGATTCAACTCATCATAACCCTAGAACAAGGGAATTAGTTCATGAATGGATTCATCAATTCAAGTAAATAAAAGATAACAATCAAATATATTCTCATGAAGTAATTAAGATGAAAGAAAAAAACAAATATATCAACAAAGTTGGAGAATAATTACACTTTCTAAAATTACAAGTGATTCCTAAAAGAAAACTCTAAGTTCACGTGAAGAGAGAAAGAAGAGAGAAAAATCTGAATCTTGTTTGTCAAGTTGAATAATGAAAATCTAATATCTGGACTCCCCCTTTTATATCCGGCCGTAAGAAACTTAACAACCTAGAAAAGTCCAAATTCTAAAAGAAAACAAAGAAACATCAAGTCGGCGTTAAAGCCTCGACCACCGAGCACAGTGAACGATCGTTCACTGCTTCAATGAACGTTCACTATCTCGAACGTTCATGCCAAATCCAATGAACGCTCATTGTGAAACTGTGAACGTTAAGTTCTCGTTCTCCATCGCCAATGTTCGTTCCCTCTCATGAACAACGTAGACGTCTTTCTCAAATTCCTAAACGACTTTTCGTCAAATGGTACCCTCTGATCGGTTTGCTGCACGTTCAAACACTGCAAAAATGACGAATACAACAAGACACACAAAAATAGACACTATGATGAAAACTATCAAACACGCAAATAAAATACACAACCAAAAACATGAAAATCAAAAGTAAATATTCACACAAAATACTAATAAAAATATGCAAAACAAAACATATATACATTCAATGTGAATATTCGAAACGCATGAAAACTGTCTTTCGGACTCCACAAGTTGACACCTCATATTTTGGGATAAATTTCTCTGACTTAAGATCTAAACTCCCGATTCTTCATTGAATCCACCTCATATATGATTCACCACTGTACCATATTCATGGACCATACATTGTTCCCTACATCAAGTCGTTGGATGCTAAATAGTGAATATTTTGAAGTATCATTACAAAATTAGTTTAATTTTGTTTTCTATCTAATTCAAATAAGGAATGATTTGTTAACGTATTATATCCACTCTATAGTCATACAAATTATCGAAAGTTTAGAAACAAGATTTCTACTAGTGGAAAACTTTGGCTTGTTTGATTTTATATTTTCATGATGAATTTTCAATTTAATATGAAATTTGATAATATATTTCGATAAATGAATTTAAATAAAAACTATATAAGTTGGAAAATGATAATGCACATGTATTAAGGGTGGTCATAGTTCTAGAATCGCTCGGTTTGGTTCTTCCAAAATAAAAAAAAACTGAATCGAACCATTGCGGACCGTTTGCCTCACGGTTCGTTTCCAAAATCAACCCGTTCCTCCATGATCCATTCGATTTAACATAAATCATTTTTTTCTCTTTTGATAATTTTTTGAATTTTTTAAAAATTGATTTATCAATTTTAGTCACAAAACAGAGAAAATAAAAATAGAAAAGGGATTGAACTTAATATTCATAATAATATTAAGTTTTGGACTTAATATTAATAAAATAATAAGCTACCAACGCATCCTCTTAGGGTATAGAAGAAATAAACTTTACTTAGCTCGCTTACAATATTTTGTTTAAAATGTGTCTCATGCGGTTATGAATATAAAATATCATAATAAATATTTAACATTCTTTTAGACAATTTTTACCTGAAAAAAATAAAAATCGACAATTTTTAATCTTGAAACCAACAGTTAAAACTGCCGGTATATCCACAACTTTTGACACCAAGGAACCGTAATAGGAATCGACCTACATGGTTCTGATCCCATTTTTAGAACGGGGTTCTGGTCAATGGTTCTTGGAATTGTTGACCACGATTTCGCTTTGATTTGTGTTGGGGACAAAAATGGAGTCCTGGTTTGCCCAAGCGTAGTTTTCTCCTCGTGGATCGCCCATTGGCCAAATCTCCTACACGTCCCACAGGCCCATCTCCTGTATAAAAATATCTCTCCTATTAATCGTAAGTAATTAACTCATAATTAATTATTCTCCTACGCATTCGAAGATTCGTTTCGTCTTAATTTCTCTCTCGTTCATCAGTCGACTTGAGCATCGGAGGGGCCTCTTTAGGACAACCTCGGGGCTCTATAACATTTTGGCGTGTGTGCAAAGTTCCCAATCGAAAGAGTTAGCGCTTCAAGGAGTAGAAGGCAAGAAAACTACCATCTCGGGAAGGGCTCGAAGACTTCCCTCTCGGGAAGAGGATTTTGGTGAACTTAGTTGACATTGATGATTTGCCTTAAAAAAGTAGCATCATTTTGGCGTCGTCTGTTGGAATATCAAAAGCACACGAAGATGCAGACCCGACCTCAAGCACATAGAGTCGGATTCCAAGCTGCAGGCTCTGGAGCCAAAGACCAGCAAGAGGAAAGGCCATCAAGAAAGGGGAGGCTAGCTACCTCTCCACCGGAAGGGCGCCGCCTCCCCCACCTGAAGAAAGGGTGCCACCACCTCCATCTAAAGGAGCTCCGCCCATTGAAGAAATTTATCTGCCCGTCGGAAGGATACCACATCCCCCATGGGAAAGAAGGATGTTACCACCGTTGCTCAAAATAGGGGTTTCCCCTGTAGAAGTTCACCTAATCCGGGGAGCCTTCCAAGATCTGTTGGACGAAGCCGCCTGGAATACTTTGAAGAGTCAGTTGTGGCTGGAGCCACGGGGAGAGTGCCCCGGGCTCCACCCGCCATTGAAGACCTGAGGAAGAATAAAAGAATGACGCAACAAGAATCGTGAAAAGCCGCCATTAGCTGAAGAATCCCATGTTGCTGGCTGTAGTTCCAGGAATCAGCAAGAAGAACTATCACATTGAGGATGGGAGGCCAGCCCCCCTCCTCCGAGAGGGGCGCAGTCTCCGCTTAAAACCAAGAAAGGTGTTGCCTCATTCTCCTGGGAGGGCTGCACCTATTGAAGAAGTTTGCTTAACGCGAAGAACCTTCGAAGCCCTGCTAAAAAAAAGCTGACCGAGCTACTTCAAGGAATCATGTTATGGCGGAAGCTACGAGAAGTCCTTCTTCAAGTTCCTAAGTCCTTCATTTCTTTTATCTTCTTCCCATGTTGCTGGCTGTAGTTCCAGGAATCAACAAGAAGAACTATCACATTGAGGATGGGAGGCCAGCCCCCCTCCTCCGAGAGGGGCGCAGTCTCCGCTTAAAACCAAGAAAGGTGTTGCCTCCTTCTCCTGGGAGGGCTGCACCTATTGAAGAAGTTTGCTTAGCGCGAAGAACCTTCGAAGCCCTGCTAAAAAAAAGCTGACCGAGCTACTTCAAGGAATCATGTTATGGCGGAAGCTACGAGAAGTCCTTCTTCAAGTTCTCCAGATATTGAAGACCCCAAGCCTTGGGGAAGAAGATAAAAGAAATGAAGGACTTAGGAAAAGTCAAGGAGACCGGCATGCTCCCGCTAGAAGAGAAGCTGGAAATGAAGCCTAACACTCCCAAGTCCACATTCACGATGCTGCAGAAGAGTCGTAGGCGGTAAAGCATCAACTAAGCCAACTCGCGGGCCATCGCTATAGGGAGGAAGTTCACTGGCCCTTGCCATTCGGGCCAAGCCATTACCCTCAGGCGTCAAGATGTCCAACCTCCCGGAGTATGATAAAATTAGAGGTCCACCAAGAGAACTTAGACGGACTCCATGCAAAGGCGGATCTCTAAACTAATATGGTTGATGAGCTCCTAGTTAGACCTTTCACTGGGAGGGATAAACTCGCCATCGCTTTGCACACGATGATTCCTTATTAGAAGGAGTATTCGAGACCATGGCTCATCTTTTTCAACCGGAAGGAGAGTTACTTGCAAGATCTCATGAAGTGATTCGGGAAGCCGCAGCTCCAAAGACGGAAACATCGAGCAAGAAGGCAAATCGTTGAGAAGACATAAGGATAGACTTCTCCTTCTAGAGGGACGTCATTCCACAACTCGTAGAGTCAAGGAGGCGCCTAGCCAGCTAAAGGCGCCCCTGCTTGCCCAAGAGATCACCCCTGCTTGGCCAAAAGGGCGCCCTTCTGCAATTTTCTCCTCGTGAAGGGCTCTGCTCACCAGATAAGTCCGTTGAACCCGGAAGCTCTCCAAGCTCAATGGAACTACCCTAAGACTCTAAGACATTAAGGGCACTTTCTCAATTGCAGGGCCGCAACAACAAATGCATGAAGAATGACCCTCACTCGACTAGAACGGAAGAGAGAAAAAAATGAACCGAGAGCAACCAGACATCAAGAATTAATCATATTGATGGAGGACAAACAAACCTTGAAGTCCGAGAGGATAGGCACAAACTCTCCTCAAAGACTCGGGCCGGGAGTCCAAGATCCATCCGCACTAGTCAAGCTATTTCTTGGGATAAACAATCCTTTACAAAAAGACAAGACTCCCCAGAACCTATCGATGAACCATCATTAGTTGGAGGAAGATCTATAAAAACTCCATTCATTCGAGAGGTACACCCAAAGACAAAAAGAGAGAGAAATGCTCAACTCTTTGGAGAGGACGAAGACTTCAAAGATGAAGAGAGTGGACCATGAAAGAATAAACCCAAGAACATCTACCTTCGGGGAATCGAGACCATCACAAACCTACTCCGTGAGATGGAAGTGCCGTTCGCAATCTCATGGGACAACTCGTGGAGACCGTAAATGAAGTAACCAACGCCCAACAAAAGACTTTGACAAGGATGCGGCGATGTATCGCCCTCCGAGAGCGTGCTCGGGGCATCTCAAAGGAAGGAACTTTCGCCACTCTAGGAAGAAACGCCCACTTAGGAAGAGCACTGGCGAGGAGATGAAGTATTAAAGCCACCCTTAGGAGGAACAAGCGAAAGGAAGAGAAAGATCTCCAAAGACAGACTAGAAGCCGCAAGAAGAAATTGGGGCAGATAATAATTCCATTGAACGCACCGCTATTGGAAATACTAGCTACTTCTCGGAGACAGGAAATCATAGAACCTCCGCGGAAGATGAGAGACATCTACGGGCGGTAGAAATCCAAGCATGTTTGTTACTACCATCACGACAAAGGATACACCACCGAGGCTTGCATCCAGTTGAGAGGCTCTATCAAAAAGTTGATTCAGAGAGGCCACCTGCAAGAATATGTGGATTACCCGGATCATCATCGGATTCAGGAGGACACCAATTGAGGACGCCATTCGTCACATGGAGAGGACAACCGACTCATCACTCTGAAAATACTCGCCTCCACGGCCGAGCTCGAGATGACATCTCCTGGATTGGCTTCGGATCACCTCACCAACACTTCCCCTGTTGCCAGAACTCGTCAAGAAGGCCAAGATAGGCGACATTATTGGGGACATAGGGACTATCCGGAGACATTGACTGATGACACTGAAGGTGAAGTAAATTCTCCTTAGTTTTGTAAGTCCAAGTGGCTACAATAATCTAGAGGGGGGTGAATAGATTATGCCGATTTTTTGTAAATCACCCTCTTTTTGAAACAACGAGTAGATAACAAGAATGTAAATGCGGAAAATAAACAACACTCGTTGATTTAAAGAGGTTCAACCCACTTAGGGCCTAATCCTCTACCACCCCAAAGATCTCCTGGATGGATTTTAAAAGAAAAAAAAGATTTTATTAATTTACCAAAAATTAATACAACACCTTGAGGATTACCACAACCCTCTTTCACCACCTTGAGGATTACCACAACCCTCTTACAACACCTTTGAAGATTACCACAACCTTCAAACACCTATCACCTAGATCACCCAAGTGTATTCTTACCACAAGAATACTCACAAGGATGTCTTGTGTTGAATGATGACCAAAATCAAGATTACAACTCAATAATGATTGATACAATATGAGTACAAGTGTAATCAAGAATTGAAAGCCTAGACCTCAAAAAGTGTAAGTGTAAGTGCTTAGGCTAATACAACAAGATATATGAAAGTGTTTGCTCAATTGCTCTTTGCTTGTATATTGTGTGTTGTCTCTTGTTGCTTGAATGAAGCCTCTATTTATAGGAGAGGACTTGGCTTTCATTTCCGGACATTGGCTCCTCCTTGGGGAGTGATTTGCTGCAAAAGAAACCATTTAAAATGATCAATATACTGTTAGAAATCAATCCCACAAAATAGGGAAAAGTTGTCAAAAACACAACGGATAGTTTCTTGATAAACATGAGGTTCGACCCGGTCAGCGCAGAGATAAGATTGAAATTGAATTCGCAAATTTTTACACGGGGACCGGTCGAAGGGGGTGCGACCGATCGCCCTTAGTGTGTGCGTTGCCGAGCGATTTTATGAAACAGAGAGTGCGGAACAAAAATCCAACTTACAGTGCAATTCGCCCGCGGCCGACCGATCGACCGCACCGCCGCCCCCTGGTCGACCGTCGCCCGCTTACTGTTTTTCTTACGTCCCATTTTCTGTTTCTCGACTCAACTCGGTATGGGTTGCCCTATAGAAGCGACCGGTCGAAACTGAAACAAATGTGTTGTCGATATTTTATTGAAAGTAAACTTCTAGAAATACTCCGAAAAATAGTAAAAACATTTTAAGTTGACCGGAAGTATTTAGACAACATTTAGGGACATAGTTTTGGTTTAAAAACATATTTGAACAAAATCGAACATAATCATCAAAATCATGATAAAAACATTTATCTAACAAGTTTCTGCCTAAACCAACTCTCATTTGCCTTCCGAAGGCCTTAGTATATTTTATTTTATTTTATCATTTTCAGTTTGTTTCCGCCCAAGAGGCGTTAAACATATATTTATATTTCAATCATGTTTTGCGCGGGGTGTAAAGATTTTTATTATAATGAATAAAAGTGCTTTCATGTTTTCTACTTTGATGTGATGAATGGAGTTAATAGCCACGCATGGCCAGGGCACAATTAATGGCCAATATGGCTAGGGTCAATGACCAGTTAGACGCTCTCCTCAACAAACCCCATCTTTCTGGCTACGATCCCGGATGGGAGGGGCCTCCTCACGGGGGTCCTCATAAATAACCTCCTGCAGCTAAGATCCCGGAGAGGATGGCCTCACCCGACTAAGGCCCCAGGTGGGTGAACCCTTTCAACTAAGACCTCGGATGGGAGGGGCCTCCTCATAAGAAGTCCTAGTAATTTACCTCCTCCGACTAACACCCCGGAGGAGATGGCCTCACCCGACTAAGACCCCGGGTGGGATGACCCCTTCCAGCTAAAATACCGGATAGGAAGGGCCTCCTCACAAGGAGGTCCTAGTAAAACTTATTTTCCCTCCGGCTAAGACCCCGGAGGAAGGGGCTTCCTCACAAAGGTCCCAGTGAATTCTTCTCCATGATAAAAATGTGCAAGAAAAGGAAGGCGAAAAATTCTAACACATGTGGAGAAGAGATCAAAAGCCTAAAGCAGAAATTTGGTGGAAGCTCTAGAAAGGTCCCTCTTCCAAGCTTAGGAAAGCCGTTGCATAACTCCTAGAAGGCGCCCACTCCGGGTTCTGGAAGGGCATCCCGCGAAATATTATTCTATGGCAAAAGAATAAGGAAAGACTCTAACACCGGGGGAAGGCATCAAAAGCGAAGCAAGAGAAGAGTTCCAAGAGGAAGCCCCTTCCGAGCCCTGGAAGGGCGCCCTCTCTGAGTTCCGAAAGGGGGCCATTGGGCTCCAGAAGGGTGCTCTCAAGGACTCATGGGATGGCATGCGTTAACCTTGAACACGAGTATTATCGGCTATTCCAGAAGAATCAAGACTTCCCTACGAAGGGAAGATCCACTTCATCGTGGAAAGTAAACAAGTCTCCTATAGAAAGAAGTTATGTTAAATTATCATGTGGAGCAATGACTTGGGGAAAATCCAAAGTGGGCGCCCTCCTCCGAGTTCCAGAAGGGAACCACAGGAACCCCAAGGGGGCGCCGTCCTCCGAGCTCCTTAAGGACGCCGGGTGATGTTAAAATGTAATGTGAAGGCTAATCTCCCACAAGAAGTCATATGCAGATATCACAAGTAAAACATGACAAGGGGGAGCTAATAGGCATAAGGAGAAGCATATATACAACGTGAGTGCAACGGAATATCATCCGGCCTCATGGGGCGAACAAACGCCTCAAGAAGAAGAGAGAAATCAAGGAATATCGAAGTGCATGAAGCAAGCCCTAAACATGTTGGCAGGAGTCAAGAGTCATCTGAACTGAAAAATAAGTATCACTCCTCTAGAAGGGTACTCCCTCCAAGCTCCAAAAGGGTGCTCCCTCCAAGCTCCAGAAGGATGATCCATCCAAGCTTGAGAAGGGTGCTCCCTCCGAGCTCTGGAAGGAATGAAGAAAAACACAAGTATATTAAACTCGAGAAGAGTTGAATAAGGGTACATTCTTTATAAAGAGAACAAGTCCCCATGGAGAAGGAATCAAAAGCTAGACTAACGATCTTCTCATACTTGGGAGCGCAAAGGCGCCCTTGCCCATCTGAGAGAGGCACCCAGGCGCCTTTACGGCCCACGATCTTCTCATCCATGTCTCCCGTCGGTGCGCTCAAACTCTCCATGAAGTCTCATCTCAAATCTCACCTCACCTCTCACTTGTTAAAAAATTTACTAAGTTTTCTACAAAGCAAAAATTTCAAAGTTGAGATGTGGGAAAGAAGATTTGCTTTTGGAAGAACATGGTCAAAGGCTCTCCTCTCAAGCGTCCTCGTGCAAAAGCGATCAAAGACCTACTAAGGCGAGACAAGAGCGCAAGCAAGCCAAGCCTGATATTTTCTACACGATTAGCTCCATGCGATCGCTTCATCCTCTGCGACACGGAGCGGGGGCCTTATGTTGGGGGCAAAAATGGAGTCCGGGTTTGGCTTTGGTGATCGTTTTCTACTACTACGCCCACGGGGCCCATATCCCAGTATAAAAATCCTCCTATTAATCGTAAGTAATTAACTCACAATTAATTATTCTCTTACGCATTCGATTCGTTCTTGTCTCAATTTCTCTCTCGTTCACCTTGCTGACTTGAGCGTCGGAGGGGCTGCCCTAGGACAACCGCCGAGACCTTCTAACGTTTGCGCGTGTGTGCAGGGAAGTTTCCAATCGAAGGAGTTAGTAGTTCAAGGAGCGAGAAGACAAAAGGCTTTTCTCTCGAGAAGAGGACTAGCTCGAAGACTTCCTCTCGGGAAGATGATTTTGGTCAACTTATAAATTGAGCAGGTGATCTGCGCCAAAAAGTAGCATCAATTTGGAACACAATTTCGATTCCATTTAGCCACCCCTAACCTGATTACTCTATAAGTATTTTAATTATAAAAAAATGAATTATGTTGAACCCACACACTATTTAATTATGTCTAACAACAAAAACAAAAAAAAATGGAATAACGTGTTTATTGTATTGATTCTCTAAATAATGAAATAAAATAATTTCAAATAGACTTTAAGGTAGAACTTATATATTTTTAATATTAATAATATGAAATTAAATTAAAAAAAAATATATGGTTTGAAACAAAATCAAATGTCGCATTTGTTTTCGTTTTAGATGTCTTTACATTAAATTAAACAATAAAGATAACGCCATATCATCAATAGGACTCTCGGAATAAAAGTGTAGTTGGACCACAACACTCCCCCGCCGTTCATTTTACTATATTTTATCCTCTTTGTCTGCTTGTAATCGATGTAATAGCCTAATAGGGTTACATACATTCATTCATTATTCTTTCCTTTGTCATTTTCCACCCTTTCCAACCGGCATTAAAGCACAGCTAGTTTGAGGGAGGCTGAATTTTCAACTTTCCCCCCCTAAGTTTTTTTTTTTTTTTTTAAAGTTAAAAAATAATAAATAAAATGTTGAATGAATTTGATTTGATAAATGGCATTTTTTTTTTACGTTTTTGATTTAAGGGGACAGGTGTGGTTAATATATTAAAATATATATTTATGTTTGTCTATATTCAAATATTTAATTGGCGACAACTCATATTCACTACAAGAAAATTGTAAAATAGTGACTACAATTAGCGACGGAAACCACCGTCGCTAGAATAAAAACAGATTTTTGACAGATTACCAACTAAAATAAAATTTTAAAATTACTATGAAATTAGCGACGAAATTGTGACTGATTACAAATGATTTCTTGCAAGGGAAAACATGTGGTCGCTAATCAATAGGGAATGTTGGCGCAAAATTTTAGTCCATACACTTGTGTTGGATTAGCAATTGTTTAAAGACGGATTTGTAAATAAAATTTAACTACGGAATAATCCGTTCCTAACTAGAGACAGTATTTTATGTCCGTCACTAAATCTCAAGTTTAGAGACGGAAATTAATTTCCGTCACTTAATAGTGACGAGTTGATTTAAAAAGTCATGTGGAGCACTACACTGAAACGTAAGTTATTTCTTCATGCTTCCATTTTATCGTCAGTAATTTTTTTTTCATTTTTTTTTTGAGTTACACACACACACTTGACTGGGGATTAAACCCCTGACCTCCCACACACTTCATTTGTTCTACACAAAACGTGGACGTTAAGTGAAAACCTTAATATAATTTGGTTTGAAATTCCATGTGCAATCTAAACTCTGACTTTTATGTTAGACTCAGAAAGTTAACACTACCATATTTTCCCAATTTCCTACTCTTTTTCCATCCCATTTAATTTCACACGGCACTCGTCCTTTCTCTCTCTCTCTCTCTCTCTGTATCCGTTCTCCTGCCGCGCGATTCTTAGGCTTGTCGATCATCACCGTTCTCAGGCCCATCGTTCACCGGCGTCACGACTCTTGTCCTGCTCGGTCTCCACCGCTGATACTTGTGAGCCCTAAATTTTTTTCTGTGTTAATTTCATTTAGTTTATCTTATCATTTTTTACAAAAAAATGAGATATGTGGTGATTTTAACTTTATAGAAGTACAATATCGATTGATTGAGACTTCGTATGAAGGTTTTGTTCAAACCATTTTGAGTTCTATTAATTGATGGCTTTTTAACAATAGTTAATATTATTGCACTTTCGACAACTTCTACATCAACACTTTCTTCTCAAACTTCCAATGGCTAATTTATGATTTTTTTCCCTATTTGCACAAAAGAAACATACATTGCTTTCTCTCTTTGTTCTCTCTCTCTCCCTCACGTATCCATTCACAAGGTTAGATCTATTCAGATTTCCTTTTTTTCATGTATTTAATTGGGTAGATATTAGAAATGGCCTAATTTTAAAGCACATGTTCAACTTTAGCCTCACTTATTCAAAAGTTTCAAAAATAGCCTTTTTATTTGATAAAACCCCAAAATACCCCTTATACAAGTTGAAGGTAAACTAATGGTTTTCAAAGGTTTTAGGGGCGTAAAAATGGTATCGAGCCTAGGTTTATTAAGAACTTTTAGTTAAATTTATTATATTTATGTAATTAACAATTGGTGAGGAGAAATTACTCCGAGATTATGGATCCGGACGATGTCCGAGATGTACCCTTACAGGACATATCGTCAAATATTGACGATGTATGCACAAGAACACCTTGACCAAGTTTCATATTGGGAATACCAACATGAAGAAAACGAGGCGAGGAGCCGAAGCGGGGAACCCTTAAGCGCAATGCAAAATGCGAGCAGAATATTATAGCGATTCTGGATGCTTAACTGGACCACTATATGTTCACTTGATGAACCTTCAAGAAACGGTTCATGAAAATTCCCATCGAAACAATGATTCTTGATGGAGTACCGGGAGTGGAACGAGATACTTCCCAGACAAATCTAAGTTTTCCGAAGATCTTAGAAAGTCCGGAAAGGCGGTGCGAGAATTATGCCAACCGCCATATTCATCTACCGGCCAAGTTCATCGATCGAACCGATGGAGACGATGGTGAAATATCGAGAAGGAAACTCTTGAACTCTTTCATGATATTGAAAACGAGTCAAGAACCTGGAGGACAGTAGAGTTCTTCCGGAGGAAAGAAGCGTATAGATTTCGAACGATGCCCTATTTACACCAAAAAGGAAACCAACCGGTTATACGAAATATGACGAGATGAGGAGAAGCTCATTGCTCTAATCAAAGGAAAATCTATCAAAAATTAAAAAAGATGGATATGGAAAAGATGAATCTTAAAGATCTACACGACCTGGCAGAATCCTTCGCGGGATTGGGTATTGTAGATTTAAAGATGAACGCAGGTGATAGATCAGCTTTGGTTACCTATGACCCACAAGGTAGAACAATTCCACCACCACCGCCACCAGTTAATCCTAACGTCGAAGAAAGTACGGGTTCGAATCATGGAGCTCGGGACGAAAGGATGCCACACGCTGGGGATTTCACGGCCCAGGAGTGATCCACTTTAAGGGACGGAGGTCGAAACCCTCTTGCGGGAACTAGACAACCTATTGGAAGGCCGAATGTTTATCAGACGCCTTATGGAAGATCGCACCTCGACCCAATACATCCATATGGGTTGATGTTAAATCTGGACATCCCAGATTTTAAAAATAGAGAAGTTCTCATTGATGAATGGGCTTCAGCTATGAGGATTTTAGCTGGAACCCTCGATCTTACAAAGGATTCATTCATTCTACTCCTTGAAATGAGTCTTGAAGGATCGGTGAAGATTGCCTGGGATATGACCGATGTTAGTACAAAAAGTTCGGTCACATCAGGAGAATCACTTAAAGGAATTATCGATGGTATGGCAAAATTATTCAAAATCCAGTTCATCGGCACAGGTTATTTTGAGGGATTAGAGGATGAAAAAAGAAAGAGATATAAACAAGCCCTTTATAGCCTTGAGTTATATGATATTTATCATATTGACGAATATATCAAGTTGTTCACCCAATACCGGTGGAAATCCAAGATTGAAGAAAAGGAAGCTGCACAGCTATTCTTTGCCAAGATTCCAAGTCCCTGGAGAGAAATGCTTATCAGGGAATACAAGGATGGAGCGGAAGTAGAAACTGTGGCCAGAAAAATGTCTTTCCTAAAGGCCAAGTTATCGAATGGTGTTACCAAGCGACTCTGTCACAGAATTACAAGAGATTTAGAGGAATTAACAAGCGGTTCCTCTATGTTGCGTGGATAATGACATCCCAACAATTGTGGGAGGTCAACCACACAAAAAAAGAAGAAGGAGCGAAGCCATCCATACCACCGAGGAAAGCGGCAAAAAAGCGGTCTTCATGGAGACCTAGAAGGTTCTCGTCAAAACAAAAAGCCCGAAGTTATAAATCGGGGCAAAGACCGGCCTGCGAGGAGTAGAGCCTCATCGGTAGGTTCTAATCAAGCAAGTACCAGTAGAAATCCGGGGAAGAAGAACTTTCGGGCGTGCTCACACTAGAGCTAATGAAAGTTTCAAAGATTGTAATTCTTTGGACATGCGGCTAGAGGACATATCTCAACGGATTGCCCGGATAATAAAAAACGAGGAATTAGATAGTTCGAAGCTACCCCAAAAAACCGAGGAAGTTGTCTATTATCAAGATCTTATACAGGTGTATCAATTTGAGGACATACCCTCGGATGAAAGCATCTATGAAGAAGAAATCTATTCGAAGATGGAAGTGACTCCGGCTCGAGAATCGGAGTGAAGAAGAAATTCTTGATGAGGCGGTCGGGGAGGATATGTCGGGATTCCTCTCTCACACTCTGATTTCTCATAAAACTCTTATGAGAATCATGAGGAAGATCAAAGCTTGGATCTATGATGGGTTTACAATTGGAGCGATGGAAAAGACTTTGGATAAGATTGGTTTTCGTAATAGAAAATACCAAATTATCCACAGGGTAACAACCGGAGAATTTGCCATTCCGATGGAGTTTACCGGGAACCTGATCGAGATGCAGTTGGTCCCTATTAGAGAAATCCAGGAAATCAAAAGCAGTGTTCAAAGAGAAGTTGCAAATACACTCTCATGGATTCATATCGGAGCCATAAGAGTTATTATTAAAGCAACATTCAAAGAAGGGATAGATTCGCCACTCAATTTGGCTATCTTTGACAAGCGAATCTCAAACCTCAAGGATTCATGCCTTGGAGCGGTTACAGGAAATTTGTATGCGGGGAAATTGGCATTTAATGTCTATCCTAGAATTGCATACAATCTGGGAGATCGAGATTTCAATAGAGTCCTAACCCTTCATCAAGATTTTAAAAGAGAAGATTTGATGAAAGAAGGGAACAGGCCCTACTCGATCACATACAAGATATCCTATGCTCTCTCGAATACACATCATTCAGAAGTATTCTTGAGAAAGGAATTTATTGAAGTCCCAAGAATCTTTGAGGACTTTGCCAGGGTGGTTCTACCAGAGATCATGGAGTCTCCAACTATCAAGGAGATCGATATGAAAATACAAGATCAACCAGTCTTCAATAAAAGTCGAAGTCTTAGAGTTGAGCCAAGAAGGATGTCTTTCCAACAGGACAGAATGACGAGTAGCAGCCGTTGGGAAGAAAGGAGACCAAGTACAGTTCAGTGCATTTGAAATCTTGAAGCTTCTTTTGATATGCTCTGTATGGTTAAAGCAGGTAAATCCTCTTTTTGTGGTCTCTTTTTGTGGTCTCTTGAGTTATTTTTTCAGAAAAAGGCAATAATTGAGTAAGAATGATTAATCTTTATACCTTGCTTCCTATTTAGGGTACATAAAGACAAAAGAGAACATGAACTAGCTAGGAGGGATATCTGTGATGGAATAACTAACCCACCCAAATGATAAAATGACAGGTCTGTTAGAAATAAATCATGATATTGCTTTAGTTTAAGTGTTTAACCATAGGAATAGGATTTGTGCCTTTGGATCTCAATAATTTTTTTCTCCACCTTTCTAGATATGGAAACTTGGTTATTTTTTTAAGTTGATGATTTCTTTAGAATTAAGGAACTAAGCATTAAGCAACCTAAGGAGTATTTTAATTACAAAAACTACCCTAAGTTTATTTTAATTACAAAAGAATATCATTAATTTTAAGGGGTTGAGTGTATTACTTTACGGGGGTATATATAATTTTGAAAGAAGATAAGCGATATTTATTGTATTTAGACTAAACCTAAGGGATAGTTTTTGTAATTATCCCTTATTTTATTGACTTCATACACAAGATATTAGTGCATATACTTGCTTAATATTGGTTTCTTATATGGAAATCTGTTTATTGATAGTTTTTATAATTATCCATTGCATCTCACTTTCTTCCTTGTGCAACAGTTTCACGTAAGCGGAGTTTCATTTATCAGCATGAAGAAGAAAAGGTAGCCTCTCTTACAAAACCAACAAGTCAATATACTATATTAGATATTCCCTTATAGATGAAATATTTAATAATCAAATCCATATTCAATATCTTAAATTAGTGTAGGACATAATAAAAATGAGATCAGATCGTCAATGGATGTACGCACGAATACGAGATGGTCTTTTAACTCGAGAGTTCATGGATGGAATTGAAACTTTCATCCAGTATGCTAATAGTCAAACTGAATGGATGGACATGACAAGAATTAGGTGTCCATGTAACCAAAAAAACTGCCAAAATAAGAAATTTCTTGATGTGCCCAATGTGAAATACCACTTGGCGAGATATGGATTAAATCTTAGAACTACTATATTTGGACTTTTAGGGGAGTCAAATGTGAGGTCGATGTTGAGAGGGATGTTGGTGGGCCACCTTCTATCACCACCGAAGAAGCATCAATGCATACCACACAATGATTTTGGATATTCTTTGGTCCTAAATTTAATGTGGATGAGACGGAGGAGGCGCAGAACCCCGAGGCCCAAAAGTTCTATGATATCTTTGAAAGCCGTTGATCAACGATTGTGGCACAGGTGTGAAAAACACTCCCATTTATCTTTGGTAGCTCAACTAATGAGCTTAAAGTCGAGAAAACTAGGATGTCGAAAAATGTTTTGACCGGATAAGCGAGCTCATGAAAGAGATTGTTCGAGAGAATAATCTAGTCGTCGATAACTTCTACAACACCAAGAAGTTATATCGAGGCATGGGATTGCGGTTGAGAAGATTGATTGTTGCATAAATGGTTGCATGATATATTGGGGCTCGATTGGATAAGATCTCTTGTAAGTTTTGTCGCCATTCTCGATTTGCAAAATCTCATCGAGGATGAAAAGCGACAAAAAACTAATATAGCAAACAAAAGATGTACTACTTACCTCTGAATCATCGACTGTAGAGGTTGTATGCATCTAGTGCTACTGCAAAAGATATGAGATGGCATGCCGAACACTTACTAGAGGATGGGGTCATGCATCATCCTTCGGATTCCCTGGCATGGAAGCATTTCAATCAGACTCACTCTAACTTTGCCAATGAAACTCGGAATGTCAGGTTGGGTTTGTGCACTGATGGCTTTCAATTTGGGCAATCAGGGCAACAATATTCATCGTGGCCAGTTATACTAACACCATACAATTTGCCTCCTTGGATGTGTATGAAGGAGCAATATATGTTCTTGACTGTATTGGTTCCAGGGCCTAAAAACCCGAAAGAGAGGTTGGATGTTTACCTACATCCGCTCATAGCAGAGTTGGTTCATTTGTGGGACGTAGGTGTTCATACATACGACATCTCGAAGAAACAGAATTTTCAGATGCATGATGCCCTTATGTGGACCATTAGTGATTTTTCTGCTTATTCGATGTTGTCGGGGTGGAGTACAGCTGGGAGGTTAGCCTGTCCATATTGCATGGACAATTCAGATGCGTTCACGCTTAGGTGCAACGTCAAGCGATGTCATGGTTTGACAACCATCGGAAGTTCTTGCACGCAAATCACACATTTCGGAGGAATAAAGATGCATTTAGAAAAGACATAATAGTTACAACTCATCGGCCGGTTGTTCGAGTCGGATTCAGATTCTTAGGGAGTTAGAGATGTTAGGTCTAAAGAAAGTCAACGACTTGGATGCAACTAATGTTAATGGACCGATTTCAAAAACTCGTGGTTGGAAGAAACGAAGCATTTTTTGGGATTTTCCATATTGGAGCTCCAACTTGATACGACACAATTTGGATGTTATGCATATAGAAAAAAATGTGTTTGATAATGTATTCAACACAGTGTTGAATGTTGAAGGAAAAATAAAAGATACCTATAAATCTAGGGATGAGCTAAATGATTACTATCGTAGACTGAGTTGAAGCGTGATATGCGGTGGGAAGTATCAAAGCTTGTTAAACGCTTGACAAGCAGGGAAGGACCACATTGTGTGATTGGGTGAAGAATCTCAAATTCCCCGATGGATATGCATCAAACATGGCCCGATGTGTAGATATGAAGAAGTTAAAGTTGTTTGGGACGTGTTTATGCGGATGTTAATACCAATGGCATTCCGCGAGCCGCTTCCCTAAATGTTTGGAAGGCTCTTACAAAATTGAGTTTGTTCTTCAAGGATCTTACTTCTACCGTCATTGGAAGTGATGATTTGATGCGGCTTGAGAGAGACATACCTCTAATTCTATGTAAACTTGAACGTATATTTCCTCCGAGCTTCTTTGACTCTATGGAGCATCTACCAGTTCACTTGGCATATGAAGCAAGGATTCTTTGGGCGATTCATTACGGTGGATGTATCCATTTGAGAGGTATAAATATAGTTTATACATGTGAAAGAACTGTGTTTGATCTATATAATAAGTATGCCGCTTATAAATGTCAATTTTGTCTAGGTACCTTCGCAAGTTGAAAAATAATATTGGAAACAAAGCAAAAGTCGAGGGATCTATATCCAACGCATATTTTGTGGAAGAAGCATCATCCTTTTGTTCATACTACTTTGAGGATCATGTTAGCACGAAACACAAAAATGTCCCTCGGAATTACGATGGCCGTGGAGATGTAGTAGATGACTATGAAGGAAATATTTCCATATTCAAGCATCCTGGTCGAGCATTTGGAAAGGCAAAAACAAGATATATGACCGACGAAGAGTACAAAGCAGCTCGTATCTATGTTTTATTGAATTGTAGTGAGGTTAAACCATATATTGAGTATGTATTTCCTCTTTTAATTGTCACAAAATAATGTCACTCAATATACATTGTAAATGATGACGTATCTGTTCTTTTCAAGGATTTACAATGAACATATAAAGAATGATCAACCGAACATTTCAGATGCTCAACTTGATGGGAAATTGGAAAATGAATTTGCAAGATGGTTCGAGACATATGTGAGATTTTAAAACACTTGAACTATATTCACATGAGTGCATTTCATCTTTTTCGTGTTATAACAGTTCTTACATTTGATATATATAGGCACATGATCCTTTGAACAACATTTTGAACAAATTCATCAAGGATCTATAAATGGCCCATTAAGATCCATCACCACTTATCCGGGTATTATGTGAATGGATATAAATTTCACACGGTTGGCCATGGTTCAAATAGAGCAACTATGAGCAAGTGGTGCATAAAAAGGAGTGAACTACGGTGTAGATGAGAGCGATTATTATGGTCGATTGCTGGAAGTTGTGGAGCTGGAGTATCCTGGTTTGCCGATCAAGAGAACTGTCTTATTCAATTGTGAATGGTTTGATCCAACAAGTATGGGCACCAAGGTCCACCACCAGTATAAGCTCGTCGACGTTAATCATAAGCGTAGATTCAATCGATATGAACAATTTGTTCTAGCAATTCAAGCCACACAAGTTTACTATTGCATGTATCCAAGTTTGAAATGCGACAAGACAGACTGGTGGGCTGTTTGCAAGATTAAAGCTAGATCTAATGTGGAGGTTACTAGATCATTTATACCCCCATCATTTCAAGAGGAAACTATAGATATCCATGATTATGTACAAGAAGATGAGGGCCCTGTACATTTGGATGATCCAATTGGTGGGGTTATAGAACTTCAAGATGAACAAGATCTCACAGAAGATGAGCTTGAGGTAGATGAAGAAACGGATGAGTCGAGCGAAGATTCAGACATAGGAGATAGTAACAATAATAGTGATAGTTAGTAAGACAGGTTGATTATCTATCTTTTCTATGTAGCTAACCAAATCTTCAAAAAAAAAATTTATCCATTCATTAAAAAATAAAACAAAGATTGTATTTTGTAATCAAATAAAAGAAAGCCTTATTCTTATGCACATAATTGTGATATTAAGATAAAATTTATTACATTGTTTTTATGCATTGCATTCTCGATATATAATGTTGTTTTCATAGTTGTTATATTTATGCTATGCTAATGCAGTTCTTTTTAATTTCAGATGGCTAGATATAGAGGTAGAGGTGTACGAGCTGGAGGACGTGGACGAGGGGATGGTCCTTCGACATTCCAGCCACCCTCGTTTGCAGGAGGACATGGACGAGGGGATGGTCCTTCGACATTCCAGCCATTGATGAAGTCTGAAACTAGCAAAGGTTTACTTCATATGTTCTAAAATTATATTTTTTACTATTTTATACATCATCATTAATTATATGTTTATGCATGTTTGTAGAAGTATTGTAGGTGGGACGAGGCCATTGATGGGTTGGTGTACGATGCTTTCATGGATAAGGCTTCTACGCGCTATAGCAATCTGATCCATAAATTCAAGAAGAAAAGACATTTAGCGAGGCCAAATTGTGTGTCGGATGAGGATGGGGACATTGGTTGGAGTATTGGAATATGCACGATGTGATGGCTAAGTCGACCGGCGTCAAAAACAGGATATCGGAGTTGGGGGACTTGGTACAGGTTGCTCTCGCCATACCGGGGGGTCTCGCTCGATTATTGAGCACTCTCATGCTTTGGTAATACTTTAGATTTAATTTTGTTAAATTTCAATTACATATCATTTGTTAACTATAGTTTTCACAAAACACATATATATTACCCATTCATTTGTGTTACGTGGATGCAGGAAAAACAGTATGGGCGCCCACCCACATCATATGAGATTTTCGCACACACACATACAAAGAAGGATGGCCAGTTTGTGGACGTGAGGTCTAGAAATGTCGCTGTAAGTGATATATTTATGCTATAATAATATTATTCCTTCCAAGAGAATAAAAGTTTGTGAAACTTTATTTCTTTATGCCGTGTTAGAAAGGAACTACGGAAACTTTTGTTGATGCATTTGGCTACTGAGCAGTTGAGATGGGAATAGTTGTTAAAGACCAATGAGTTTTACTCGGAAAATGAAGTTCTATGCTTATAAAATACAACATTTAGATAAGATTGTATTGTGGTGTAAATCCTCTGCAACATATGAATACTGAACCACATAACTGATGTATAAGAAAATTGAAAAATACGAGACAAAAGCAGTAATTGTGTTAATATGTTTATATCCACCGCCTAGGTTGGAGCAATCTACTAGGAAAGGGACAAGTAGAAACTACATGGTCAGGTGAAAAAACATTGTAATGCTAGAACATTAGAATAAGTGGTTTCGTGAAAATGCACATTATTCACCATGTCTTAACTCAATGCTACAGGTGTACCTCACTTTGAAAAAAATAATTATTGCCATTAGGATTTAAAAAGTATGTTTTTATGCAGTTAATGTGTAAAAAGTTTTATACTTCTACATAGTCATCTTATCATCATCTTAAGGCGGTTCCTTGTTTAGATTATTGGCCATTTTGGCTATAAAAGTTAGGTTCGTGATTTGGAGGACCAACCAATGCACATTGCTTTTTACCACAAGCCTTGTAACTGTTTTAATTTCTATATTATTACAAAATAATGTGAAATAAATTCATTTTCTTACGGGACAAGAGTCCGGCACGTGTAATTCTTTGCTACGCGAGCGATTTGAGAGTCGGTGATCTCCCGCTTTGTGGCGTGTCCCGATTGTTCGTGGAGGTAGTTGGGGAGGCAAGAAGCAACGGATCTATAGCCTCGGGACCAAGGCAACTTCTTTCATGCCTTTGGCTCGCCCATCGACCACATTTCATAAAGAGAGCAGTGTCGGAAGGAGCTACATCGGCGTGTGAGCGAGAGATATCGGGACATGGAGGCTCGTGTGGAGGCCCGTATGGAGGCACGTCTCCGGGATCAGCTATCATCGATATTAGTGGAGATGCACCGTACAGGACATGTGCCTCCTTTTGTGCAGCCCCCTACTCGCCCCGATGATGTTGCTAGTTAGGGCAACCATTAGATTTGACGTTGTATTAGTACCTTATACATTGGCTTAATTACATATGTTACGTCGTACTAGTATGCTTTTCAAAACTATACTATGTTATGATTATGTTGGATTTTTGCATTATTTTGTGTTTGGTTTAGATTTATATAGTACATTTTGCTTATTATAGGTGCTTACAAGATTCATATAACCAAAAAAATGGAAAATAATATTTTTAAAAATATCAAAAAATTAGTGACGGAAATCACATTCGTCACTAAATAAAATAATTTTGTCAAAAGTTAGCAAAAAAAACCGAAGTTAAATTTAGTGACAAAATTTACATTTGCTAAAATCGTAGTTAAATGTAGTTCTGACGGAATTTTCGTTGCTAAAATAGTAATATATCTTCCAAACTTATGACGAATTTTGAAAGTAATACCAACGGGTTTTTGAACCACTAACAACGGAAATTTCCATTGTTAAGATTAGCAACGGATATATATTCTGTAGGTAATATTTTAGCAACCAGCGTTTTAACTAGGACCTTTTTCCGTCACTAATCCGTTGATATTGCCTATTAGTGACGAAATTTTTGCTTATAATGACGGAAATTTCCGTAGCTAATTTCATTTTTCCTTGTAGTGATTGATTTTTATTTAATAAGTGGTGATGAGGTTTAGTTCCAATTTTATTCTCGCGATTGTATTCATGAACATCTAATTTTTTTTTCCAACAAGAATACATGTCAGAATATGATTCCTTCACGAACAAGATTATTTTCAAAGGATCTTCATCAAAATGAGTCTCATAGCGACTACTTCAGATTCTAACGACTTTACATTATCAAAGTTATTGGCGAATACCAATTTATTCCACGATTTCAAGCATTGTTTTAGACGAAAGGAAAATGACAATCCACTCGGGTGAACATAAAATGCGATCAAGACATTGCCAAACCCATCGATGACACCCCAGTGAAATGGGGCGAAATGCACCCACGTGGCCATTCAAGACTGATGGCGTGGCAGACCAAACCACACTCGGCCAAGTTCTTTGGGTGAGCCGAGCCCAACCCAATGAGAAGTTTCTAAGGAAATCAAGCATTCTACCACGAAATCAACCCGGCTCGAATTTGAACCTCCGGTGGCGAAACAAGGAGCCACACGGGCGGGGGCATTAATGGGACAAATTAACAAGCACTTTCTACCTCATAGCAACCATGCAGTCCATGCACAACAAGAAGATGACAAGTGTCCCACTAGTATTATAGATATAATGATTATTAGGCCACTAAGTGTATTAGTATAAAATGATGTGCATAAATAAAATGCTTTGAAATGTAAATGACACAATAATTTTTATAGAGGTTCGAAGATGGGGTAATTCTTCTACCTCTCTTCTCCAACTCCTGGAGGAATCCACTAAGTATTGATCGAGTACAAAGTGGTTAACGATCCGGACACAAGTCTTGATCACACAACCCGACTTGCTCCTTTGGGACTCGATCTAGAGATGCTTTGATCACACGGTTGTCTTCTCGTCCGACTCGGCTACTTCACGGGCGGGCGCGCTTGCTACTTACTCAATTGCTCAAGCTTCTTGGATTTGATCACGAAGCCCTCCAATAACTTGAGACCAGTTCGACCTTGAACCTTCCTACAATCCTCCTTGGAAAGTAGACCCCTTTTGATTCTTCAAAAGTTTCCTCTTCAACGTTTGAAGTTGTCTTTCCTTCACGAGGTTAGTGTTGGATCGATTTCCTTGAGATTTAGGCCTGAGGATTTTTCTTGAATAACTTGAGAATATATTGCAGGTTACAGTTTGAATAATTGCTTGAATGTTCATTGTTCAGGTATGCAAGGTGACCTCTTCTCAAAGTGATTCCTCAGCCTTTTATAGTGAACTTTTAAAAATCTGCCCATTGAAGAGATAGGCTGATTTTTAAAAGTCACTTGTGTTCGTTGGCTTGTCTTATTGCAGTCCTTGATGTTGACATTTCCTCGTATTAAATGAATGTTCGACTTTTGAGTCGACACGAGTGCATGCTTCCCATTAGTTTATTCCTTTTGCACGCTTTTGGGACTGAACACTTTAAGACATGGCAACATGGAAGTATTACTTATTTAAGTAAGCTTCTTGACTTTTGTGCAACGGATTCTTTTCAGTTGTCTTGACTTGACTGCAGTTCGTTAACTTCCCCAGGTGACTTTGAGTTAGCTTCCAATCAATGGATGACTCATCTGTCACTTCAACTTGACACTTGGCTTCTTGATTAACTTGAGTGACACTTCACCAACCAGATCGGTGATACTCCTTCGATCGAGTTCTTGACTTCTCATCTCTTGCCATACTCAAATTTGTTTCGCGGAGTCTTCATTCGATCTTGATTGACTTCTTGTATTCCCAGGCATAGCTGACTTGACTCAGCTCATATAGCCCTATCTATTACAATACAAATTACAAGGAAAATGGGGTGCCAACTTTCTAGTCTAAGTTATACATGGCATTCATCAAAATCTAAACAATAAATTTCCCAACAATTTTCCCCTTTTTGATGATGCCAAAACTTAAAACATACAATCAAAATGTAAGCATCAAAGATACATACAGGCAATGCAGTAACAGAGAATGTATGCGTAGAATCAATCTTTTATTGATCACAACATTCTTGTCCTTTACACAGCTGTTTACAATGTGTATCAGAGCAAACATAGCAGACTATAACTACACAAATATAGAAATTACAAATTTCTTATTCAATGTACAAAAGACTTACATACATATGCATTTACAACAGTAAAATACATGAAGGGATGGACAACAACACTTCATCGCCTTCGCTGGCTCCTTCTTTCTTCTTCAGCTCTGTCGTCCTCTGCTCTCTTTCTTTTCTTTTCTTCTTGGTTTTTTTTTTCTCGTATGCTCTCTTTGCAGCATCGTCTCTTCGTTTTCTTTCTTGCCTTTCTTCCCACAGCTAATCTTGTCTTTTATTTTCTTCTTCGATCCTTTTCGCATATTCAGCATTCTTCGTAGCCACTTCTTGATTGGCTACTTCATCATATCCAGCCCAGTAGATCCTTCCCTTCTTGCCCGGATCTACATATTCAATATTTTTGGGTAGAGGTCTAGGTTGAAAACCTCTGCCTCCACCACTCCTTCCTCTTCTGTGGCGTATATTGTCTTTGAGTCTTCTTCTTACCAACAATGGGCTTGTAATCTGTTTTGTCAACTTCTTCACATAGCTTGATCTTTCTCCCGGTACAAGTCCCGGGCTTAGAGAGTGGGACATATTTTTGAAGTATCCCTCGGATTCGAGCATTTTAAATTCTTCCACTGATCGTGGCTCGTCTCCATCATCTGGAATGGCATCTATGTTCTTTCCTGCCGGAATGCCTCCGTATTGTTTCAATACTTCTAAAACACGGGCATCCGTCTTCCTTTCAACCTCCTTCATCCCTGCTTCTACGATTTTTCTCTTCTCAGACATAGGCACAAGTGTTGGAGCGCGAGTCACCGGAAGTTTCTTGATTATGTTAGCTGTGACATGGCCTTGTTGAAGGGTTTCAGCAAACATTAGGGTCATGTCTTTTGAACCTTCCCCCTCAATTGCTTTTCCCTTCTCCTTCTTCTATTCTTCAGCTGTTTCCTTCTTCTTCTCAACAGACGCGTCCTTCTTTTTCTCATCCGCTGACCCTTTCAGCATCTTCAGGTATTCCTCTTCCCCCTTTTTGGCATCATCAAAGGAGAGAGGAACCCCTGGAAACATTCCTGTGAGCATAAAATCTAAGCGGTGATAGTGAGTTAGTTCGCTTGGAGTCTGGCTGCGGAGTATCTTTGTTCGAAATTCGAGCGGGTGGCTTTGGATTCAGGTTTGCCACGATTTCATCTCAGCCATAAGAAGGCTGAACTTGGCATTCTTACTTTCCTCTACGCGCATAAGTTCTTTCTTGTGAAATTCTCGCAGCAGTTCCATTTCAGTGGTATGGGAGGCATGCATTCTGTCAACATTCTCTTGCATCCTCCTCTTCATGTCAGCATTATCAGCGCTCCAGATCAACATTTTATTGTACAATGCCTTGAAGTATTGGACTTGTTCGAATCGCATTGTACTCTGCTGTTGACACCATTCTCTGATCTGCAGCACAATCCCTCTCAAGTCGGATGTGAGAGTGGCATCCCTATTATCCAGCCGCATATCTAGCGAGGCCTGGTGCCTTTCAATTTTCTCAATCTCTCCAAGAATAGTCTTAAAGACTTCACGCACCTTAGTTATTACCTCAGTCTCAGCTGGTAGCCAAGCAGCATCAAAATCGAACTTTGTTGGGACAATAGAGTCAGTGGGAATCACTGGATCAGGTTTGTGGTATCGTTTCCGCTCTCGGGCTGTTTCTTCTACAAGGTCAGGCACCTCAATTGAAAAAGGAAAAGTTTCTTCGAAAGCATCATCACCGACGTAAGGTATGAAATGTACAGTCGTTCGAGCCTGTGATGTGCCTGGTTGAGTCGAATCTTCTGTAGCTTTGGGAGCCTGCGCAGACGACTTGGTTTCAGCTGGGCTTTGGTGTGGGGTTTGCCAGCTGACTGAGCCTCAGCTGTCTTAACAGCTTCTTCGGCCTCAGTGGTTTCTGCTAAATGAATTTTTGGGTCCTCGGCTGCACTATCAGCGTCATCGGAAGATGATGAGTTTTGAAGACTTGGCTCATCATCAAAATTAAACGTTTGACGAGTAGCCTTGAGGTCTGGCTTACTCGTACTTGGTAGAGCATCCTCAGCTCGAGTCCTTTTCGGCAGGAGTTGACTCAGCCTCATCTGCAGATCCCAAGAAGGTTGTATCAGGATCATCCTGAGAGTCATGAAGAGCGTTGATTTCCTCCTCTGAATCAACAATTATGGTCTGAGGAATGCTCTTATCTCCTTCATTTTTACCTAGGGCAGTCTCAACCTCCCTTAGGCCTCCATTACCTCCTGCAATCTCAACTGCAGCGGGGCCTTGTACAACCCCGTCGACAGGCGCAACTGTCTTAGGGTCTTCTGCGGTGGCATCCACAGGAGTCTCAACTCCGTGGATTGCACTTTCATTGCCCAGAGTGTTAACTCCTGGGGCAGATCCATCATGTGCCTCGACTGCATCAGCAGCGTTCTCAGCCTGCAGAGCCGTTGTCACTTCAGTTGAGATAGACTTAACTGTTCGAGCTTCGTTAGTGACAACTTGCTGTTGTTCTATTTCATTTTCCTTCTCCACTTCGCCTCCTAGATTCAGGGTGGAGTCATCTGCAGCATCCTCCGACCTAGCTGCAGTGGAGTGAGTTTCCCCCTCAGCTGGCACACCAGCTGAGTGACTTATGTTGGGGTCACTCTGCTCCATATTCCCGGCTGTTTCCTTTGAGTGTTCAGCCGTGGGGCCAGGTGGTAAGACACCTTCAACAGGGGTTGGCTCGACTTGGGTGCTCAAATTCCCAGTTTCATTGCCAACTCCCTGGGATCCGTTCTCCGAGTGAACTGGGGATGTGGTTGCAGCAATGCCTGTGGCGATCTGTTGTACCACTCCCAACGGATCAATCTCCAGCTGGGATTTGGAAAACTCTCCTGGTCCTTCCATCAGTTGTTGCTCATGCATCATTTTGAATTCCATCATGGCTTGCTGCATATCCAATTTCTCATTTGCAGCAACCGGATCCATGTCCTCATCACTTTCTGAAAGATCATCGATGTGAGGATGAGTGTGATCACTGGTTCCAGTGAGAGGACAAATACTGGCTCTCTCACGAGCTTCAGCTTCCTCTGCTAGTCTCTCCTTTTCTTTTTCCTTGAAGATATGCAAGATATCCAGGCAGTTATCTTCATCAAGTGCCTGAACCACTGTGGTCAACCCGAGGAACCTCATCAATTCTTCCTATTCCTCAATGAATTCAGGTCGTTCAAACTGTTCCCTCGAGCGGCTCAGCTTCCATTTCCTCCATTCTCGTAGACGATTTTGAATATCTGGATATAGAGGAGAGTACATAATTACATCATCATCTTCATCCTTTCCCTGTTGCCCTTCTTTTTCAGGAATGGAGGGTAGCAAACTCAGTCTTGTTCACCCTCAGCAGCATCTGTCGCAGGTGGAGACATAATCCTATCGACAGGGGATTCTGCTGTCTCCACTGCTTCTTGTTCCTCAGCTGTTCTGTCCACAGCTGGGTCTTCAATTTGCCTCTGCTGATCGGCCTCAATGCAGACTTTTATGTTTCATCATCAATCGCTATTTGAGACGCACTTCTTCCGAGATCTCGGTGATTTTCTTGGTGAGTGGCGAGACTCGGCCGTCTTCTCAAGCTCACGAGAGCTTGGTGATTCTTTTCTTCTTTTTGTCCTTACCGGAGGAATTTGGTCCGGATACTTCTTCCTCGAGTTCCTTGGCGGCGGTGGCGTGCATCTTTCTTTGGCGAGGAGTGCCTTTCTTGACTTGGCGATCCTCTTCTTTTTGATGGTCGGAGAAGGTATTTGTGGTTCTTTCTCCACTTCGGCTGCGTGGGCATGAGACACGTTTGCAAGGGCGAGTGCGATTTTCTTCTTTTTCTTTGGGCGACTATCTTCTTCAGCAATGGGGCATCTTTCTTCTTTGGAGGAGACAACAAGCTGTTTTCTCGAAGTCGGTGATTCCCCTCATGGTGTCCTTTGCTTGGCGTATGCTCTCTTCTGGGCTCCAGATAAGTTGGCCCGAAACATCTTTTTGTTAACATGGAATGACTTTCCATGCCGAAGGAGAACACCCTTCACCTCCATTAGATGGCCAATGACTAGGCCATAGCCGAGTGATCCTCCAAAGGATCCATCCTCCTTGAGTGACTTGTTGCCAATGTTCTGGCAAAGTCTGCTGTAAATGAATTCAACCCAGTTGATCTTCTTCTCTTCCATGATCGCAGCCATGACGATCAGCTTGGTTTTGGACAGCTGATTGAAGCTTCCAAACTTCATATCCACACACTTTGCGATGATATCCATTAATTTGTGATAATCGTCCTTCAGCAGCTTCTTGTCAGCTGTATAGACCACTTTCGCAGCACATTCCGGTAGAACTGTGCTACTTCTTCAACATATGTCATCTGAAACTCCATCGTGAGGAAGAGTTTTAAATGCGGATTTCGATTTTATCGGAATCTTCTTCACAAGGGTTTTATCGGAACCTGTTTAATCATCCCTTCAAAATCCACTATTGAACCGGTGTGGATTTTCTTCCAGCTTAGTGAAATCATAAGTTGATGCCATTTTTGTGAGTTTTTACCTATCGAAACTTGACGAACTTGCTTTGAAGACAGGTAGGGTTTTGAGAGAAAAGAAACTTGCTTTCTTTGCTTTGGAAAGATGAACAGTTTAAGTGAGAGAGAGAAACTGAACAAAAGAGTATATAAGGGTTATGAAAGGACGTGTTTTTGGTTTTTGAAATTTTGATCAAGATCAACAACTCAGATTTAGCACGTCTCATTGCATTTAATTTCTCGCATTTAATGCGGCATTTATATCCAATCATATGCTTGTTGTGCAGCTTTTGACTGTACCCGTCATTATTACGCTGACGTCATTCTTAAAAACATTCCCGCTTATTAAAAACAATTGCGTTTTTGTCACTTAGCTCATAAATGACTCAGCTTACTCCTTAGCTGAATCCACTCTTCTTTTCTCTATTCGTATAGTGACTCATTTGTCGACTAACTCGTCTGGTGACTTTCCGTCTGGCTAGTTCACTTGGTGATTCATGAGATCTGCTCTTCTTTTTCATCTTTTCACGTTCCATCTCTTCTCCTTGAGTCTTGAGTGTCAACTCATTTCAATTAACCCTAGCTCATGCTTAAGTTCTTCAAATTTTGATTCACATAATGGCTTTGTGAATATGTCAAATTGAGATGTATTCAAGGTGATGTCTTTCTTTTCAACATGATCTCTTATAAAATGATATCTGACATCAATGTGCTTCGTTCTCGAATGCAACATAGAATTCTGAGTGATTGCAATAGCACTTGTGTTATCACACATAATTAGAATCTCTTTTTCTTGAACATCATAATCTCTCAATTCTTTGTCTCATCCATAAGACTTGGGCTGCTTGCCTTGCCAGCCTGACTATGTACTGCTGCCTTCGATTGTGGATGTGTCTATTGAGTTTTTCTTCTTGCTAAACCAGGAAACCAATTGTTTCCAAGCATTTGACATGTACCTGAAGTACTCTTCCTGTCAACTCTACATCCAGCATAGTCAGAGTCTGAGTAACCAATTAGCTTGAATCCACCTTCCTTTGGATACCATAAGCCAACTTCTTGGCATCCCTTCATGTATCTTAGGATTCTCTTAGTCTGCATCATGTAGCTTTCTTTTGGAAGCGATTGGAATCTTGCACATACACCTCTTTGCAAAGGTGATGTAAGCCTCTTCTTTGTTAGATAGAGCAAAGATCCAATGAGTGCTCTATACCTTGTTTGATCCACAGCCTTGCCATCTGCATCCATGTCCATCTTGATTGATGTGTTCATTGGTATTTTCACAGAAGACTTCTCTTCCATACCAAATTTCTTCATTAAATCCCTGGTGTACTTTGTTTGACTTATGAAGGTTCCATCTTTCACTTTGTTTAACTTGAAGTCCTAGAAAGAATGTCGGCTCTCCCATCATGCTCATTTCAAATTTGCCTTGCATGAGGTTTGAGAACTTATCACCACTCTCTTTGTTTGTGGATCCAAAAATGATATCATCCACATATATTTGAACAAGTAGTATACTCTCCCCATCTTGAATTCTGAAGAGTGTTCTGTCCACTTTGCCTTTGGTGAATCTATTATCTGTCAGAAATTGGGATAATGTATCATACCATGCTCTTGGTGCTTGTTTCAAACCATATAAAGCTTTCTTGAGCTTGTACACCTTGTCTCCAAGAGTCTTCTGCAAAAATCTTGGAGGTTGTTCAACATAGACTTCCTTTTCCAACAATCCATTTAAGAATGCACTTTTCACATCCATTTGATATACAATGAAGTTCTTGTGTGCAGCATAGGCAAGAAACATCCTTATTGCTTCTAGTCTTGCAACATGAGCAAATGTTTCATCAAAATCTATTCCTACTTCTTGGCAATACCCTTTGGCTACCAATCTTGCTTTGTTCCTTACCACATATCCTTCCTCATTCATCTTGTTTCTGAAAACCCATTTTGTCCCAATGACATTTTGATGGGTTGGTCTTCGTACCAATTCCCATACTTTATTCCTTTCAAACTGATTGACTCTTCTTGCATGGCTTGAATCCAATGTGTGTCATCGATGCTTGTGACACATCCTTTGGCTCTATTTGGGAGATAAAACAAGTGAACATTGCTTCTTGTTGAGCTCTGGATCTGGTTCTTACACCATCTCTTACATATCCAATGACTAGCTCTGGTGGATGGTCTCTCAGCCATCTCACATCAGGTTGGAGTAAGTTAGTTGGATTCAGGCGTCTTGCAGCTGTGTTATCTTGAGCAGCTCTTTCATTATCATTCAGTTGCAGATTTTCCAGCTGTCTTTGAGATTCAGCTGTCTCATCTTCATCTTGATTGATTGCTCCAGCTTCAGCTTCAATATAGGGACTCTTCTGCATAGTTGGCTGATTTAGCTTATCAGCTAACTCTTCAAAGTCTTCTCCATTTACATTAGGTTCATCAAAAACCACATGAATAGACTCTTCTGTGACCATAGTCCTCTTGTTCAGCACTCTGTAGGCTTTGCTCTCAGCTGAGTATCCCAAGAAGATACCTTCATCAGCTTTAGCATCAAAAGCCTTTAAATTGTCTTTTCCATTGTTGTGGATGAAGCATTTACATCCAAATATTCTAAAGTATGCAACATTTGGATTCCCCCTGTCCATATTTCATAGGGAGTTTTTGTCAGCTGTCTATTAATCATGCATCTATTTTGAGTATAACATGCAGTGTTTATAACTTCATCCCAAAATCTTTTAGGCAATCCAGCTTCAGCTAACATTGTCCTTGCGGCTTCTTTGAGAGTTCTGTTTCTTCTTTCAACTACTCCATTCTGCTGGTGAGTCCTTGCTGCAGATAACTCATGAGCAATACCATTCTCAACGCAATACTGAGTTATTATCCCATTGACAAACTCAGTTCTTCTATCAGATCTTATCTTTATAATGGTTTGGCTCTTTTCATTTTGAACTCTTCTCATCAGCTGAGGTAACTTCTGCAAGGTTTCCTTCTTTTTGCACATGAAGATTGTCCATGTATATCTTGAATAATCATCCACCACCACTAAGGTGTATTTCTTTCCACTTATGCTGGCTGGCTCAACTGGACCAAATAAATCCATATGCAACAGATGCAATATCCTTGTTGAAGATGGACTAGACTTCTGTTTGAATGATGATTTGATCTACTTTCCCATCGGCATGCATCACAAACACTTTCCTTCTTGTATACTGAGTCTGGAAGTCCTTCTACTAGATGACTCCTTGCAAGCTTGTTAATTGTCTTGAAATTCAGGTGACTCAGCTTCTTGTGCCACAACCAACTTGATTTGGCTGTACTTTTTACTAACAGACAAGTGCTTGGTGTGGCAGTTGACCAGTCTACCACATACATATTCTTCTATCTGGATCCTTGCAGCACTATTTCATTTGATTCAGTGTCCTTGATCTGGCATACTCCCATATTGAATCCAACATTGTAGCCCTTGTCACAGAGTTGGCTGATGCTTAGTAGGTTGAAGTTGAGGCCTTCAACATATGCAACATCTGTGATTTCTAAACCATTTTTCTTGATGGATCCAGTGCCTCTTATTTCCATGGAGCTTCATTTCCTCCAAATATGACTTTTGCGCCTCTAATCTCCTTGAATTTTGATAGATTTTTCTTGTTTCCTGTCATATGTCTGGAACAACCACTATCCATGTACCAGGTTCCTTGGCACTCAACTGTTCCTTGAACCTGCAATTAAGGAAATTAGTTTTTAGGTACCCATGCTTTGGGTTACGAGGGGTTAGTCTTTGTAAGATGATCCAACCAACCTATAGCCGAATGATTTGACTCTAAGAGGTTGCCATCTATCTGTGCCATAATCATAACTCACTTTGGCAAATTGCTTGGGGGCTTTAGGTTCATACAACTGTCTCTTTTGTCTGTATGCTGTGTGTGTGTTTTTGCAATTGCTTTCTTTGGGTAGTTGTGATATTTAAGTGTAGTGCACAGGTGCATATGTGTCTTGATGATAGCTCTTTTGCCTTTGGAATGGCCTTTGCTGAGTTCTGGGCCTTTGCCATTTAGGCTTATATTCCATAGGTCTTTTTTTATACTTCACATTATTCCAATCAACTTGGCTTGGGTAATTTCTACCATTCCCATCATATGTGTTTCTTTGATAAAACTTCTGGGGTTTTTGGTAGCTCTGTTTCTTCTTCACAGTACTTCTGTTTGGAGTTTCCTGAGGAACTCTGCTGGATTTCTTCTCAGTTGTCCTCTCAGCATACTCAACTGGTTGTTTTCCTTTTCCTTTATATCCAAGGCCAGTTTGTTTGTGATTGTGTTTTGGAGTGAATGTGGGTGCAACATTTGGTGTCTTGGATTTTTGAGATGCTTCATTACTTGAAGACCCTTTTTCCAAGATTACTCGGGGAGTTTATTTGTGCACAAAGGAATTGAATCTATGCATGTCTTGTCTCCACACTCTTTTTGGCTCATAATAAGGTCATCCAATGATTTAGATGCCTTAGTGAATGAAGCAATCACATTTTTGAGATCATTTTCCCTCTTTTCTATAAGCGACTATCTCTCTTATTAGTTTAGCATTCTCGGCCTTGACTCTTTGTTCTCATCGACTATATGACTTAGAGTACTCAACTCCTTAGTTAGGTTTGTGAGTTTTAACTTTTGCTTGTGTTGTTTTCCTCATTTAATAGTGTGTGTGAGGATTTAATGTGCTCAAAATCTTTCATCATTTTGCCTAATGAATCATAAAGATCAGTGGGTGATGAAGTGTGTGTGTCACAATCACTATCACTAGAATCTGAGTGAGATGAGTTAGAGTGTACCTCATCTTCTTGGTCAGGTTGATCTTGTTCTTTAGCCATTAGACAAATCATTGCTTCTTCTTCAGAATCACTTGAGTAGTCAGCTTCACTACTCTCTGAGTCTGCTGCTTCTTTTGACTTTGCTGTCTCAGCAGTCTCAGCAGCCAACATTGCCCTTTTCCTTTCCTGTCTTCTTTCTCTGAAGACTCTTCTTTCTTCTTCATTCCTGTATTTATTGACTACATGATATGGACAGTCAATAGCAAAATGTTCTGGTTGTCTGCAATTCCAACACAGGTTTTCAACTTTTTGGTCAGCTCTTTCATTTCTTGGGTTGTCAGCTCTTTGATATTCGACCTTTTGATGCTCAACTCTCTTTGGTGGCCTATCTTCCCTTGACTTGGAGGGAGCTGAATGTCTTCTGGAGGATTCACCTTTATTTCTTTTGTAGTTCTTGTTGAAGAACTTGTTGAATCTTTTAACCATTAGGGCAATCTCCTCCTGGTCAATGACTTCTTTGGCCTCAGCTCTCTTCCCATCATTGACTATAAGTGCAGCTGTTTTGGGTACAACTGTCTCCTCTTGATCTTTTCTTCTCAGCTCAAACTCGTAGGGTTTGATGTCTGAGAATAGCTCATGATTTGATGTTGTTGTGAGGTTCATTGAATGTCTCAGGGCCATGACCTTCATTTCCCATTCAGCTGGGATACTTGTCAGAATCTTCATACACATCTCCTTCTGTGTATATTCTTTCCCAAGTGCTGATAGTTCATTGGTAATTTCAGTGAACCGAGCATCGAGCTGATCCAAGGTTTTACCTGCAAGCATTTTAATATTTTCAAATTTTTGTACAACAACGGACAATTTGTTTTCTTTAATTTGCTCAGATCCTTCACAAATTAAAGTTAATTTATCCCAGATTTGTTTTGCAGTTTGAACATTGCTTTGTCCAAGGTCTTGTAAAGTATGTCCTTGGCCACATTGTCCAAGTTGTATCTTTTTCTGTCCTCGTTTGTCCATTCAGTCCTTGGTTTCTCAACCAGGGCTGGTCTTTCTTTAGCAGCAACTTCTTCTCCTTGGTTTGGGTCGCTCTCTCCGTCTAACCTGTGTTCACCTTGATGTTTGCGAGTGGCCATCCTCTATCACTATCCACATTTCATCATGTAAAGCTTATAGATGAGCCTGCATGCGAATTTTCCAGTCATCAAATTCCTCAATAGTGAACATAGGAATGCGTGTCAAATTTGCTTCCATGATAATAACTTTGCTGAATAAAAAGAGTTTTTAAAAGGCAAGTGTTAAAGGAATCTTTGAAAGATTGGAGATCTAGTTCAGTAACCAGTGTGGTAGGCTCAATGAACCAACCTCTCTGATACCACTTGTAGGTCCCAAGGGGTGTGAGTAAGGTTTAGAAGGGGGTTGAATAAACCTTACCAACCATTCGATTTTAGTCCTTTTAAAATAATACAAGTTAATTTCACACTATGTCCTTGAGGACAACTAAGTTAGTTAACCAAGAGAGTTAGCCACTCAACGGACTCGATTGAGCTATTGATAGAATAACTCACCGCTTAGTCTAATACTTAACTTGGCTGTGATGAGATTTTCAGCGGAAGACTTAACACCCTTAAATTTGATTAAGCTTTGTTTTAACACTTCGTTTTAGCACTTTGTTAGTTATCAGTTAGATATCAAATTATCAGCAAATATAAAATGATGTGCAGAAATAAAATGCTGAAATGTAAATGACACAATAATTTTTATAAAGGTTCGAAGATGGGGTAATTCTTCTACTCCTCTCTTCTCCAACTTCTGGAGGAATCCACTAAGTATTGATCAGAGTACAAAGTGGTTAACAGTCTAGATACAAGTCTTGATCACACAGCTGAATTGCTCCTTTGGGACTCAGTCTAGAGATGCCTTGATCACATAGCTGGCTTCTCGTCCGACTCAGCTACTTCACAGGGCGGCTGCCTTGCTACTTCAGCTCACTTGCTCAAGCTTCTTGGATTTGATCACGAAGCCCTCTAATAACTTGAGACTGGTTCGACCTTGAATCTTCCTACAATCCTCCTTGGAAAGTAGACACCTTTTGATTCTTCAAAAGTTTCCTCTTCAACAGTTTGAAGTTGTCTTTCCTTCACAGGTTAGTGTTGGATCGATTTCCTTCGAGATTTAGGCCTGAGGATATTTCTTGAATAACTTGAGAATATATTGCAGGTTACAGTTTGAATAATTGCTTGAATGTTCGTTGTTCAGGTATGCAAGGTGACCTCTTCTCAAAGTGATTCCTCAGCCTTTTATAGTGAACTTTTAAAAATCTGCCCGTTGAAGAGATAGGCTGATTTTTAAAAGTCACTTGTGTTCGTTGGCTTGTCTTGTTGTAGTCCTTGATGTTGATATTTCCTCGTATTAAATGAATGTTCAGCTTTTTAGAGTCTGACACGAGTGCGATCTTCCCATTGGTTTATTCCTTTTGCCTTTTGAACACTTTAAGACATGTGAAATATTACTTATTTAGCTTCTTGAATCAATGGATTCTTTTGACTAACTTGACTGCGTTCTTTAACTTCCCCACACTTGAGTTAGCTTCCAATCAATGGATGACTTGACACTTCTTGACACTTGGCTTCTTGAGTTGACTTGGTGACACTTCACCACAGATACTCGGTGATACTCCTCGATCGAGTTCTTGACTTCTCCTCCTTGCCATACTCAAATGCTTTCCATAGTGGAGTCTTCATTCGATCTTGATTGACTTTTACGTATTCCCAGGCATAGGCGACTTGACTCAACTCATATGGCCTATCTATTACAATACAAATTACAAGGAAAATGGGGTGCCAACTTTCTAGTCCAAGTTTTACATGGCATTCATCAAAATCTAAATAATAAATTTCCCAACAAAGACATAGGCCCATGCGATCTATCAATATCCGGCAATCGTGTGCGCCCAGGGCCATCAGAGCTCAAGGACCTAGTCCATTAAACGAGAGAGAAGCCAAAATATGTCGTCTTCGATGTTGTCTCAATGAGTTGGAATAAATGCCTGAAGAAGTCCCCTACCACCCCAACCCAATGTCAGGTCGAGTTGACGTGGTGTCACCTTTCGCTCCGTATATCTTAACGACTCCACTTCCAGCAAAATTCAGGGTACCACAAATTAGGTTGTATGATGGCAAAAATGGTCCCACAACGCATATTCACAAGTACCTTGCATGGACCGAGCTGTACGGTCCTATTGATGAGATTCTATGGAGAGCCTTCCCATTAACCCTTGGTGACTGAGCTCACCGATGGTCCCGCACCCTTCCACCGGGATCAATCCATTCGTGGAATGACTTAGCTCCTGCTTTCACCACACATATTTTGGCATCCAGAGTCCGAGATGCCCCAAAAGATTCTTTGGTCACCATCAAGCAAAGTAAAGGCGAGCCGCCGAAAAGTTACATTTTTGGTTTAATAAACAAATCAAGTGAGATGGAACCGATTTGGATGATGCGATCTTGATAGCCGCAATTCGAGACTTGCCCCAAATTCACGATTCCGCTTTGCTATCCACGAGCATGGAAAAATACGTTTCTTATAGAATTTCTTATATGGGCGGGGGCAGAGACATATCTTAAGCCTTTTTTGTAGAAGCAATGGCGGGTCCACAACCGGCAAGCGATCTAAAACATCGGGAGCAATGAAAGATTTTAAGAAGGATTCCACCTCGGGATCCGGGTCGGGTTTCAAGTAATTTTTGGATAATTCAACGACGGGTTACAAGTCATTCCGGGAAAGTCACTCAGTAGAGTCACGGCTATGAGAAGCTCGCTAACTCGGCCTCCATCTATTATTTTGAAGGAAATGCGGGATCTCAATTTGCTACCTCATATAATCGGTTGATTAAAGACATTATGGATCCATTAAAGCTTGACAATTCTCGTATTGTTACTACCATAAATATGTTGGGCACAAGATCGATGAATGCCAAGACTTAATCCTTTAGGAAATAATGGGGGTTGTTAGGGGGGTCTTAAATGTATGTCTGAGGACCTACCACATCCACCATCTCTTCTTCTTTGGAACAATTACGAAAGGAGCGGACGACCAGGCCAAAATACCACAAATGAATACTAACCACGTGCATTTTTAAATTCTAACACTCATCAATACTAGCCAGATTCTTCTAATTTTCGGAGGACCGCCATCGATCGAATTAGAAAAATAAAAAAAAATATTAATGATATCGAGTAAGCACCAAATGCATGGCGGCTAAAATACTTTGTCGAGTTAAAAAAAAAGCAGAGGTGAAATAGGTCTTCCTTTGACATGATTCTTCTCATTTTCCAACCAAGATGCCGTCGTTAGTCCACCCCCACTCCGACCTCTTATATAAAAGTGTCAACACCGCAAAAGTGTTACATATTCTAACAAAAAAAAATGTATTCCATTCATATAATCTTGGTTGATTACGTAATGTAAAATAGTGTTACAAACATTTTATATTATATATGACCATAAATCTACATCCGAGCTTTCAGAAGGATGAATGTAGATGACTCATTCACCCGACCTTGCAATGACAACATTCTAGGATTTTGGGGCAGAAAGATAGTACATATTGGTGAAGTAGACCTCCCGGTCCCGGTTCGGCGGCGATTAAAAGATGATCATGACCATGTTCAAAATCATCAATAGTAATTAAAATAGTACAACACCATCTTGGTAAAAAAATAAAAGCAACCTATTCTATACCACTTGAAGGTTGTTATTCCCATCTATAACTTTTGTATTAAATTTCCCACCCAGAGGGAGAAGGCGAGCACAAGGGCAATCAACGTGAATCAAGGGAGTGTTCACTCAAACTCAGGCCAACTGAGATAAATACTATCAAAAAAGGAGAGTCCATCAACTCGGCCAGTGCCACTGAGCAGAACACTGAGCTGGAGCACATGCCAGAAAACCCACTTGAGGCGGACCTCGGAAGAAAGCCTGGAAAGGAGCCAATGACTGAGGCAGAAGAAGAGCTGCTCACTTCAAAAAAAGGGAGGGCAAAGCAAAAAGAGGAAACATGCTGAACCAGTAGAAGAGGTCGAAATAGTATATGTCGATAAGCTTTATGGGGGCCGTCAACTCAGAATTGGTCATAACCTTCAAGAGCCACAACGGTCCGAGCTCAACAAATTTCTGGGAAACAATCTAGATGTGTTCGCTTGGTCACATTCAGATATACATGGGATCGACCCCAAGCACGCTTGTCATCGTCTAAACATTGATCTCAAGTATAGGCCGATAATACAAAAGAGAAGAAAACTAGGTCCCGACAGGACAAAAATTGCTTTGGAAGTTGAGGTCAATAAGCTTTTAGATAACAATTTTATCCGAAGCCTTGTACCCGAGGTGGGTGGCCAATCCTATTTTGGTCAAGAAAAGTAACGGATAGTGGCTACTTCGCGTCGATTTTACCGACCTCAATAAGGCATGCCCAATAGAGAGTTACCCACTCCCGCACATCGATTATATGGCCAATGCCACTGCAGGACACGAGTGATGAACTTTATGGATGCCTACTGACTATAATCAAATTTGAATGCACTGGATGACAAGGAGAACACCTCATTCTTTTACTCGCTCAAGGCGTGTACTGCTACAAAATGATGTCGTTCAAGATGAAGAATGTGGGGGCAATCTATCAGAGGTTAGTCAACAAAATATTCGAAAAACTGATAGGTTAAACAATGGAAGCTTATGTAGATGATATGCTTGTAAAATCATTGTATGCTGCTAACCATATTACAGATCTTAATGAAATGTTTACGATTTTATGCGAGGATAAGATGATGTTAAATCCTAAGAAATGTACATTTGGGGTCGGCTCGGGAAACTTTCTGGGCTATATCGTTAGTCAAAGGGGGATCAAAGCAAATCCAGATAAAATTAAGGCAATAATTGACATGGAACCATCTAATTCAGTTAAAAGAGTCCAAAGTTTAACAGGTCACCTAGCTGCCTTAAGTCGGTTTGTATCGAGGTCAATAGATAAATGCAAACCTTTCTTCGAAATCATCAAGAAAAATAAAGACTTTGAATGGACCGAGCAAACTCAAGCTGCATTTGAATCATTAAAACAATACTTGGCAACTGCTCCAGTTCTTCAGAAGCCGAGCAGAGGCGAAGATTTGTATTTGTATCCAGCAGTTTCTGAGTACACAATCAACTCGGTATTGATTCGATTAGACAACTCCACTCAGCACCCCGTCTGCTACATTAGCCAAGCTTTACATGATGCTGAGCTGCGGTACCTACCGATGAAGAAGTTAGCATATGCATTGGTTATCTCTTCAAGAAAACTGAGACCATAATTTTTGGAGCATAAAATTATTGTCTTGACAAACTACCCACTCAAGCAAGTGATGCACCAACCCGACACCTCTGGTCGGATGATCAAATGGGAAGCGGAGCTCAGCCAGTTCGATATACTATACGAGCCTAGGACAACAATTAAAGGATAAGCTCTAGCAGATTCTAGCAGAATTCTCATCCTCCATTCTACTCGATAACATTGAAGAGCAGACTTGGAAGTTGTTTGTCGATGGCTCTTCCACCGCAGACTGAGCAGGGGGCGGGATTGTGATAATCAATCCAAATCACAAGTGTTACTGCTCGGCGTACGATTCCATTTCCCAGCGGCAAACAATGAAGCCGAGTACGAGGCATTATTAGTAGGATTAGAAATGGCAACTTCAATGGGATTGAAGAAGTTTCGCATTCATAGTGATTCACAGCTCGTGGTCAACCAAATAAATGGGGACTGTTAGGAAATTTATTTGTTAGATTTTGATGATACCATATAAAACTTAAACTAGGAAGTTGGCACCCCATTTTCCTTGTAATTATGCATTGTAATAGATATGACTGGATGAGCTAAGTTAAGTCAGCTATGTCAAAGATTACAAGAAGTCAACTGCGGACTGGAATGAAGACTCTGTTGTGTGTCAGCTGAGTATGGCCTAGAAGGAAGTCAAGGACTCGACTGAAGGAGAGTTAGCTGAGGAACAACTGTGAGAAGTGTCAGTCAAGTCAACTCAAGGAGCCAAGTCTAACAGTTGAAGTGATAGTTGAGTCAATCCCATGATTGGAGCAGGCTCAAGTCACTTGGGGTAAAGGCAGCAGTCAAGTAAAGACAACTGACTTAGATCCATTGGAATAAAATCAAAAATATTACTCGATATAGTAATATGTCAAGCTGACAGATCTTAAAGTGTTTGGCCCAGAATTGTGCAAAAGGAATGAGCCATTGGGAAACACTGCACCTTGTGTCAGAAACCTGCAATGCTGGAATGACATTTAATACGAGGAAAGGTCAACATCACCAAGGCTGCAGACCAAGACAAGACAAGCCAACAAACACAAAGTGACACTTGAAACTAGCCTATCTCTTCAACGAGCAAATTTCAAATGTGCACTATAAAAGGCCGAGGAAGCTATTGAGAAAATGTTAACTGAACCTAGCAAGAGCAAGCATTATTCAAGCAACTAACCTGCAAAATTCTCAAAGCAATTCAAGCAATTACTCAAGCCTTAAACTCGAAGAAACTCGATCCAACACAAACTATGAAGGAGAGATAACTTCAACTAGTTGAAGAGGAAACTTTTGAAGAAACAAAAGGGGTCTACTTTCCAAGTTGAAAGATTGTAGAAAGGTTCAAGGTCGAACCATTATCAACTTTGTTGGAGGGCTTCGTGATCAAATCCAAAAACTTGAGAAGTGAGTCAAGTAGCAAGCAAGGCCTGCCTGTGAAGAAGGCGAGTTGTAAGAGAAGCCAATTTTGTGTGATCAAGGCTCTCTCCCGGTCGATAACCGCTTTGTAAACTGATCTGTTACATAGTGGATTAATCCAGGAGTTGGAGAAGATAGGATTAGAAGAATTACCCCATCTTCGAACCTCTATAAAATACTTGTGTCAATTTACTTTCAGCAATTTACATTCCTGCATATTTACTTATATCTGATGTTAGTTTATATTTGCTATCCAACTGATAATTTACTAAGTGCTAAAATCAAGTATTTAAAACAAGCTTAAAATCAATCAAAGGGTGTTAAGTCTTCCGCTGTTAAAAACCAAATCAGCCAAGTTAAGTATTTGGCTTAAGCAACCGAGTTATACTATCAACAGCTCTATCAAGTCTGTTGAGTGGGTAACTTAGTTGTATAGCCAACTTAGCTGTCCTCCAAGGACACAGCTGATTTGAGTCAACTATGTTGAACTATTTAAAAGGACTAAAATCGAAAATTTGGTAAGGTTTATTCAACCCCCCTTCTAAACCTTACACCACACCCCTTAGGACCTACAAGTAGTATCAGAGCGGTTGGTTCATTGAGCCTTCCACACCTTTAGTTCTTGAACTAGATCTCTATCTTTTCAAAAGGTTTTAACACTTGTGTTTTTCAAAGTCTTTCATCTTTTAAGCAAAGTTATTATCATGGAAGCAAATCTAACTCGTATTCCAATGTTTACATTTGAAGAATTTGATGATTGGAAAATTCTTATGCAGACTCATCTATCTGCATTACATGATGAAATGTGGCTTGTGATAGAGGATGGGCAGTCACTGCAAATACTCAAAGTTAATACAGCTGTAAGAAGAGCAGCTGCAGCAGAAGGAGAAGAAGATGCTGCTTAAGCAAGACCAGCCATGGTTGAAATGAAGATAAAAATAGATACAACCTGGACAATGTGGCCAAGGATATTCTCTACAAAACGATGGACAAAGCCATGTTCAACAAAGTCAAATCTTGCAAATCTGCAAAAGAGATTTGGGATAAGCTGACCTTAATTTGTGAAGGATCAGAACAAATTAAGGAAAATAAATTACTTGTTGCTGTTCAAAAATTTGAAAATTTTAAAATGCTTGCGGTGTGAAACTCGGATCACCGATGGATGCAGTTCTTGAGATTACAAATGAGCTTTCGACTCTTGGGAAAAAGTACACATAGAAGGAAATATGTATGAAGATCTTAAGAAGCCTCCCACTAAATGGGAAATGAAGGTCATGGCCTGAGACATTCAATGGACCTTTCAAGAACATCCAACCATGAGCTATTCTCGACCTCAAAGCCTATGAGTTTGAGTGAGAAGAAAAGAGCGGGAGGAAACAGATGTGCCCTCTTGCATTGTTGGCGATGAATGCAAAAGAGTTGAGCCAAAATAAGCCATGGACCAGGAGGAGATTGCCTTGATGGTTAAAAGATTCAACAAGTTCTTCAATAAAAATTATAAAAGGAATAAGGGTGAAACCTTGAAAGACATTCAACACCCTCAAAGCAAGGGAGGACGGGCCACCCAAGAGAGTTGAGCATCAAAGAGCTATTATCGTGAGAGCGATAATCAAAGAACAACAGTGATCAATCAAAGAGCCGAGAACCCGTGTAGGAATTGCGACAACTAGGACATTTTGCGATTGGTTGTTCCTATCCACCAAGTCAACAAGTATAGGAATGAAGAAGAAAGAAAAGTCTTGAGGAAAAAAGACAGAAAAGAAAAAGCCATGTTTGGGCTGCTTTGAGATCGCCAGACGCAAGTGCAAAGATGTAGCAGACTCAGATAGTAGTGAAGCAGACTAGTCAAGTGATTCTGAGGAAGAGGGTATGATCTGCCTCATGGCTAAAGAACAAGATCAAGAAGATGAGGTACACTCTAACTCATCTCATTCGATTCAAGTGATAGTGACTATGATACACACACTTCATCACCCACAGATCTTTATGATTCATTAGGCAAAATGATGAAAGATTTTGAACACATAAAATCCTCACACACAATCTTAAATGAGGAAAACAACCAGCTTAAAAGCCAAAACTCATAGCTGACAAAAGATCTGAGTACTCTGAGTCACATAGCTGGTGAGAATACTAAGCTGAAGGCTGAAAATGCCAAGATCATAGCAGAATTAGTTGCTACAGAAAAGAGGGAAAAAGATCTTAAAAATGTGATTGCCTCATTTACAAAAGCATCCAAATCATTGGATGAACTTATTATGAGTCAAAAGGAATGTGGAGACAAGACAGACATATGATTTAATTCTTTTGTGCATAGTCAAACCACAAGAGTGATTTTGGAAAAGGGATCTTCAAGCAATGAAGCAATCCAAAAACCCAAAACACCAAATGTTGCACCCACATTCACTCCTAAGCACAATCACAATCATACTAGCCTTGGTTATAAAGGAAAAGGAAAGAAACCAGTTGAGTATGCTAAAAGGACAGCTGAGAAGAAATTCAGCCGTGTTCCTCAACAAACTCCAAACAGAAAATACTCTGTGAAAAGCAAACAGAGCTACCAAAAACCCCAGAAATTTCATCAGAGAAATACATATGAAGGGAATGGTAGAAACTACCCAAACCATGATGATGGGAATAATGTGAAATATCAGTAAAGACCTATGAAATACAAGCCAAAATGGCAAAGACCTAAACCTCAGCAAAGGTCATTCCTAAGGCAAAAGAGCTTTTATCAGCACACATATGCACCCAAGCACTACACTCAGAAATACCACAACCACCCCAAGAAAGAAATTGCTAAAACACAAACACAGGCATACAAACAAAAGAGACAGTTGTATGACCCTAAAACCCCCAAGCGGTTTGCTAATGTGCATTATGATTATGGCACTGATAGATGGCAACCTCTTAGAGTCAGACCATTTGGCTATAGGTTGGTTGGAACATCTTATAGCACTAACCCCCAGGACCCAGACAAGTATGGGTACTTAAAAATTAATTTCCTTGATTGCAGGTTCAAGGAACAACTGAGTGCCAAGGAACCTGGTACATAGATAGTGGTTGTTCCAGACATATGACAGGAAACAAGAAAAATCTGTCAAGATTCAAGGAGATTAGATGTGCTAAAGTTATATTTGGAGGAAATGAAGCTCTAGGGGAGATAAAAGGTACAGGATCCATCAAGAAAAATGGATTGGAAATCACAGATGTTGCTTATATTGAAGGCCTCAACTTCAACCTGCTAAGTATCAGCCAACTCTGTGACAAGGGCTACAATGTAGGATTCAACATGGGAGTATGCCAAATCAAAGATGCTGAATCCAATGAAATAGTGATGCAAGGTTCAAGACAAAAGAATATGTATGTGGTAGATTGGTCTACTGCCACACCAAGCACATGTCTGCTAGCAAAGAGCACAACCGAATCAAGTTGGCCGTGGCACAAGAAGTTGAGTCATCTGAACTTCAAGACAATCAACAAGCTTGTAAGGAGTCATCTTGTAGAAGGATTTCCAGACTCAGTGTACAAGAAAGAAAGTGTATGTGATGAATGCGAGATGGGAAAACAAATCAGATCATCATTCAAGGATAAGCCAAGTCCTTCTTCAACAAGGATATTACATCTGTTGCATATGGACTTATTTGGTCCAGTTGAGCAAGCTAGCATCAGTGGAAAGAAATACACTTTAGTGGTGGTGGATGATTATTCAAGATATACATGGACAATTGTCATGTGTAAAAAGAAGGAAACAACTGCAGGTTACCTCAATCGATGAGAAGAGTTCAAAATGAGAAGAGTCAAACCATTATAAAGATAAGATCTGACAGGGGAACTGAGTTTGTCAATGGCATTATAACTAAGTATTGTGTTGAAAATGGTATTGCTCATGAGTTATCAGCAGCAAGAACTCCACAGCAGAATGGAGTAGGTTGAAAGAAGGAACATGACTCTCAAGGAAGTCGCATGGACTATGTTAGCTGAAGCTGGATTGCCTAAGAGATTTTGGGCTGAAGCCATAAATACAACATGCTACACTCAAAATAGATGCATGATTAACAGGAAAATGACCAAGACTCCCTATGAGATTTTGACAGGGAGAAAGCCAAATGTTGGATATTTCAGGATATTTGGATGTAAATGCTTCATCCATAATAATGGTAAGGATAGTTTGAAGGCTTTTGATGCTAAAACTGATGAAGGTATCTTTTTGGGATACTCAGCTGAGAGTAAAGCCTATAGAGTGTTGTACAAGAGGACTATGGTCACATAAGAGTCTATCCATGTGGTTTTTTATGAACCTAATTTAAATGGAGATGACATTGATGAGTTAGCTGATAAGCTGAATCAACCAACTATGCAGAAGAGCCCTTATGTTGAAGCTGAAGTGAGAGCACTCAACCCAGATGAAGATGAGATAGTTGAATCTCAAAGACAGCTGGAAGGTCTACAGCTGAATGAAAATGAAAGAGTTGTTCAAGACATCTTAGTCATGAGACTAGTTTGAATCCATGACTTACCCCAACCTGATGTGAGATGGCTGAGAGACCATCCACCGGAGTTAGTTATTGGAGATGTTAGAGATGGCATAAGAACCAGATCCAGAGCACAACATGAAGCTATGTTCACTTGTTTTTTTACCAGATAGAGCCTAAAGATATGTCTCAAGCATTGGATGACACACATTGGATTCAGGCTATGCAAGAAGAGTTGAATCAGTTTGAAAGAAACAAAGTGTGGGAATTAGTTCAAAGGCCAACCCACCAAAATGTTATTGGTACTAAGTGGGTTTTCAGAAACAAGATGAATGAGGAAGGATATGTTGTAAGAAACAAAGCAAGATTGGTAGCCAAAGGGTATTGCCAAGAAAAGGGTATAAATTTTGATGAAACATTTGCTCATGCTGCCAAATTAGAAGCAATAAGGATGTTTCTTGCTTATGCTGCACATAAGAACTTCACTGTATATCAAATGGATGTGAAGAGGACATTTCTAAATGGACTGTTAGAAGAAGAAGTCTATGTTGAACAACCTCCAGGTTTTGATCAGAAAACTATTGGAGATAAGGTCTTCAAGCTAAACAAAGCATTGTATGGATTGAAACAAGCACCAAGAGCATGGTATGATACATTGTCTCAATTTCTAACTGACAATAGATTTACCAAAGGCAAAGTTGATAGAACACTCTTTAGAATTCAAGATGGAGAGAGTATACTGCTTGTTCAAATATATGTGGATGACATCAATTTTGGTTCCACAAATAAAGAGCTGTGTGACAAGTTCTCAAACCTCATGCAAGACAAATTTGAGATGAGCATGATGGGAGAGCTAACTTTCTTCCTAGGACTTCAAATCAAGCAATTGAAAGATGGAACCTTTATAAACCAAACAAAGTATAACAGAGATTTGATGAATAAATTTGGTATGGAAGAGAAGTCTTGATTTCGATGAATACATCAGTCAAGATGGACATGGATGCAGATGGCAAAGCTGTTGATCAAACCAGATATAGAGCTCTCATTGGATCATTGCTCTATCTAACAGTAAGCAGGCCAGACATCACCTTTGCAGTAGGTGTATGTGCTACATTTCAATCTGCACCAAAAGAGAGCCACATGATTGCAGCTAAGAGAATCCTAAGGTATTTGAAGGGATGCCAGGAAGTCGGCTTATGGTATCCAAAGGAAGGAGGATTCAAGCTGGTAGGATACTCAGACTCAGACTATCTTTGGATGTAGAGTTGACACGAAGAGTACTTCTGGTACATGTCAACTGCTTGGAAATAGATTGGTTTCTTTGTTCAACAAGAAACAAAATTCAATAGCTACATCCACAACTAAAGCAGAGTACATAGCTGCGGGCAGCTGTTGTGCCCAAGTCTTATGGATGAGACAGCAACTGAGAGATTATGATATTGAAGAAAAAGAGATTCCAATTATGCGTGATAACACTAGTGCTATTGCAATCACTTAAAATCCAGTGTTGCATTCAAGAACGAAGTACATTGATGTCAGATATCATTTTATAAGAGATCATGTTGAAAACAAAGACATCAACTTGGAATATATCTCAACTGATAAGCAGTTAGCTGATATATTCACAAAGCCATTATGTGAATCAAGGTTTGAAGAGCTCAAGAACGAGTTTGGGTTAATTGAGTTGAGTTAGATTACTCAGAAGACTCAACTAGCAGAGAAAGAAGATGAGAAAATGAAAAAGAGCAAGTTTCACACTTCAGCCAAGTGAAACAAAATCGGTCGGAAGTCGGCTATATCGAGTTAGGCGCCGACAAATTGAGTTATGATATGTGAAGAGAGAAGCTAGCTAAGTCACTTTGGAAGAAAGCTTAATCATTTAAGAGCTAAGTGAAAAAAACACAATCGTTTTAACTAAGCGGGAATGTTTTTAAGAATGACGTCAGCGTAATTATGACTGCCAGCATAAAAGCTGCACAGTAAACCATATGATTGGATATAAATGCTGTTGCATTTAATGTGGGGATTTTAATGCGGTTTTGAAAGCTTAATCTTGACCGTTGATTTTGATCAACAGTTTCAAATTCCAAAAAACCGTCCTTTCATGTCCCTTATATACGAAATTTCACTTTCTCTCTCCTCACGCAAACCTACTCATTTTCAGCAAAGAAAGTTCACTCTCTCTGCAACTAAGTTCGAAACCCTAGTTCTCCAAGTTCGAGTTTCTCAAGTTATAATTGGTCAAAATTTCTAAATATTGCAGCAAATCATGACTTCGCTTTGTTATCTGAGAAGATCCACACCGATTTTTCAATGGACTTATTTTGGTATGATCAAACAGTGTTGATGGTGTCCTTGTGAAGAAGATAGCTGAAGAGCTAGAAAAGTCCGGCCTGAAGGACTTTTTGACGATGCAGTTCACGCACACTTACCTGGAAGAGGTGGCCATGTTTTATGTGAACGCGGAGGTGCAGGACGATGAAATCTATTCATCGGTCCACAGGAAGGTCATCAAAAAATCACTTTGTAAAGACATTGCATATCACACTTTTTTTGCTGCGTTGAGGTTTGAAGGACATCGCTGAGAAGGATGTCAACTTGGCTGCAGCTTGGAAGGAAGTTGCAAAGCCGGAGTTTGCTGCGAAGGATGTGTATACAGCCAAGAAGGAGTCTGTGAAGGATGATTACAACAAACTGATGGACATCATGTCCAAGTGCGTGGATATGAAGTTTGGAAGCTTTAATCAGCTGTCCATGACCAAGCTGATCGTGATGGCTGTGATCATGCAAGAGAAGAATGTGAATTGGGCTCAGTTCGTCTTTAGCCGAATATGCAAAATGTGATGAATAGGTCCTTTAAGGAGGATGGGACCTTTGGTTGCTTGCTAGGATATGGCCTGGTCATTGGCCATCTGATGGAGGTGAAGGGTATTGCACTGCGCCATGGCAAGCCCTTCCATACAAACAAAAATATGTTCAAGGCGAACCTTTTTGGAGCCCAGAAGAAGGCTCATGCACGAAAGGTGGATACTAGTGAGGGGGAATCGGCTGACCCTATAGAAGACACGTCTAAGACCTCCAGAGATCTCTCCCCAAAGCAGAAATCTAAGAAGAGAGCTGCATCATCTAAGCCTGCCCGCCCAGCAGCCAAATCAAAGAAAGCACCTGCCCCCGCAGCCAAAACCAAAGCCCCTACCCACGCAGCCGAATCACCTGCCCCCGCAGCCGAGATAGAGGAGGAACCCCAAATTCCTTCCCCTATCGTGAATAAGAAGCGAACTGCCAAGTCCAGAAAGGCAGCTGCTTGTATGTAAGGAACACAAGCCTTCACTATTGAAGTGCATGTTGGAGTGGAACCAGAGATTCCGCTGGTTTCCACTAAAAGAAGACGACTGTTCAGAAAATCTAAACTGGAAAAGACAGCCAAGTCCGGTACTCAACTGGAGAAGCAGAAGGAGACTGCTGATGCTCAAGAGGAGCAGTCTCCAGAGATCGTAGATGCCCCTGAGAAGACTATTGATGCTGATCAACAGAGAATCGAAGACCCAGCTGTGCAGGAGACAACTGTGGAAACTGAAGCAGCTGAGACAATTGAGCCCATGCAAGAACAAGTTGTCTCAACTCCTCGACAAACGGCAAACGCCGAGTCGAGGAGGAGCAAGCCCCATTAGCCCCCATTCGAGACTGAGAAGATGATGTTGATGACTTAATTATGTATTCTCCAGTCTACCCAGACATTCAACGAAGATTAAGGGAATAGAGAGCTTGGAAACTGGACTATTCAAGGCGTCAATTTGCTCGTTGGAGTTCATTGAGGAGGAGAAAGAGCTTCTCAAATTTCTTGGACATACATCTGTCAATCGCCCTCAATGAAGAAAGCTATCTGGAAACTCTCCGACTCATCAAGGAGGAAGAGAAAGAGAAAGCTAAAGAGAAAGCCCGAGTCTTGGAAAAATCAAAAACGTTTGTACATACAGGGACACATGAGCACATCTATGAATCTACTGATAGTAATGAGGACATGGATCCAGCTGCTGCAGTAGAGAAGTCCGACATGCAGCAGGTCATCACAGAATCACGAGCCCTGTATGGGATGAGTCTTCTAGAGGGTCCTGAAGAGTCATCCAAAGTCTCTCCTAAGGCTGATCCTTTGGGAGTGGCACAGCTGATTGCAACGGATATTGCTGCAACCACATCCCCAGTGCACTCAACTGATGGCTCTCAAGGACATGGCAATGAAGCTGGGACTTTGGGCCCCCAAGCCAAGCCTACCCCTGAAGAAGGTGTTGAGACACCTGCCCTTGTGGCTGTACACTCAGAGGGAACATTAGTCGCGTCTCAGGAGAAGAATGACCCCACTGTAATTCACTCAGCTGGTGAGTTAGTTGAGGGGGAAACTCTCTCCACCACAGCAAGGTCGGAGGAAGGTGTGGGAGACCAAACACTGCAGTTTGGAGGTGAAGAAGAGAAAATCACAGAACAGCAGAGTGACGTTAACAACGCTCGGACAGTTGAGTGTGTCTCAGCTGAGATCTCCACTGCTTTGTAGGTCGATGAAGTTGTTGAGACTCTGGGTCCTAAAAGTGCAATCCAAGGGGTTGAGACTCCGATGGATGCCACAGTTGAAGACCCTAAGACAATTGAGACTGTCGAAGGGATTATTGAAGGCCCTGCAGCAGTTGAGACTGCTGGGGGTATAGAAGGCCCAAGGGAGGTTGAGACTTCCCTGGGTAAGGGTCAAGATGAACAATAGAACATCCCTCAAATTGAAGGAGCTACTGCAGAAGAGGAGATTAACGCCCTTCATGACTCCTAAGAGAACATAGACACATCATTTTTGGGATCTGAGGATGAAGCTGAGTCCACACAACATGAAAATCCAATGATGGACACAACTGAAGATGTTCTAAAATCTTAGAGCCAAGTCAACGACAAGACGGCTCGAATGAGGTTCAATTTTGATGATGAGCCAACTCCAAAGGCCTCATCATCTTCCGATGATGCTGAGGATATAGCTGAGGACCAGGTTACTCAATTGGAAAAACACACTGAGACTGAAGAAGCTGTTAAGACAGCTGAGGCTCAGTCAGCTGAGCAAACATCTACAAATGCTCCAGCTGCGAAAGAATCAGTGTCGAGGTTTCCACAGTTGCAACAGTAACAACTCCTATAGCTCAATCGCAGGCTTTCACAGCTGCACCAACATATGTCGATGACGCTGCCGCAGCTGAGGCACAAAGAGCTGAATCAATGCAGGAACTTCAAAGTCAAGACCCCCAAGGTGAAGCCTCAGGGATACCATTTGTTCCTAATGATGTATTTGAAGACATATTCCCATTAACTGATAAACTACCCGACATGGAGGATGAATCTGCAGAACTAAAGAAATATAACGTGCAGGAAGAGCCCGTCATTCCTACAGATATGATTGTGCCAGTGAACTTTGATTTTGATGCAGAGTGGTTGGCAGCTGAGTCAAATCCTATAGCTGAGTTCCGTGGAGCCTTCAAGAAGATCTGCGAAGAGATTGAGAAGATGGAACGCCACCAGGCCTCTTTAGATTTGAGATTGGACAATTGAGATGATATCCTCACAGCCGATTTGAGAGGGATTATAGTGCGTATAAGGGAATGGGCTGCACAACAGACATCCATGCATTCGGAGCAGGTCCGTTACTTCAAGGCCCTATTTGCCAAAATGCTTGTATGGAGTGCGGACACCTCAATGTATCAGCAGAGGATGAAGGAGTATATAATGAGGATGGAAACTTCCCATAAGTCGGATATGGAGCTGCTACAACACTTTCACAAGACTGAGATCGCTCGTCTCGAAAACAACATGAATGAAAAGTTCAGTCTTCTGATGGCGGAGATGAAAATAGTGACAGTTGAGTCAAAGGCTACTCGTTCCGAGTTTCGCAAAGCCTACTCCGCAGCACACTCCAAGCAGAACTCGACAAACAGCCGACTGGATTTCCTCCTAAGTGGACTATTCCCTAGGATACCTCTCTCCTTTGGTGATGATGCCAAAAAGGGGGAAGATGAGGCCCCTAAGGGATTAAAAGAAGAATTGAAGAAAGGAGGTGACAAAGGCGAGAGGAAGGAAGTTCCAAAAATCTTCCTTTAAAATTGATGTATCTTTGAAACCCCACAAATAGGTAGGTGAAGTCACGGCCTCAATTCTCAGCAAGCTACCCCTGAACCTACCTGTTGAGAAAGTTGTGGTGGCCATGAAAGATAAAAGGAAGGCCATCGAAGCTGCATTCGATGAAGTAGCTGAGAAGCAATCAGCTCGTGTGGAAGAGCTTTTGAAGCAATATGGTGGTCCTCCGGCCGAAAAGGACTATGTTGCGATGTTGGGAAATTAATTTTTAGATTTTGATGAATGCCATGTAAAACTTAGAATAGAAAGTTGGCACCCCATTTTTGTTGTAAATGGCATTGTAATAGATAGGGTTGGTCGAGCTGAGTTAAGTCGGCTATGCCAGAATATGCAAGAAGTCAACTGGAGACTAGAAGGAAGACTCCGCTTGTGAGGCGGTGAGTGTGGCAAAGAAGAGAAGACAGAACTCGGCGACTAAAGGTGCGGTGAGATGCAATTGAGTGAAGTGTAAGTCAAGTCAACTCAAGATAGCCAAGTCTCAAGTTGAAGTGACGGATGAGTCATCCAATGATTGGAAGTCGACTCGAAGTCACACAGGAAGTCAAGGAAATGCGGTCAAGTCGAGATAACTAAAAGAGATCCGTTGCCGAAGTCAAGAAAATTACTTAAACAAGTAATACTTCCATCTTGCCTTTCTTAAAGTGCTCGGTCCCAGAAGCGTGCAAAAGGAATAAACCAATGGGAAGCTCTGCACCTGTGTCGAACTCGAAAAGTCAAGACTCAATCATACGAGGAAATGTCAATTCCAAGGACTGCAACAAGACAAGCCAACGACCACAAGTGTCTTTTGAAAATTAACCTATCTCTTCAACCGGCAAATTTTCAAAAGAACACTATAAAAGGCTGATGAATCTATTTGAGAAAAGGTTAACCTTGTTACCTGGAACTTTCAAGCTATTATTCAAACTATAACCTACTCAAGTCATTCAAGTTCAATCCTCAAGCCTACATTACGAAGGAAATCAATCCAACACTCACCGTGAAGGAAAGACGACTTCAATCGTTGAAGAGGAAACACTTGAAGAATCAAGGGGTCTACATTCCACAAAGGATTGTAGAAAGGTTCAAGGTCGAACCCGTCTCAAGTTTTGGAGGGCTTCGTGATCAAATCCAAGAAGCTTGAGCAAGTGGGCTGTAGTAGCAAAGCGCAAGTGCCCTGTGAATAAGGTTTCGAGTCGTCATGAGAAGCCATTGTGTGACCAAGGCATCTCGGTGACCGAGTCCCAAAGGATCAAGTCGGTGTGTGATCAAGACTTGCATCCGGTGATAACCACTTTGTACATTGATCAATACTTAGTGGATTCCTCCAGGAGTTGGAGAAGAGAGTACCACATCTTGAACCTCTATAAAATTTATTGTGTCATTTACATTTCATCACTTTAATTTCGCATATTATTTCAATATTTGCTTTGATAAATTTGTTATCCAATTGATAATCAACAAAGTGCTAAAACCAAGTATTAAAACAAACTTAAACCAAATTCAAGGGTGTTAAGTCTTCCAAAAATCATATCACGGTCAAGTTAAGTTTTAGACTAAGCGGTGAGTTATTCTATCAACAAATGGAGTGCATTGAGTGCCTAACTCTGGGTTAACTAACTTAGCATGTCCATCAAGACTTAGGCGTGAAGTATTAACTCAACTTTTAACAGACTAAATCGAAAAATTGGTAAGGTTTATTCAACCCCCTTCTAAACCTTAACACTCGCACCCCTTGGGACCTACAAGTGGTATCGGAGCGGTTGGTTCATTGAGCCTTCCGACCGTTCTTGAACTAGATCTCTCTCTCAAAGCTTGCTTTAGCACTTGATCTTTCAAAACTCTTTTATTCAAGAAAATTATTATCATGGAAGCAAATTTGACACGCATCCCTATGTTCACAATTGAGGAATTTGATGATTGGAAAATTCGTGTGCGAGCTCATCTATCAAAGATTACGATGAAATGTGGATAGTAATAGAAGATGGGCCACTGCAAATTTTAAAAGTAAACACAAATGCAAGGAGAGGCTGCTGCGGAAAGAAGAAGAGGATCTTTGCGCCCGACCAACTATGGTTGAAAAACCAAGAGTGAATGGACAAATGATGACAGAAAAGATATAACTTGGACAATGTGGCCAAGGACATTATTTACAAAACCTTGGACAAAGCCATGTTCAACAAAGTCAAATCATGCAAAACGGCAAAAGAAATGCAGGATAAGCTAACTTTGATTTGTGAAGGCTCTAAGCAAATCAAGGAAAATAAACTATCTGTTCTTTGTACAAAAATTTGAAAATTTTAAGATGCTTGCAAGAGAAAACTTGGATCAACCTGGATGCTCGGTTCACGAAATTACCAATGACTATCTCGCACTTGGAAAAGAATATACACGAAGAAATGTGTATGAAGATTCAAAGAAGTCTCCCAAATGAATGGGAAATGAAAGTCATGGCTCGAGACACTCCATGGACCTATCAAAAACATCCAACCATGAGCTATTCTCGATCTCAAAGCCTACGAATTTGAGTGAGAAGAAAAGACCTAGAGGAGACAAGTTGTGCCCAAAACAAATTTGCTCTAATAGTTAAGGATGGTAAAAGAGCCGAGGTCAAGGAAGTCATTGACCAAGAGGAGATTGCCCGATGGTTAAAAGGTTTAACAAATTCTTCAACAAGAATTACAAAAGAGGCAAAGGTGAATCCTCCGAGAAGACACTCGGCTCCCTCCAAGTCAAGGAAGATAGGCCACCCAAAAAACAGCATCAAAAGGTTGAGTATCAAAGAGCCGACAATCCAAGGATGGAAAGAATTGATCAAAAGGTTGAAAATCTATCTTTGAACCTGCAACCCGGTCACTATGCCATTGATTGCCCATATCCTGTAGTCAACAAATACAGGAATGAAGAGGAAAGAAAAGTCTTCAGAGAAAGAAGACAAGAGAAGAAAAAGCAATGTTAGCTGCAGAGACTGCTGAGACAGCCAACTCAAAAGACACAACAGACTCAGAGAGTAGTGAATCTGACTACTCAAGTGACTCTGAAGAAGAAGCCTTGATATGTTTAATTGCCAAAGAACAAGACCAACCTGACCGAGAAGATGAGGTACACTCTAACTCATCTCACTCAGACACTAGTGATAGTGACTGTGACACACACACCTCATCACCCACTAATCTTTATGATTCATTAGGCAAAATGATGAAACACTTTGAGCACATTAAAACCTCACACACACTACTAAATGAGGAAAATAGTCTGCTCAAAAGTCAAAACTCACAGCTGACTAAGGAGCTGAGTACTCTGAGTCACATAGCTTATGAGAATAAAGAAATAAAGGCTGAAAATGCTAAGTTAATAGCAGAGATAGCTTCTATAGAAAAGAGGGAAAATGACCTCAAAAATGTGATTGCCTCATTCACTAAGGCATCTAAATCTTTGGATGATCTTATTATGAGCCAAAGAGAATGTGGAGATAATACAGACTTAGGATTTAATTCCTCTATTCTAAGTCAAGCTCCCAAAGTGATTTTGGAAAAAGGATCTTCAAGCAATGAAGCATCTCAAAAATCCAAAACTCCAAATGGTGCACACACATTCATTCCAAAGCACAATCACAACCAAACTAGCCTTGGTTATAAAGGAAAAGGAAAATAAACGGTGAGTATCTTTTTGAAAGGGCGATTGAGAAGAAATCCAAATGAGTTCCTCAAAACTCCAAACAGAAAGTACTCTGTAAAAAGAAAAACAGAGCTACCAAAAACCCCGAAATATCATAAAAGGAACACATATGATGGGAATGGTAGAAATTATCCAAGCCAAGCTGATTGGAACAATGTGAACTATCAGCAAAGACCTATGGAATACATGTCTAGATGGCAAAGGCCTAAAACTCAGCAAAGGCCATTCCAAAGGCAAAAGAGCTATCATCAGCACACATATGCACCCAAGCACTATCCTCAAAGATATCACAACTACTCAAACAAAGCAATTGCTAAAACACATGCACAGGCATACAGACAAAAGAGACAGTTGTATGAACCTAGAACCCCCAAGCAATTTGCCAAAATTAATTATGATTATGGCACTGATAGATGGCAACCTCTTAGAGTCAAATCATTTGGCTATAGGTTGGTTGGATCATCTTACAATACTAACCCCTCAGGACCCGCACAAGTATGGGTACCTAAAACCTAATTTCCTTGATTGCGGTTCAAGAGCAGTGAGTGCCAAGGAACCTGGTACATGGATAGTGGTGTTCTAGACACATGATAGGAAACAAGAAAAATCTATCAAAATTCAAGGAGGTTAGAGGTGCAAAAGTCATATTTGGAGGAAATGAAGCTCCAGGAGAAATAAGATGCACTTTGGATCCATCAAGAAAAATGGATTAGAAATCACGGATGTTGCATATGTTGAAGGACTCAACTTCAATCAAGAAGTATCGCCAACTCGTGACAAGGGCTACAATGTTGGATTCAATATGGGTGTATGCCAAATCAAGGACATCGAAACAAATGAAGTTGTGTTGCAAGGATGCGACAAAAGAACATGTATGTAGTAGATTGGTCAATGCAACACCAAGCACTTGTCTAGCAAAAAAGCACATCCCAATCAAGTTGGCTATGGCACAAGAAGGAGAGTCACCTGAACTTCAAAACAATTAACAAGCTTGAAGGAGCAATCTTGTGGAAGGACTTCCGACTCGATTATAAGAAGAAAAGTGTATGTGATGCATGCCGGATGGGAAAGCATATCAAATCATCATTCAAAGAAAAAACATGTCCATCTTCAACAAGAATATTACACCTGCTACATATGGATCTATTTGGTCTGTTGAACCAAATAGCATAAGTGGAAAGAAATACACCTTGGTGGTAGTAGATGACTATTCAAGATACACATGGACAATTTTCATGTGTAAGAAGAAAGAAACCCCGCGAAACTACCACAAACCGATGAAGAAGAGAATCCAAAATGAGAAGAGTCAAACCATTATCAAAATAAGATCCGACAGAGAACCGAGTTTGTCAATGGTATAATAACTCGATATTATGTTGAAAATGGTATCGGTCATGAATTATCTGCAGCAGAAGGACTCCACAATGAGAATGGAGTTGCGAGAAAGAAGGAACAAAACTCTCAAAGAAGTAGCAAGGACCATGTTAGTCAAGCAGATCGCTAAAAGATTTTGGGTCAAGCAATAAACACAACATGCTATACTCAAAATAGATGCATGATAAAACAGCAGACGGTGACAAAGACTCCTATGAGATTTGGGCAAATGAAAAGCCAAATGTTGCATATTTTAGAATATTTGGATGTAAATGCATCATCCATAACAATGGCAAAGACAATTTAAAGGCTTTTGATGCTAAAGTCATGAAGGTATCTTTTCGGGATACTCAAATAAACAAAGCCTACGAGTGCTCAACAAGAGGACAATGGTTACAGAAGAGTCCATCCATGTGGTGTTTGATGAGCCCAATGTAAATGGAGAAGACATTGAAGAGTCACCGATAAGTCAATCAACCTACCATGCGAGAAGAGTCCCTATGTTGAAGTCAAGATGGAATTATAAACCCGGATGAAGATGAGATAGCCGAGTCTCAAAGACAAATGGGAAATATGCAAAGAAAGTGATGATGAGAGAGCTGATCAAAATAACACAAAAATAAAGACGATTGAATCCAACTAACTTACTCGAACCAGATGTAAGGTGGCTGAGATATCATCCACCAGAACTAATCATTGGAGATGTAAGAGAAGGTGTAAAAACCAGATCCAGAACTCAACAAGAAGCAATGTTCACTTGCTTTATCTCACAGATAGAGCCAAAAGATGTGTCACAAGCATTGGATGACGCACATTGGATTCAAGCCATGCAAGAAGAGCTGAATCAGTTTGAAAGAAACAAAGTATGGGAATTGGTTCAAAGACCTACCCTTCAAAATGTTATTGGCACTAAATGGGTGTTCAGAAACAAGATGAATGAGAAAGGTTCTGTGGTAAGAAACAAAGCAAGATTGGTATCCAAAGGGTATTGCCAAGAAGAAGGAATAGATTTTGATGAAACTTTTGCTCCAGTGGCAAGATTGGAAACCATAAGAATGTTTCTTGCCTATGCTGCTCACAAGAACTTCATTGTATATCAAATGGATGTAAAGAGTGCATTCCTTAATGGGTTATTGGAGGAAGAAGTGTATGTTGAACAACCTCCAGGATTTGAGCAGAAGACTCTTGGAGTTAAAGTATACAAACTCAAGAAAGCTTTATATGGATTAAAACAGGCACCAAGAGCATGGTATGATACATTATCACAATTCCTGACTGAGAACGGATTCACAAAAGGCAAAGTGGATAGAACACTCTTCAGAATTCAAGATGGGAAGAGTATACTGCTTGTTCAAATATATGTGGATGATATTATCTTTGGATCCACAAACAAAGAGTTGTGTGATAAATTCTCAAATCTCATGCAAAGCAAATTTGAAATGAGCATGATGGGAGAGCTGACATTCTTCCTTGGACTTCAAGTAAAACAGCTGAAGGATGGAACCTTCATAAGTCAGACAAAATACACCAGAGATTTAATGAAGAAATTTGGTATGGAAGAGAAGTCTTCTGTGAAAATACCAATGAATACATCATAAAAATGGATATGGATCTGGATGGAAAGCCTTCGTGGATCAAACAAGATCTGAGCACTTATTGGATCATTGCTCTATCTCACAAAGAAGCGGGCGGACATCACCTTTCTTTGTAGGTGTATGTGCAAGATTTCAATCTGCTCCAAAAGAAAGCCACATGATTGCAGCCAAAACAATCTTGAGATATTTGAAAGGAAGCCAAGAAGTTGGCTTATGGTATCCTAAGGAAGGTGGATCCAAGCTAATTGGTTACTCAGACTCTGACTATGCTGGATGTAGAGTTGACAGGAAGAGTACCTCAGGTACATGTCAAATGCTTGGAAATAGATTAATTTCCTGGTTTAGCAAGAAGCAAAATTCAATAGCCACCTCCACAAAAAGCGAGAATACATAGGCTGCGGCAAAATTTGTGCCCAAGTCTTATGGATGAGACAACAGCTGAGAGACTATGAAGTTGAAGAAAAGGAAATTCCAATCATGTGTGACAACACAAGTGCAATTGCAATCACTAGAATCCTGTATTGCACTCAAGAACAAAGCACATTGATGTCCGATATCACTTCATAAGTGATCATGTTGAAAAGAAGGACATCACCTTGGAATATATCTCAACTGATAAACAGTTAGCTGATATATTCACAAAACCATTATGTGAATCAAGATTTGAAGAACTCAAGCATGAATTAGGGTTAAGTGAGCTGAGTTGACGCTCAGAAGACTCAAAGAAAAGAGATGGAACATGAAAAGATGAAAAAGAGCTGAACTCCTGAATCAGCTAAGTGAATCAGCCGTATCGGAGAATCAACTGCATCAAGTTAGCTGACAGCTGAGTACCTATGTGCAAAGAGAGAAGAGTTAAATCAGCTAAGGAATAAGTTGAGTCATTTATGAGCAAAGTGACAAAAACGCAGTCGTTTTTACTAAGCGGGAATTTTTTTTTTTAGAATGACGTCAGCATAATTATGACGTGTACAGTCAAAAGCTGCACACCAAGCTTATGATTGGATATAAATGTTGCCGCATTAAATGCAAGAAATTAAATGCTAATCGGCGTGCAAAATCTGAGCCGTTGATCTTGATCAAATTTCAAAAATCACCCGCACGTCCTTTCATAACCCATACATGTACCATTTCGTCCGATTTTCTCTCACTTTACCAAAACTGTTCATCTCTCTCAAGAGCAAAGAAAGCATTTTTACTCTCAAAACCCTACAAATCTTCAAAGCTTATTTTTCAAAGTTTCATTCGGTAAATCTTCAAGAAATGGCACCTACGCACGACTTCGTCAAATTGGGAAAGCAAATCCACACGGGATTTACTGTGGATTTCAAGGGCATGATCAAACAAGGGTCAGACAAAACCCTTGTGAAGAAAATAACAGAGAAGTTGGAGAAATCGGATCAAAACCCTTTTTGTCGATGAAGTTTGATGACCTACGTGAAGGAGGTCGAAACGATTTATGTGAACGCTCGAAGTTCACGATGAGGCATCAAGTCCTCTGTTCACGGGAAAGACTTCACCATAACTACCAAGGATTTGGCGAACATTGTTTGTTGCGGCGGAAGAGAGTCCGGGAGATTTATGAAGGCGATATTAACTTGGTTGTTGCGTGGAAGGAAGCCTAACCCGACCGTCTTTGCGAAGGTTGTCTACACAAAATGACAAGAAGTCATTGAAGGAGGACTACCACAAACTGTGGACATTGTTGACAAATGCATAGACATCAAATTTGGAAGCTTTAACCAATCCAAAACTAAGCTGATCGTAATGGCCGCAATCATTGAAGAGAAGAAGGTGAGTCAATGAGTTTGTATACTATCAGCAGACTCTGCGAATATTGGGAATAAATCCTTCAAGGAGGATAGTTCGTTTGGAGGATCCCTGGGGTACGGACTGGTGATTGGCCGGATGATGGAAGTTAAAGGAGTCCCTCTTTGACATGGAAAGGCGTTCCATGTAAACAAGAAAATATTCGGTCTAACCTTTCCTAGAGCACGAAAAAGAGCTTACGCCAAGAGGGCGATCACAGTGAGAGAGAATCACCGGCCCTGAAGAAACAGATTGTCTCCTCCTATCCCCGAGAAGAAGGCTGCTCCTGCCTGTTTGCAAAAGAAAACTGCTACCCCGCAGCAAAAAAAAGAAAACAAAAGATGCACTCCGCCCCTATAGCCGAAGTCACCCCCTGCGGCCGCGCAGCGAGAAGGAACCTCAAATACCTTCTCCGGTTGTCAAAAAAGGAGGACCGACAAGCCTAGAAAGCCGTTCCTCGAAAAAAACAATAGCACGCCCCGCGCCAGACTCGGAGAAATCGCATCCGAACCAAAATTCCTCCGTAAGGACCAAAAGGAGAAGACTTTTCAAGCGATCGAGCTTGAGAAAATAAATGAGTCTCGCCACTCACCGGGAACAGATCATGCGGAGACAACCGGAGAAGTAGAGTCTCCTGAAACTATTGATGAAACACCAAATCTGCTTTGGCCGTCAGCAGAGGCAAATTGAAGACACAAAAGTCGAAGCAGTGAGACACAAGAAGTAGCTGAGAAAACAAACTCTCCTGTTGACAGGGTTGTATCCCCTCCTGCAACAGACGCTGCTGAGGGTGTGGAGCACCAAAGTTTGCTACCTTCAATCCCTGAGAACGAGGGACAACAAGGAGATAATGATGAAGAAGATGATGACGTGATGATCCTATCCCCACCATATCCAGACATCCAAAATCGTCTGCGAGAATGGAGGAAGTGGAAGCTGAGTCGATCTAGGGAACAGTTCCAAAGACCGGAGTTTACTGAAAGAAGAAGAAGAAGCTGTTGAATTTTCTCGGATTGACCACTATGGTCAAGCACTGGATGAAGAAAACGCACGATATCTTGCATATCTTCAAAGACAAGGAGAAGCGAGATCGGAGAGGAAGTCAAGCTCGTGAGAAAGCCAATATCTGCCCTCTCTAACAGAACCACGATCATACTCATCCACACCTTGATATGCTGTCAGAGAGCGATGAGGATCTGGACCCTGCTGCTGCTACTGAAGAATTGGAGATGCAGCAAGCCATGCGGGAATCCAGGACCCTAAATGAGCAACAGCTGATGGAAGGCCCTGGGGAATCTTCCAAATCACAGCTGGAGTTTGATCCTATGGGAGTGGTGCAGCGAATTGCAACCGTTGTTGTTGCCACCACTTCCCCAGCTCACTCAGAAGAAGGTGTTAAGGGAACTGGCGATGAAACTTGGAATGTGGGGACCCCAGTCGAGCCAACCCCTAATGAAGGTGTCTTACCACCTGCCCCAACGGCTGAATACTCAAAGGGAAAAGCCGGGATTCTAGAGACGAGTGACCCCATGGGAAACTCCCTCCACTGCAGCAAGGTCGGAGGATGTTGCAGCTGACTCCACAACGAATCTTGGAGGAGAAGTGGAGAAGGAACAACAAATGGATACACAGCAAGTTGTCACTGACGAGGCTTAGACAATTGAGACTATCTCACCGCCAACGGCTCACGAAGGCCAATGACGATCTTTGATGCGATCGAGGCACATGAAGGAACCGCCCGGGAGTTAACACTGGCAATGAAAGTGCAATCCATGGAGTTGAGACTCCAGTGGATGCCACCTCAGAAGACCCCAAGACAGCTGACACTGTCGAAGGGACTGTCCAAGGCCTCGCTGCAGTTGAGATTGCAGGAGGTAATGAAGGCCAATGGGAGGTTGAGACTTCCCGGGGTAAAGAGACGGAAGCACAGAACATCCCTCCTACTATCATTGATCCATCTGAAAAGGAGATAAGTGCTCTTCACGATTCCCAAGACAAACTTGATGTAACCTTTCCGGATGTGAAGGTGAAGACGAAATCGAGTCATCCCCTATTGCCGATCCAAAAGACTCAGCTGAGGATGTTCTCCCAAGCACGAGTAAGACCGACCTTAAGGCTACTCGCCAAACCTTTAATTTTGATGATGAGCCACCCATGCAAATCTCATCATCGTCCGATGACGCTACTGATATGGCCGAGGACCAGTCAACTCATATGGAAAAACCAACTGAGACCGACGCGAAGCTGTTGAGACAGTGAGGCTCGGCCAGGGTCAACTCCACAACAGACCACAATCAAACAGATTCAATCGCGCAGCTCCCAAGCATGCAGCAGGATCGACTCCACCGGGAACTTCACGAGCATAAGTTATCATTGAGTAGATTCTCGTTGCCCGTGATGATCCGTTTGAAGAATCGTTTCCCTTTTCTCTGGAGTTGCCTGACCTTCTTGAAGAATCAGCTAGAGATCAAGAACGTTTCCATAAACCTGATCCCGTTATTCCAACAGACACCATCGTCCCAGCAGACTTTGACTTTGACGCTGCTTGGCCGCCAGCTGAGACAAAAGTGACAACTGAGGTTCGAGAAGTTTTCAAGGCCATATTTGCAGAGATAGAGAAGATGGAGAGGCACCAGGCCTCACTGGACATGAGACTAGATAACCGAGACGCAAATCTTACTGCCGATCTGCGAGGAATAATTGTCAGGATCCGGGAATGGTGGCAACAACAGCAGACAATGCGCGTAGAACAAGCTCGATACTTCAGAACATTGTTCAATAAATTGCTAGTCTGGCGGGCTAAGAATGCTGATATGAAGAGAAGAATGCAAGAAAACATCGATCGAATGCATGAATCTCACAACACAGAGATGCAGCTGCTGCGTGAATTTAATAAGAAAGAGCTTCTGCGCGTAGAGGAGAACATGGAGAGGAAATTCAGCCTCCTCATGGCTGAAATGAAGCTGGTGACAGCTGAATCCAACGCCACCCGCTCCAAATTCCGTGCAACATACTCCGCAGCAGATTCGAAGCATAACTCAGCTATCAGCCGCTTAGACTTCATGATTGCTAGCTTGTTTCCAGGGGTTCCTCTCTCCTTTGATGATGCCAAAAAGGGGGAAGAGGAATACCTAAAGGCGTTGAAAGGTTCTGAAGCTGAGAAGAAGGACGCAGCTGTGAAGGAGAAGACAACTGAGGAACAGAGAAGAGAGAAGAAAGGAAAATCTGTTGAAGGGAAAGGTTCAAAAGATATGACCCTGATGATTGCTTAAACCCCCCAACAAGGACTTGTCACACCGATATCATCAAAGAAACTCCCGATGACTCTGCGCTCCAACACTCCGCAGTACCCATGGCTGAAAAGCGAAAAATAGTAGAAGCAGGGATGAAGGAGGTGGAAGGAAAGATGGATGCCCGAGTGATGGATATACTAAAACAATATGGAGGCTTTCCGGCAGGAAGAGACATTGATGCTCGCATCCGAGGGTTACTTTGCAAATATGTCCATGGCTCAAGCCTGGGATTTGTATTGGGAAAAAGGCCTCAAGCTATGTAAAGAAGGCGACAGCAAGAGACTCATCGGCAATCCTCTGGCGGCACCGAGTCAAATCCTATAGTTGAGTTCCGTGGAGCCTTCAAGAAGATATGCGAAGAGATTGAGAAGATGGAATGCCACCAGGCCTCTTTAGATTTGGGATTGGACAATTGAGATGATATCCTCACAGCCAATTTGAGAGGGATTATAGTGCATATAAGGGAATGGGTTGCACAACAGACATCCATGCATTCGGAGCAGGTTCGTTACTTCAAGGCCCTATTTGCCAAAATGCTTGTATGGAGTGCGGACACCTCAATGTATCAGCAGAGGATGAAGGAGTATATAATGAGGATGGAAACTTCCCATAAGTCGGATATGGAGCTGCTACAACACTTTCACAAGACTGAGATCGCTCGTCTGGAAAACAACATGAATGAAAAGTTCAATCTTCTGATGGCGGAGATGAAAATAGTGATAGTTGAGTCAAAGGCTACTCGTTCCGAGTTTCGCAAAGCCTACTCCGCAGCACACTCCAAGCAGAACTCGACAAACAACCGACTGGATTTCCTCCTAAGTGGACTATTCCCTGGGATACCTCTCTCCTTTGGTGATGATGCCAAAAGGGGGAAGTTGAGGCCCCTTAGGGATTAAAAGAAGAATTGAAGAAAGGAGGTGGCAAAGCTGAGAGGGAAGGAAGTTCCAAAAATCTTCCTTTAAAATTGATGTATGCTGAAACCCCACAGCTAGGTGAAGTCACGGCCTCAATTCTCAGCAAGCTACCCCTGAACCTACCTGTTGAGAAAGTTGTGGTGGCCATGAAAGATAAAAGGAAGGCCATCGAAGCTGCATTCGATGAAGTAGCTGAGAAGCAATCAGCTCGTGTGGAAGAGCTTTTGAAGCAATATGGTGGTCCTCCGGCCGAAAAGGACTATGCTGCGATGTTGGGAAATTAATTTTTAGATTTTGATGAATGCCATGTAAAACTTAGAATAGAAAGTTGGCACCCCATTTTTGTTGTAAATTGCATTGTAATAGATAGGGCTAGTCGAGTTGAGTTAAGTCAGCTATGCCAGAATATGCAAGAAGTCAACTGGAGACTAGAAGGAAGACTCCGTTGTGAGGCAGTTGAGTGTGGCAAAGAAGAGAAGACAGGAACTCGATTGAAGGTGCAGCTGAGTGAAGTGTCAGTTAAGTCAACTCAAGATAGCCAAGTCTCAAGTTGAAGTGACAGATGAGTCATCCAATGATTGGAAGCTGACTCGAAGTCACCTGGGGAAGTCAAGGAAATACAGTCAAGTCGAGATAACTGAAAGAGATCCGTTGCACAAAAGTCAAGAAAATTACTTAAACAATTAATACTTCCATACTGCCTTTCTTAAAGTGCTCAGTCCCAGAAGCGTGCAAAAGGAATAAACCAATGGGAAGCTCTACACCTGTGTCAGAACTCTGAAAAGCTGAAAACTCATTCATGCGAGGAAATGTCAATTCCAAGGACTGCAACAAGACAAGCCAACGACCACAAGTGTCTTTTGAAAATTAACCTATCTCTTCAACGGGCAAATTTTCAAAAGAACACTATAAAAGGCTGAGGAATCTATTTGAGAAAAGGTTAACCTTGTTACCTGGAACTTTCAAGCTATTATTCAAACTATAACCTACTCAAGTCATTCAAGTTCAATCCTCAAGCCTACATTACGAAGGAAATCAATCCAACACTCACTTGTGAAGGAAAGACGACTTCAATCAGTTGAAGAGGAAACATTTGAAGAATCAAGGGGTCTACATTCCACAAAGGATTGTAGAAAGGTTCAAGGTCGAACCAGTCTCAAGTTTTTGGAGGGCTTCGTGATCAAATCCAAGAAGCTTGAGCAAGTGGGCTGTAGTAGCAAGCGCATTTGCCCCGTGAAGAAGGCCGAGTCGTCACGAGAAGCCACCAGTGTGACCAAGGCATCTCCAGATCGAGTCCCAAAGGATCAAGTCACCGTTGTGTGATCAAGACTTGCATCCGGGTGATAACCACTTTGTACATTGATCAATACTTAGTGGATTCCTCCAGGAGTTGGAGAAGAGAGGAGTAGAAGAATTACCCCATCTTCGAACCTCTATAAAATTTGTTGTGTCATTTACATTTCAAGACTTTTTTAATTTCGCATATTATTTCAATATTTGCTGATAAATTTGCTATCCAATTGATAATCAACAAAGTGCTAAAACCAAGTATTAAAACAAACTTAAACCAAATTCAAGGGTGTTAAGTCTTCCTTCCAAAAATCATATCACAGTCAAGTTAAGTTTTAGACTAAGAAGCTGAGTTATTCTATCAACAGCTTAGTCGAGTCTGTTGAGTGCCTAACTCTGCTGGTTAACTAACTTAGTTGTCCATCAAGGACTTAGCTGTGAAATATTTGTTTGATAAATGGTTTTATCATGATTTTGATGATTTTGTTTTTACACCAAAACAATGTTTTTAAAGGTTGTCCAAATACTCCTAAATGTTTTAAAATGGTTTTAATACTTTCCTGGAGTATTTCTTCAAGTTTATTTTCGACAAAAGTGGACAACACATTTATATGATTTTTTGTTAATGTATTTTTACACCAAAACAATGTTTCTAAATGTTGTCCTAATACTCCCGATCGGTCTAAAATATATTTACTAATTTTTTGGAGTATTTCTTGAGGTTTATTTTCGACAAAAATCGGACAACATTTCATTTTTGAGGTCAACCGATCGCCCTAGAGGACAACCCGTATCTGAACGCGTTTTATACTTGAAAACAAAGAACATGCTGAGGGGTGTCAACCTGTGTGTCAACTTTGTGTGGTCGACCGGTATGGTCGGCCGATCGGCCGACAACTCGTTTTTGAGTTTTGTTCGTGCCGGGAGCAATTTAAAAGCAACCTCCTGGACTCGTTTTTAGTTTTGTTCGACCGGTCGGACCCCCATCGACCGATCGCCGCCTGTAAATGTGTTTTCTCATTTTCAAACGTCTATTTGTGCGACGATATTTGATGAAAAAATGCCGCTTTGACAACAACATTTCCTTAAATCATGGAGTTGATTTCTAACAGCTATATTCTTCATTTGTCTTGCAATTTTTCTGATTTCAATCTCCTAGGAAGCCTATCATGTCCAAGACATCTTCTATAAATAGATGAAGAATTGAAGCAACACAATAAGAGAGAAAACTACAACACAACAAGATACACTCAAGAATATACTTGTTCTTACATTGTCTTATTTCTTGTTGTAATTTGCCTAGCTATTCACTTTCACATTCTTGAGGTCTAGGCTATTCTTGATTACACTTGCACTCTACTGTATTATCAATTATCGAGTTGTAATCTTGAATTGTGGTCGTCATTCAAACACAAGATATCCTTGTGAGTGTTCTTGTGGTAAGAACACACTTGGGTGAACTAGGTGTTAGGTGTAAGAAGATTGTGGTAATCTTCTTGTTGAGGTGTTGAAGAGTATGGTACTCTTCAATGGTGAAGATTGTGGTAATCTTCACAAGGTGTCGTTTGAAGATTGTGGTAATCTTCAAGAAGAGATTGTGGTAATCTCAAAGGTGGTGTTGAAGAAGAGTGTGGTGCTCTTCAAGGTGTTGGTGTAAGATTTTGTTGTAATAATTGTGGTAATTATTAACAAAATCTTTTTCTCTTTTCAAAACCCATAAAATCTTTTTCTCTTTTCAAAACCCATCCCGGATATACTGGGGTAGTAGAGCACGTAGTCCCTAGGTGGGGTGAAGCTCTATAAATCGACGTGTGTTATTTACATTCCGCACCTTTGTTATTATCTTGGCGCATTTGTATCGAAAAAGAGGGCGAAATCGAAAAGATGGAGATAATCTATTCACCCCCCCTCTAGATTATCGTATCCGCTTGGACTTACAAGTGGTATCAGTGCCAAACTCTTTGGCAAGCTCGTTCCACATCGCGAGTAAAGAGGAACGATCATCGGCTACGAATGAAGTCTACCTTACCGGCACATCCACCACCAAGCCACCACTATTTGATTCCAAAAATTTTACATTTTGGAAAGAAAGAATGGAATGCTATTTACAAAGTTGCGGGTTTGATATTTGGAACACCGTCATCAATGGAGAATCCATTCCGACGAAGAATACACCACACACCTCTAAAGGCTTCAAAGAGCTCAATGATGAAGAGAAGAGAATCATCTCCTTAAATGGTAAAGCTCTTAGTATTTTGTATTGTTCACTTACTACTTTGGAATTTGATCATGTTGTAGGTATTCGATCGGCACATGAAGTATGGAAAAAATTAGAAGCCATCTATGAAGTGTATGCAAATGAAAGGAGCAACTCAAAAGCATCTACTTCACAAATGGATACAACATCAAATCCAACAACATGGGATGAGCCTTCTACAACCTCCCATGATGAAGAAGTTGAACAATACCTCATAGGCATCGAAGAAGAAAACGAGGTAAGTTCTAAACCCTCTACTTCCTATGATAATGATTATAGTGATTTGCAAAATGATTTTGATGAACTACAAGATGAATTCCAAAACTTACTTGTTAAATACAAATATTTGAAAAAGGAATTCATTGTTTTAAAGAATGATAAGGATAGTTTATTTACTTCCTATGAATCACTATCATGTGCTCACACCACCACTCTTGACAAGGTTAGAAACCTTGAGAAAGAAAATAGTACTCTTGTTGAGGATATAAATTGCTTGAAAAATGATTTATCTAAATCCAACTTGTGTGCCGATAGAATGACCAATATTGTTGATTGTTGTGATAATTCGAAACTAGAACTTGATCATAAGCCTGAGGGTGTCAATCACATGAAAAAGAATCAAGTCTCTAAGCACGTTGGTCATTATGCTCCTAGAATTATTACATGCTTTTATTGCGGTAAAAAGGGCCATACGGTAACTACTTGTCGGGCTAGAAATAGCTGTAATTATTGTTGGAGACCTAAAAGTCTCAAAACTAATCCCAAAGGACCCAAACACATGAGGGTACCACAAAACAATGTCATATTAGGTACCCGGCGAAATAATGATCGAAGAAAATTTATACCGCCAAGAAGACATCAAATGACCGTTTCATTTGATCAAAGAAGGAGAAACTATTTTCAACAAAGCCAATTTCCAAGAAGAGGATATAATCAAAAATGGGAAGAACACAATCCTTGAAAATGGCAAAGACATCATCAACAAGATGATTTTCAAAGAAGAAGAGACTTTCAACAATGGGAAGGCAACAAACCTTGGAAATGGAGTAATCAAAGTAGTCATCATCAAAAAAGTGACTTCTCAAGGGGAAGATATCATCAACAATGGGAACGACACAACCCATTGAAATGGCGTAATTGGTAACCCGTATCTCCCTAGTTAAATATGCATTTTATTTTGTTATTATGCATGCTTTTATTTGTGTCTTAATTGCAAAATGAGTTTTCAAGTATTTATTTTTTTTAATTAAGGTCTTCAATATATATTTGTGCTTTTAAAATATTTTTGAAAAAGAAGACCTTATATGATGTTTTTAAAACTCTTGTGCATTTTTGTAGACTAAAGTGTGTTATCATCTCTTATGGATTTTTATGGCATGAGCTTACTTGTGATATCTCTTAGCCTACACTTTTATCATTATGATTTGTGCTAGATTTGTTTTAAGAATTGTGTAGGATTTACATACTTTCACAAATGGCCATTTACGTCATTATTTGTCAAGAAAGGCATAAATTATCGAGGTACGTCTACTTGTGTTATTCTTACTCTTATAGACTCGATATATGTATTGCCATGTGCCTATGTGCTTATTTTTCATAGTATTTCATACAAGCGCCATTAAGAGGATTTTTAGATTTTTTTTGAAAGGCACTATTCGATATTTGATTGCACATATTTGCTTTGTCAACTCTTGTTCAAATACTTCTTTTAAATGAGGTCTCAACTATATGCTATTGGATTTTCAAATTTCAAAAGAGACATTTTATAGCTTTCTTAAGCTTATTTGAACTTGCATGATGTATTAGACTCTTGATGATATTCTAAATGCATAGTATGTGTTTCTTGCTTCATGGTCTATATATATATATATATATATATATATAGTGTCTATTTCTACTATGCTCTTATGCAAGATATTTTGTGATTGTTGATTGAGGCATGTTTTTACACTTGGGCTATTTTTTTCTTGCCTATATAAGCGATGCCATTAATGAGTTTGTTAAGTTGTGTAGATGAGAAATGAAGTACTCCAAATATTAGTTACCTTAGAATATTTGGATGTAAATGTTCTAATATGAACACCTTAGATCAATTGGATGCCCTATGATGATAGTGATGAAGAAGACAAAAAGGGTATTCCGGAACAAACTCGATGACCAAGGCAACATTGGTCGAACTAAGGCGAGATTAGTAGCTCGAAGGTATTTTCAAGAAAAAGGTAATTGATTTTGATGTAACATTTGCACTCCTAGCACTTTTAGTAGCTATTTGCATTTTACTTACCCATTCTTGTTTTAAGAAAATTTCAAGCTTTACCAAATGGATGTTAAATCCAATTTTCTAAATGGTTTTATTCAAATATAAGTCTATCGGAGTTTAAAATTTTAGGCCAAATGATTTTTATAAAAGGCCTTGTACGGTTGATAGACTTAGCTATTTTTGCAAAATGATTTTACAAAAGGTAAAGTTGATACTACACTTCTTGTTTTGAAAAAGGGCAAGGTTGTTTACTTGTGCAAATTTATGTTGATAATATTTATGGTGCTACTAATAAATATTTGTGCAAGATATTTTTCCAAGTCAATGCAAGGTGAATCTAAGATGATCATGATGAGGGAAGCTTAAATTTGATCATTGAAATTCAAATTACTCAATGCCAAGAAGATGGTTATATTTCAAAAGAACTCTTGAAGGAGTTAAGCATTGAAGAAAGAAGAAATATCTCAACCTCTATGGCTAAAGATTGAAAAAGGTTGAGAAAGGCATATCGGCAAACAAACAAATTCGAGGTATGTTTTTATTATTTCTATAGACTCGACATTCCATATGCCTTGTGTCTATATGCTCGACTTCAAAAACTATCCCAACGAATCTCATTAAAGTGCCGCTAAAAGAAATTTTCAAATATTTGAAAGGCACTTCTTCTTATGACTTGTTGTATCCAAAGCTTTAAAACGTTCTTATTTTTTGGGATAACAAGTCCGGTCAAAATTATTCAAACTATGGTTCGACATAATCGAACTAAACATATTGAGATAATTGTTAAGGGATTGCATGTTTTAACAAAAACTTGAGATGTGTTTAAATCCCATCTCAAAGTTAACTCGTGGACATTTGTTCACTTACCGCCGAGTATTTTACCTCATTTCGAGCTTGATTATGACATAATGTATATTGAATGAGGTCTACGTTTGCATTTTGCACGTTCTTAAAACTTAGGGGCGAAAAATTGGATTTTTGAATCAAACTTCGAATTTTGAGACAGAACTCAAACAGTGGGCTGACTGGGGCAAGGCCGACCGGTCGCCCATGCCATCGACCGGTCGCCCTTGCCCATGACCGGTCGCCCTAAAGGATATTTTTGGTTAAAAATGGTTTTGTTTTCCAGACTTTGCATTTTTGGCTTTTTGGTTCATTTTTAGTCCCCTTTGCAAATTTCACACACAATTCACTTCAAATGAGTTTTGATGCATGAATTATATATTTTGGGGACTACCTAGCTCGGTTATCATCATTGATGCTCATCTTTACCGATTGAATGGTAAGAAATTCACTCTCTTTAGCTCAATTGGGTTGAACCCTTGAGTTTGTGGCTTATATGTATCTTTCTTGATGCAATTCAGATATTTTTGTAATGAGCTTATTGATTGTTGATTATTGATATTTGTTAAATTGTATTTGGTGATGAAAAACTTGGCTTGATTTCATTTACAAGGGCTATATATATTTTTTTCAATTTTTGACGCCCGCCAAGTGTTTGATAAAATGTTTCAATGAATAATTCATCACCTACATGATTCTCTCGATTTCAAAAGTCTTATATATTTATAGAGATCATGTTTTGCTTATCAAATGATCTTTCATAAGCTTCTACAAGTCGTATGATTCGACTCTTCCCTCCTATTTGGTTTAAAAGCTTCAATGTTCAAATAGCTCGATACATCGGTTTACTTGCGCACTTTGATAAGAATATATGATGTATTTATCGTGCTAACATTCTTTTTGATGATTCCAAAGGGGAGAAATAGGTTATAAGCTCTTTAGCTCAAAGAAGCTAAGATAAGCTTAACGAAAAAAAGAAGCTATAAGCTATGGCTTCATAAAACCATAAGTTGTGGATCATATTAAGTCCACTTGGTGCATTATGGTTATGTATGAATCGTGGTCTATTGGTTGTAGTATGGACTTATATACATTTCTAATGATGTCTCTTTGACAGGGGGAGCTTTTAAGTTTTGATACTTAAGCTCAATATCGAAAAGCTAAGATTTTAGCTTATGTTGTAGTTCTTCTATATTATACTCTTGTTGTGCATATTGATAGGGGAGCATTTGCTATATGTGTTTGAATATCTCTACTCCCATCCTTGTGTTCATATTGCGTGGTATGTTGTCGCTCTCAACGGATATTTATTTTTGACCGGAAAACTTGTTTTGTTTTCAAAATCACCTCTCAAAATTGTTTTGTTATCAAAATCGGCCGTGTTGAATTGTTTTGGTTTGTAATCATCAAAAAGGGGGAGATTGTTTGATAAATGGTTTTATCATGATTTTGATGATTTTGTTTTTACACCAAAACAATGTTTTTAAAGGTTGTCCAAATACTTCTAAATGTTTTAAAATGGTTTTAATACTTTCCGGAGTATTTCTTCAAGTTTATTTTCGACAAAAGTGGACAACACATTTATATGATTTTTTGTTAATGTATTTTTACACCAAAACAATGTTTCTAAATGTTGTCCTAATACACCCGATCGGTCTAAAATATTTTTACTAATTTTTCGGAGTATTTCTTGAGGTTTATTTTCGACAAAAATCGGACAACCTTTCATTTTTGAGGTCAACCGGTCGCCCTAGAGGACAACCCGTACCTGAACGCGTTTTATACTTGAAAACAGAGAACATGCTGAGGAGTGTCAACCTGTGTGTCAACCTGTGTGTAGACCGTTATGGTCGACCGGTCGACCGGGGCATCGACCGGTGGGCGTCGGCCGGTCGGCCAAGTGTCGGCCGTGCCTTGAGCAATTTATTAAATGAACCTCCTGGACTCGTTTTTGAGTTTTGTTCGACCGGCTGGACACAGGGTCGACCGGTCGGACCCCCCATCGACCGGTCGCCCTGTGTAAATGTGTTTTCTCATTTTCAAACGTCTATTTGTGCGCGACCGGTCGCCCTCAAGTTTGACAGCAAAAATTTGACCGTTTGACAGCAGACAACATTTCCTTAAATCATGGAGTTGATTTCTAACAGTTATATTCTTCATTTGTCTTGCAATTTTTTATAGATTTCAATCTCCTAGGAGGAGCCTATCATGTCCAAGACATCTTCATAAATAGATGAAGAATTGAAGCAACACAATAAGAGAGAAAACTACAACACAACAAGATACACTCAATAATACACTTGTTCTTACATTGTCTTATTTCTTGTTGTAATTTGCCTAGCTATTCACTTTCACATTCTTGAGGTCTAGGCTATTCTTGATTACACTTGCACTCTATTGTATTATCAATTATCGAGTTGTAATCTTGAATTTGTGGTCGTCATTCAAACACAAGATATCCTTGTGAGTGTTCTTGTGGTAAGAACACACTTGGGTGAACTAGGTGTTAGGTGTAAGAAGATTGTGGTAATTTTCTTGTTGAGGTGTTGAAGAGTGTGGTGCTATTCAAGGGTGAAGATTGTGGTAATCTTCACAATGTGATGTTTGAAGATTGTGGTAATCTTCAAGAAGAGATTGTGGTAATCTCAAAGGTGGTGTTGAAGAAGAGTGTGGTGCTCTTCAAGGTGTTAGTAAAAAGATTTTGTTGTAATAATTGTGGTAATTATTAATAAAATCTTTTTCTCTTCGAAACCCATCCGGATATCTTTGGGGTGGTAGAGCACGTAGTCCCTAGGTGGGGTGAAGCTCTATAAATCGATGTGTGCTATTTACATTCCGCACCTTTGTTATTATCTTGGCGCATTTGTATCGAAAAAGAGGGCGAAATCGAAAAGATGGAGATAATCTATTCACCTCCCCTCTAGATTATCGTAGCCGCTTGGACTTACAGTATTAACTCTAAACTTTTAACAGGACTAAATCGAAAAATTGGTAAGGTTTATTCAACCCCCCCTTCTAAACCTTACACTCGCACCCCTTGGGACCTACATGCGATCAAGCCCCCGAAGGTCATAACAATGCCTGAAGCTGGATCTGAGCCTAGATCTATAGAAGAGTTTCAAACTCTTGAAGCAGAAGGATATTTTCAAGGAATGACTCTACCTCAAGCGTGGGATGTATATTGGGAGAAGGGATTGGAAGTATGTCAATCAGCTGAGAAGCAGCAGACTTCCAGCAGCCATTCAGCTGGAAAGTCTAAGGCCCCATTACAGTATACGCCAAGAGGAAGAGGAGTTGAGTCAGGATGGGGATGATATGGTGGAAGTGGAAGAGGTTCTCAACCACGGCCAAGACCAAAAGATGTAAAGTATGTTGATCCACAGAAGAAAGGGATCACATACTGGGCTGGACATGATCACCTTGCAAATCTGGAAGTTGCATGCAAGTTGACTGAGTCGAAGAAGAGGCAAGAAGAAGAAAATGAAAGGTCTACAAGAGCATGGCTTTAGAGGAAGCAAATGGATGACCCTGCTACCAAACGAGCCTATGAAAAAAAGAAGAGAGAGGAAGAAGAGAAGAAGAGGAGGAGGCCAGAAGATGACAAGAAAAGGGCTGATGAAGAAGAAAGAAGAAGGAAGCAGCAAAGGTGTTAAAGTGTGCTGCGAACCCTTTCATGTATTTTGTTGTAAATACTTTAATGTAAGTCGTCTGTAATAAGCTCAGTGAATTTCCCTGTAATTTTCACTCTTTATGTATCTTAGCTTAGACATACATTGTATTGTCACATTTATATAAAAGGCTCTGATACCTGTTGTAAACAGCTTTGTAAAGGACAAGAATGCTATGATCAATAAAATGATTATTCAAAGCATACATTCTTTGTTACTGCACTGCTTGTATGTTTGTTGTTTACTTATTTTTGAATGTTTTAAGTTTGGCATCATCAAAAAAGGGGAAATTGATAGGAAATTTATTTGTTAGATTTTGATGATACCATGTAAAACTTAAACTAGGAAGTTGACACCCCATTTTCCTTGTAATTATGCATTGTAATAGATAGGACTGGATGAGCTAAGTTAAGTCAGCTATGTCAAAGATTACAAGAAGTCAATCAATGATGGAATGAAGATTCTGTTGTGTGTAAGCTGAGTATGGCCTAGAAGGAAATCAAGGACTCGACTGAAGGAGAGTCAACTGAGGAACAACTGTGAGAAGTGTCAGTCAAGTCAACTCAAGGATCCAAGTCTAACAATTGAAGTGATAGTTGAGTCAATCCCATGATTGGAGCAGACTCAAGTCACCTGGTTAAAGGCAGCAGTCAAGTAAAGACAACTGACTTAGATCCGTTGGAATAAAGTCAAGAATACTACTCGATATAGTAATATGTCAAGCTGCCAGGTCTTAAAGTGTTTGGCCCAGAATTGTGCAAAAGGAATGAGCCAATGGGAAATACTGCACCTTGTGTTAGAAACCTGCAATGCTGGAATGCCATTTAATACGAGGAAAGGTCAACATCACCATGGCTGCAGACCAAGGCAAGACAAGCCAATGAACACAAAGTGACATTTGAAACTAGCATATCTCTTCAATGGGTAAATTTCAAATGTGCACTATAAAAGTCTGAGGAAGCTATTGAGAAAAGGTTACCTGAACCTAGCAAGAGCAAGCATTATTCAAACAACTAACCTGCAAAATTCTTAAAGCAATTCAAGCAATTCCTCAAGCCTTAAACTCGAAGAAACTCGATCCAACACAAGCTGTGAAGGAGAGAGAACTTCAACCAGTTGAAGAGAAAACTTTTGAAGAAACAAAAGGGGTCTACTTTCCAAGTTGAAGGATTGTAGAAACGTTCAAGGTAGAACCATTATCAAGTTTGTTGGAGGGCTTCGTGATCAAATCCAAGAACTTGAGAAGTGAGCTGAAGTAGCAAGGCAACTGCCCTGTGAAGAAGTTGAGTCGCAAGAGAAGCTAGCTGTGTGATCAAGGATGTCTCCAGACTGATAAATGCTTTGTAAACTGATCTGTTACATAGTGTATTCCTCCAGGAGTTGGAGAAGAGAGGATTAGAATCTTCGAACCTCTATAAAATACTTGTGTCAATTTACTTTCATCAATTTACATTCCTGCATATTTACTTATATATGTTGTTAGTTTATGATTGCTATCCAACTGATAATTTACTAAGTGCTAAAATAAAGTGTTTAAAACAAGCTTAAAATCAATCAAAGGGTGTTAAGTCTTCCGCTGTTAAAAACCAAATCAGACAAGTTAAGTATTTAGCTTAAGCAGCCGAGTTATACTATCAGCAGCTCTATCGAGTCTATTGAGTGGGTAACTTAGCTGTATAGCCAACTTAGCTGTCCCCCAAGGACACAACTGATTTGAGTCAACTCTGTTGAACTATTTAAAAGGACTAGAATCGAAAATTTGGTAAGGTTTATTCAACCCCCCCTCTAAACCTTACACCACATCCCTTAGGACCTACAAGTGGTATCAGAGCGGTTGGTTTATTAAGCCTTCCACACTGGTAGGTTTATATGATTGTAATGGGGCTAAGGTGAAGGATGGATAGAAGGAGTTTTTGGTTAATGGAATTGAAACAATCATATAAACCCTTCTTCTCATAACTCGACAAAGCAACAAAGACTACTTCAATCTCAGAATGTGCATTTAAGAACCAAGAACTAATTTTTTTCTCTTTTTCTCTCTTGCTCCACAACTTTCTTTTTTTTTCGCATTTTTCTTTTCTTTTTCCTCCTTTTTTTTTGTTTTTTTCTTCATTTTTCTCATTGTTTTTTTTTGCTAATACAGAGAAGAGATCTATGAAGTAGTAGAACTTAGATGACTAAACTTTCCACAACGTGCAGTCTATATATTCTCAAGTAAAATTGGTGATGAGCAATGATGGGTTTATATGATCCTTCAATTCAAGTTTCAAAAAGATGGAAAATCAACAAAAAGGTTATCATGGCTTGTATTGCGGTCATATCCAAGAAAAAGGCTAAGGCTCGAAATTAGCTCACTAGAGGTAATGGAATTGGGTAAGCTTCAAAGAGAGAGGCAAAAATGACAAGAAAAATGGTTTATCCTAAATACCCTTATTCAATTTAGTGCATCAAATTCATCAAAGGGGTTGATTAAGACATGCATAACAATGCAAGTTCTAGAAAAATCAACAATGCATGACAACACACAATCAAAGAAATGGAGCATGATATGCAATGAATGCTCATAGGCTCAAATCTCACCAAAAAGAGGGTAAGATGTGTTAAATCCCATACATTTGTCCGTCAATCAATCGTCAAGGATAACCACTCACAATATAGCAATGAGAATTCAAAAATTATTTTCACACACAAAATCATCAATTTTCACAGATAGCATTGAAAGAGTCTAGGATTTAGAAAAGAGAAATAAGAAATAAGAACTAAAGAACTTTTACTTTATTATCCCTTTTTTCGTTTTTTTAGAGGATGTTAAACAAGCTAACAATTCAAATGTACCCCCACCCCACACTGAAAATCAGACATTGTCTCCAATGGAAAAATGTGATGCTCAACTAATGAAAGAAAGAACAAGAGAAACGATGAACTCCCCTGATAATATCGAGCATCGAAGAAGACCACGAAGATCATGGAGATGGAGGGTGAGGTGGTCAGAATCCAACAAGTTGGAAGTAGGCTGCCAAATTCATCTCCATCCTTGTTAATTGTCGGTCAAATTTAGCAATGCGCTCGTCATAACGTTGTAGGGGCTGTGTGGAATAGGTGGAAGGTGAATCGGGTGGGTCTGAAGTCATCATTGGTATTAGATGGCGCACATGCACGTCGTGGCCGAATCTCCACAGGTCCTGGAAAAGAAAAACAGAAAACACCTTTCTTTTTCTCGATTAAGCCCATAACTTCTAAATAGTGTAAGTTCAAATGATGCATATCACAAGCAACATGTAGAGTAGTAGAAGCAGGATCAATCAAATGCTTATGAATAGCCAAGTGAGTAATTAAAGATCCTCGAATCAATGAGCATTTGTTTATTACCATAGCAGCAAATTGAGAATCCAACCAACATCCCAAATTCACTTTAATCCGATTTTGCATACACCACAAAAAATAAAACTCAACTTTTGACAAAACAAAGGTCGAATCCTTCCTAACCGAGAAGGTAAAAGCAAGAAACCAATGAATGTATTTAAAAATAGGGTCACGCAAGTAGGAATCTTTGGACTTGCTCGGGTTATAGTAATTAGAAGTGGATAATAATTATCTATTATAAAGAGTGGGGTCAAAATCATCACAAAAAATCCAAACACTCTACAAATATGTAGCAGACCTGGAATACTCATCAGTGATAAAGCCAAATACAAGATTGAATTCAGTAATTGACAACTTAAACCATTTTCCCATCAATCCACCACTGGTCTATTAAGCGTAAAGTTATCAGATTTTTTAAACTCATAAGTAGTGTAAAATTCCTTGACAAGTTCAACATATGCGGGGCAATTAATGGAAAAATATGTTTGCCATCCAATATTATCAATCAATTCATGCACTCCATTAGTAATATTCAAAGTATCCATAGTAGGCCGATCAATGCATTTACAAGGAACAATAGGGCATAAACAAATGTTGTGATACATGTCCTTCTCTTTTTCTTTGTGAATGTCAAGTGGCCATTCAAATCGGACTCCGAAGGCGGAAGAGTATGCAACCCCTTGCCAATTCTCGATTGTTTGCATGCGGGTGAAATTTCCTGACTCGGATTAGTTGAATTCTCGGGATGAATGTTCGGTCGAGAACCCCGTTGGGACATGGATTTACTGCCCAGAGCTTGTTTGGTTTTACCCATAAATCTGAGAAAAGGGGCAACGGTGGTGGTGTGTGATGGGTTGCTGGGTGGGTTGTCCGATGGGGAAGGTGGTGTATGGTTTCTTTGGTGTACGGTGGTGGTGGATGATGGGTTTTAGATCAGCAGGGGGTTTGCATGCGGTGGTTATGGTGGTGGAGGTGGTGTGCAGATTTGGGGTGGCTCGGGTGGTGTGTGGTGGTGTAGAGAAGCAGGTGGCGGTGGGTGGCGTGTGGTGGTTATGGCAGTGGGGAAGGTGGTTCGGCGGGTGGGTGGCAGTGGTTATGGTTGTGGAGGCGGTGAAGGGACGGGGTAATGGTGGTGGATGGTGGGTGTGGTGCTATTGTTTTTTTTTTTTTTTTTTTTTGGGGTGGCAGATTTGGGCTGGTGGTGTGCGGTGGTTGTAGGGTAAGAGATGAGGATTAGAGGAGAGAGGGGAAAAGAAAAACTAGAAAAGAAAAAGGAAAGAGGAGAAAAAAGGAAAGAAAAGGAAAAGGAAAACGAAAAGAAAGAAAATTGATTTTTTTCAGTTTTTTTTTAATTTCGAAAATCAAAAGAGAGGGTAATTTGTTTGCTGAGACAGACCACCACTTTCAATAGGGAGTGGGCACAGCTTATTCCAAATGTTGTAGCAAATTAAGCATTATTAAGGTGTGCCCACTTCTTAATGAAAGTTGTCTTCTAGTACGAAAGCACTTTTTTTTCGGAAAGAAATCAAAAGAAAACATCAACTACTTCTAAAATATACTAACTTGGGTTGCATCCCAAAAGCACATTTCTTTAATGTCTTTGGCTAGACATTGCTGAATCTCAATCAGAATAAGTCGGGTGAACTAACTCAATGTTTTCAACCTCTGGCACCTTAACACCTTCATAAAAAGGGTTCAAACGATGACCATTAACTTTGAAAACCTTACCAGTATCCGGACTTTTTATTTCCACTGCTCCATGAGAGAACACATTAGTAACAACAAAAGGCCCTAACCATCGAGAACGTAATTTACCAGGAAATAATTTTAACTTGGAATGATAAAGTATAACTTTTTGACTAATATAAAAATACTTCCTGGAAATCATACGATCATGAAAGACCTTTGTTTTTTCCTTGTAGATCTTTGATCTCTCATAGGCTTCATTACGAATTACCTCAAGTTCTTGTAATTGTAATTTTCGCAATTCACCAGTTTCATCCATTCTCATATTGCATTGCTTGATAGCCCAATACACTCGATGTTCTAGTTCCACAGGAAGATGACAAGGTTTACCAAATACCAAACGGTAGGGAGACATACCTATGGGGGTCTTGTAGTCCGTTTGGTATGCCCAAAGTGCATCGTCAAGTAGCATACTCCAATCCTTTCTATTCGGGTTAACAGTTTTCTCCAATATAGACTTGACTTCTCTATTGGAAACCTCGGCTTGCCCATTTGTCTGCGGGTGGTAAGCAATTGAAACTCGGTGAATGACATTATATTTCTTCAATAAAGCTTCCACCACTCTATTGCAAAAATGAGTCCCACGATCACTTATTATAGCCCTCAGCATCCCGAACCTAACAAAAATTTTAGATATGACAAAATCCACAACCAGTTTAGCATCATTAATCCCGGTAGCCTTAGCTTTCACTCATTTTGTTACATAATTAACATCAAGAAGAATGTAAATATTGCCATAAGAAGAAGGAAATGGACCCATAAAGTCGATACCCCACACATCGAATACTTCACATACCAGAATAGAGCTAAGGGAAATTTGATCTCTATTTCCTAAATTCCCAGTTTTTTGACATTGTTCACATGTCTTGCAAAATATGTATGAATCATGAAACAAAGTAAGCTACAAAAATCCACATTCGAGCACCTTACGAGAAGTTCACTTAGGACCAAACTGTCCTCCACAAGCATATGAATGACATAATTGTAGGATAGAATTAACCTATTCTTTAGCCACACATCTTCGAATAACTTGGTAAGAACAAAACTTCCACAAATAGGGGTCATTCCATAAATAATACTAGTAACTAAATAGTTAGCAATATCAACGTACCAAGGCTTTGTCTTTTGAATAGAAAAGAGATGCTCATCTGGGAATTCATCTTTCAATGGTGATCATCCTTCACTAGTGATCAACTTGTTGAGATGATCGGCAACCAAATTTTCTGAACCTTTTTTATCGTCCATTGAATGAGTGGAGGTTTCGCTTCCTTCTTCGAGAGTAAGTATTTGATAGCAGCATGGTCAGAGTAGACAATCACCTTAGCACCAGTCAAATAAGAACGAAATTTTTCTAGAGCAAAAACAACAGCCAAAAGTTATTTTTCCGTGGTTGAGTAATTGTATTGTGCACTATCAAGTGTTCTCGAAGCATAGTAAATGACGTGCAGAGCTCTTCCTACTCTTTTCCCAAGAACAACACCTACTGCATAATTACTTTCATCGCACATGATCACAAATGGGAGGTTCCAATCTGGTGGTCAAATAATTGGTGCGGACGTCAAAATGCTCTTCAGTTTGTCAAATTCCTCCTTGCACGCATCATCAAATTCGAACACCGCATCATTTTGTAGTAATTTACACAAAGGATGAGTGATTTTAGAAAAGTCTTTGATAAAGCGTCGATAGAATCCTGCATGTCCAGAAAAGAACAAATCTCCCACACACTTGCGGGGTAAGGCAAAGATCTTATAACATCTATCTTAGCTTTATCAACTTCAATTCCTATAGATGATACAACATGCCCTAGAATAATACCTTGATCAACCATAAAATGACACTTCTCAAAGTTCAAAACTAGGTTTTTTTCTATCCACCGTTTAAGGACTTTTGTAAGATTAGTAAGACACGTATCGAAAGAATCACCATAGACTGTAAAATCATCCATAAACACTTCTATGATGTTCTCTACATAATCAGAAAATATACTAACCATACATCTCTGGAATATTGTGGGTGCATTGCCAAGTCCAAACGACATGCGTCGACGTGCGAAGGTGCCAAAAGGACATGTGAAAGTTGTCTTCTCTTGATCTTCGGGTGCGACAGGAATTCGGTGGAAACCTGAATAACCATCTAGAAAACAATAATGAGTAAGACCTGCTAATCGTTCAAGCATTTGATCAACAAAAGGAAGTGGAAAATGATCTTTCCTAGTTAATGCATTCAACTTCCTGTAATCTATGCATACCCACCAACCATTTTGCATGCGAGTGGCTACCAACTCACCATCAAGGTTCTCCACCACTGTTATACCTGTTTTCTTGGGAACCACTTGAGCTGGGCTTACCCAATTACTGTCTGAAATTGGACAGATCATACATGCATCAAGAAGCTTCAAGATTTCTTTCTTCACAACTTTAATCATGGGTGGATTCAGTCGACGTTGAGCTTGTCTTGAAGGCCTACTCCCATCCTCCAATAGTATCGTATGTGTATACGTAGAGGGGCTTAATCCCTTGATATCTGCAATAGTCCGACCAATGGCCTCCTTAAACTCTCTAAGAACTCGAATCAACTTTTCTTCTTCCAAATCGGAGAGTTTGTTGGAGATAATGACATGAATGGTCTATTTTTCTCCTAAGAAGACATACTTTAGATGACCCGAAAGGGGTTTCAACTCTAATTGTGGTGCTTGCACACTCGAGAGAAGAGGTTTAGTACGAGAGAGAGGCAACTCAACATAAGAAACAAAATGCTTCAAAGGTTGAAGTGAATCGAGTGCATGAATTGTCTCTAATAGGTCAGAATCGAACTCAAACTTCTTCATTAATCCTTGAGAATCTTCAGAAGTGAAATTCCTACTAAGTGCAATTTTCAACTTATCACCATCACTCAAATCAAACATTTTTTTGAGCCAAAGGTTCAATAACATCCATAAAAAAACAGAAGATACATCACTTGGATATCTCATGGAATCATAAATATTAAATTTAATTACTCACCATCAAATTCCATAGTAAGTGTACCATCATGCAAATTGATTTTTGTCCTAGATGTATTCAAAAAAGGTCTACCCAATAAAATTAATGAGCGAGATGAATTATCTTCTTCCATATCAAGCACATAAAAGTCAGCAGGAAAAATCAATTCGTTAACTTGCACTAAAACGTCCTCCAAAACACCTTCAGGATAAACATTAGATCTATCAGCCAGTTGAATAATCACACCAGTTTTCTTCAATGCCCCAAGATTCAAGGATGCATAAATTGATAATGGCATGACATTTATGGAGGCTCCTAAATCTAACATTGCTCTCTCAACTCTAACATTACCAACTGTGCAAGGGATAGTGAACATACCTAGATCCTTGCACTTAGGAGGTAATTTTTTCTAAAGGACGGCTGAAACATTCTCACCCATACTGACAAATTCATTACCTTTTAACTTTTTCTTGTTGGTGCATAACTCTTTAAGGAACTTGGCATATCGAGGTACCTGTTTAATTGCATCAAGTAAAGGGATATTTACCTCGACCTTGCGAAAGGTGTCAAAAATCTCATTTTCTTCATCTTCCTTCATATATTTAGATAATCTAGAAAGGAAATGAGGGAGTGGTGCCAAAACATTCGGTTGCTCCCCAGTCGATTCCTTTGGACGCTCATGTTGAGATGGAGGAACTGCAACTTTTTTTTCAATTCCTTCTTCTAGAGTGCATTTTCGAGTTGGCTTGGGAGGCTCCTTCAACTCGGTTCCACTTCTCAAGGTAATTGCACTAACATCCTGTTTTGGGTTAACTACTGTCTGAGATGGCAATGTACACTGAGATTCAAGTTGACTCACTGATGAAGCCAATTGACTCATTTGGTCTTTCAGTTCCTTGATCTTCGTCCTTGTCTCTTGTTGAAATTGTTGTGTATTGATGGCAAGTGACTTAACAATTTCTTCAAGAGACGAACTTGAGCCGAAGAGGTTGTTGTTGTGATGGAGCGGTGTCTAGGTTGGTAGTTTGGGAATTGAGGTCTTGGTGCATAGCTAAAGTTGGGGTGATCCCTCCATCCTGGATTATAAGTATTTGAGTAATGATCATATTTCTGTTGAGGTGGGCCAGGGAATCCTCCAACTGCATTAGCTTGCTCTTGAGGTTCATCTTGAAGTGTAGGACATGAATCTGTTTGATGTCCAAGATCGGCAGACAAATTCCACAAGTCTTGACCTCTTGAGTGTTTTGGGCAGCCATTTCTTGAGCGAGAGTAGTAAGATTAGCTATTTGATCTTCTAACAAAGATACATTCACCTCGTTCACTTTTCTTTGATATGTATCTTGTCGGAACCCAAATTACTATGAGTTGGCTACCATGGTGGAGATCAAATCTCTCGCTTGACGAGGGTTTTTATTCGCTATAGCACCTCCACTTGTTGCATCCATCATTCTTCTTTCCATAGATAACATTCTCTCATAGAAAATACTGGATGAGAAGTTGTTCTGAAATTCTATGCTGAGGACAACATGCACACAGTTGCTTGAATCTTTCCTAATACTCGTGTAGGTTTTCAGTATCTCTCTGCTTGATCCCACATATTTCTCGTCTGATACTTGCAGCTCTTGAAGTATCTCTCTGCTTGATCCCACATATTTCTCGTGGAGGTAAATAGAAAAGCCAATCCTTTGCTCTTTCAGTCAATGAGAAAGAAAAAGCTCGCAGTTTAATTTGTTCCTATGTGACTCTTTGCGGCTTCAAGCTAGAACACACCACATGAAATTCTTTCAAGTGTTTATGGGGATCTTAATTTTTGTGTCCACAAAATTTTGGAAGTAGATGGATCAAACCCGACTTCAACTCAAAATTAGCTTCAATGGTCGGATATTCAATACATAATGTCTGTTGATCTATGTCTGGGGCTTCTAATTTCCTCAATGTTTGTTCATGGTTTGCCATATCTTGCTCGACTTGAAATTACTAGATAAATCAACGAATCAAGGGCCAAATTCAATCCGGGGGATGACGACGAGGCTTGTTGTGTATTTTGGAGTTTAGTTTCTTTCCTCAGTAGTTTTATTGTCTTCTCGAAACCAACAATTATAAATACTTGCTCTTCAAATAATAATTTGTAGTACCGATGAGCAAGGTCGAATCCACAGAGATTGGCTAGACTAAGTTTGATGCAATTCATAAAACAATGAAAACAAAAAAAAGGGTTTTTAGATTTTAGGATAAACTAAGATGAAAAGAAGAAATAATAAAATATAAATGAAGAATAAATCAGTTTATGAAATATCCAACCAAATGAATAATCTCAGAAGTGGTAAATGGAATTGATCACTGATGCAAAAATGAATCCTTCAATTTTCTATCAAATTGGTTATGGCTATTGGTACGACCTAAAAATATATATCTCCTTACTCATTCGATAATTAGGATACAATCTCTAATTATTTCCCTAGAAAATAAATAATTCTAGATACGATCTTATAATATAATTTATCAACAGCATTAAAATATAGACCACCAATTCTAGCCAACAAACACACATGTAGGTTCATTTAAACTAGATTATATATCTATATAACATATATTGAAAACCACCTATGTAATCAATTATGTAATTTGCCACAACATTTAGAACATATAAATAATTACGAATTTAACGTTCTAAATGGAGATCTGCTATTTCGATAATTGAACAAAGGATCCGTTTTGTTGCAATATATCAAACAACAATAATCAATAAGAACATAAGATATATAAATAATAGCGAAATGAAGAAGAAGCAAAATTAATTAGATCTCACAACTCGCGTAGAACCAAATCTTCAATTATCCTTTAGCCAAAAAAGTAGTTTAGCAATCTATAGACATAGTCGCCGGAAAAATAAAATAAAAGAGAGAACTCCAGAGAAAAAGTAACGTGAAAGATAGAATGAGGGAGAAAGAAAACTAGGGTTCAAGTCAAAAGATGAATCCTAATCCTAGATGGAAACGTGTTTTTAATTGGAAGAGATCATTATCTCTCAAAAAATACACTCCAATAACAATCCTACCATACTTAGAACTCTTAAAACTAAACCAAAATATTAAAAATCTGATTTCTAAGGGAAGGGGCACCACTTTAGTAAATCCCGCAGGTGCCTAAGCGTGCCCACGCCTTATACTGAAAGCTCTCACAGATGCGCTGTTTGAATAAGGTGTACCCATGCCTTAAACCAACAGGTAATCTGATTCTCTCCACTTCAATAAATCTGATTCGCCTCTTCAACATCAATGAATTGGGTCCATTTTAGTCACTTTCATCCACTTTCCTACAAAATATAAGAATCAATCAAAATCCGCGAGTTAAGCTCAATCGAACATCAAAAGTATGGGAATAATTTCTATGTCATTTATGCGATCTATCACTCGACCTATCATTGAGCTCTTCAAAAGTATCTCGGCCTAGCACTGAGCACAACACTTAACCAATTTTAACAAGCTATTCACTCCAGTTTAGACCTTGACACATCACTTAATTCTTTACGCCTTACTAAGCTCGGTCAAATACCGAGCACATTACCTAGAAACATTCTCGAAAGTGAAAAATAGGAGCTTGAACAAGTACAAAAGTAAAGAAAGTTGGGAACAAAAATTTCATTCATAATAGAATATTTACATAAAGGGGGCTTGAGGCCAATTACAGAGATAAACAAAAAAAAATAAAATCTACTAAGGGGTTGGGGGCTTGTTATCGCCTGGGGCCTGGTCTTAAGGCAGCCCACTGGAGGCTACTTCTTCTGCATTCTCCTCATCGGCCGGGGCGACCTCGTCCTTGAAAATTGCATCAGGATGCTGAGGCTTGAGCTCTTTGATCTGTTTATTCAAATTCTTGAACTCGTCCTCAAGTTCAACCATAGTTTTTCCCTTCTTCAAGTCATCCAGGACCTCCCCCACACTCGTAGTATGGCCACAAGTTAGCATAAAGGCATAAGTCCCACATTTTTTGAAGGCATCCACTGCTTTCTACCGAGCTGCCTGGCAAGCCTCCTCCAGCTGCTTCTTGAAAGCCTTCTCCATTTGCCTCCTCAGCTCTCCCTCCTGCCTGGTCAGCTCTTCTTGGTGGTTGGCCACCTCATTTTTCAGCTCACTGATCTCCCGACGGAGGGTCTCCTCAGCTTTCTCAACTTCGTCCCTGGCGGCCAAAGTGTCCTGCTCGGCCCTTTGTGCATTGACAGCCACTTCTCGGATTCTTTGGCTTTCAGCTCCAATGATTCTTGAATGCCGAGACATAAACTGTGGGCATCCTGCAAGTCTTTATCGCACCTAGCCAGCTCACGCCCTTCTCTGACCATATGCCAGAGCGTCCTGATAACCCCACCTGTGAGACCCATGGAATACTGAACTTTCTCCTCCCAGTCAGTCTCAACGCAAAACTTTTCAATCTCGGTGGTCCAAGCCCAGGCTGGAACATCTCTGGAAGCTCTTCTGACGTCCGACAGGGCGGCCACTTGCTCGTTAATAGGGGTGGAGCATTTGGCAAATTCAATAAACCATTGTGGCTTTACCGCGCTCATTCCCTCACATGGTTCCTCCCGAGTTGGGTTACGAGGAACATAGCGGCCCTCTGGCCCCAAGTTATTGGAAAAAGTTCTCCTCGGGGCCTCGATAGTCATTCCCACAAGGGAATCAATATGGGGTCTTCCCTCGGGGTCTGCTCAGTCCTCTTATTCTGCCCGGGCTCAGCAATCTCCACCTCGGTTCCCCTTTTCTTCCGCACGAGCACCGTTGTAGGCTTGGGCCCAACCTTTCTCTTGCCCTGCTGGATCTCGGCTCACTTCTTAGGAGTCTTCCCAGTAGTCGTTTCGGAGGCTCCCAGCTGTCTTCTTTATCCAGTTAAGGTGATCAAAAATGTCCATGTCCTCTTCAGGCTCTACAAAAAATATCAAGGCTATCAAAAATATGAAAAAAATACACAAGTATCAATCATATCATAAAAATATTACCTTGCGCTTCGGTTCTGGGCTCAGGTATTGGTGGTGACCTCCTCTGCTCGGTTCTCTGGGGAGGTTGAGATGGAGCCCCCTGCTCAGTTCTTGGACGTGGCTGAGGTGCGGCCCTTTGCTCAATGTCAGACTCACCCCAGAGATTATCACACAAGCCAGCCCGAGCTAGCTCAGCCTCAAGAGTCAGCAACTTTATTTTTCATCCTGCCTTCAAGAGATTATTTATTTTGTCCAATCTTTGCAAAAATTCATCCGAAAGACCACCTCGAGAAGGCTGATTTCCTGCACAAAAAATAAAGAATTAACGAAATAGCATTTTCTAGAAATATAAAGAACAAAGAAATACACTTATTGAATTCATAACGAAATTCAAAGGGAGGGGCGAGAAACGGCTCGTCCCCCTTGCGACGAGGAGTCATCCAATCCCCATCTACCCAGAACCACTTGTCCTTCCATTCCTTCAAGGATTATGGAAGGCCCAAGACTAAATTGTCCGAAACTTCAGCTCGGGTCTGGAGGTAGTACCACCTGGACGGTCTCCCTCTCAAGTTGCCCGGGGTCGCTTTCCAGACAAATAGCTCGTTTATTTCATCAAACCGTGGATGAGAGAAGCCCTGTCGGACAAAAAGGATGTTCACCAATTAACCTTCCCGTCATTGAATGCACTGAGACAAGCGATTCCCCACCTCCGAACCGTTTGTGATCGGCCTTGGGAGCGGGAACCTTAGTCCAAATGTGACGCTATGGGTGTACATAACAATACACCCAACAGAGGTATTGGGAAATTTATTTTATAGATTTTGATGAATGTCATGTAAAACTTAAACTAGGAAGTTGGCACCCCATTTTCTTGTAATTTACATTCTAATAGATAGATAGGGTTGGAAAAGTTGAGTCAAGTCACTACGCTGTAAATACAAGAAGTCAATCAAGATCAAGTAAAGACTCCGATGTGGAACAGCTGAGTATGGCCAAGATAGAAGATCAAGAACTCGACTGAAGATGTATCAGCTGAGGAACAGTTGTGTGAAGAGTCAGTCAATGTCAACTCAAGAAGTCAAGTCTCAAGTTGAAGTGACAGATGAGTCATCCAATGATTGGAGCAGACACAAGTCACCTTGGGAAAAAAGGCAGCAGCCAAGAGGAGTTAACTGAAATGAATACGTTGCACAGAAGTCAAGAACATTACTAAAATAAGTAATACTTCCATGCTGCCAGGTCTTAAAGTGCTCATCCTAGAAGCGTGCAAAAGGAATAAACCAATGGGAAGCACTGCACCTCGTGTCAGAACCTGAAAAGCTGCAAATTCATTTAATACGAGGAAGGGTCTACATCTCAAAACTGAAGACCAAGAAAAGACAAAGACCACAAGTGACTTTTGAAATCGAGTCTATCTCTTCAACGGCGATTTTGAAAGTTCACTACAAAAGGCCGAGGAAATTCATTAAGAAAAGGTTACCCTGCACACCTGAGAAATCAAGCAATATTCAAGCAATTAACCTGCAAATACTCTCAAGAATATTCAAGCAAATCCTCAAGCACAAACTCGAAGGAAATCGATCCAACACAAGTTGTGAAGGAAAGACAACTTCAAATCATTGAAGAGGAAACTTTTGAAGAATCAAAAGGGGTCTACTTTCCAAGGAGGATTGTAGGAAGGTTCAAGGTCGAACCAGTATCAAGTTATTGGAGGGCTTCGTGATCAAATCCTAGAGCTTGAGAAAGTGAGCTGAAGTAGCAAGGCAGCTGCCCTGTGAAGAAGCTGAGTCGGACGAGAAGCCAGCTGTGTGACCAATGTTGTCTCTAGACTATTGACCACTTTGTAAGCAGATCTTTTACATAGTGGATTCCTCCAGGAGATGGAGAAGAGAGGATTAGAAGAATTACCCCATTTATTTTTCAGCACATTTACATTTCTGCATATTTACATCATATCTGCTGATAAACTTATTTTCTATCCAACTGATTAATAACTAAGTATTAAATCCAAGTGTTAAAACAAGTATAAAACAAATCAAAGGGTGTTAAGTCTTAGTTGATAAAAACCAACACAACCAAGTTAAGGTTCGGGTTAAACAGCTGAGTTATTCTATCAACAGCTCTATCGAGTCTGTTGAGTGGCTAACTCTGCTGAATAACCAACTTAGCTGTCCCTCAAGAACTCATCTTTTCAAAAAGGTTTCAAACACTTGTATTTTCAAAATCCTTCATTTTAGCAAAGTTATTATCATGGAAGCAAATTTGATACGCATTCCTATGTTACCTGTTGAGGAATTTGATGACTGGAAAAGTCATATGCAGGCTCATCTATCTGCTCTACACGATGAAATGTGGCTTGTGATAGAGGATGGGCCACTGCAAATATTGAAAGTAAACACAGCTGTAAGAAGAGCAGCTGCAGCTGAAGGAGAAGAAGTTGCTGCTGAAGAAAGACCAGCCATGGTTGAAAAACCAAGAACTGAGTGGACAAATGATGATAGGAAAAGATACAACTTGGACAATGTGGCCAAGGACATACTCTAAAAGACTTTGGACAAAGCAATGTTCAACAAAGTCAAATCTTGCAAAATAACAAAAGAAATATGGGATAAACTGACTTTAATTTGTGAAGGATCAGAGCAAATTAAAGAAAACAAACTATCTGTTGTTGTTCAAAAATTTGAAAATTTCAAAATGTTTGCAGGAGCTGGATGAAAGATTCACTGAGATCACAAATGAGCTTTCTGCTCTTGGAAAGGAATACACACAAAAGGAGATGTGTATGAAGATCTTGAGGAGCCTCCCAGCTGAATGGGAAATGAAGACTATGGCTCTGAGACATTCAATGGACCTCTCAAAAACATCCAATCACGAGCTATTCTCAGACCTCAAAGCCTATGAGTTTGAGCTGAGAAGGAAAGATCAAGAGGAGACAGCTGTACCCAAGACAGCTGCACTGATAGTCAAGGATGGAAAGAGAGCTGAACCAAAGGAAGCCATACACCAGGAGGAGATTGCTTTAATGGTTAAAAGATTCAACAAGTTCTTCAATAAGAACTATAAAAGAAACAAAGGTGAAACCTCCAGGAGACATTTAGCTCCCTCTAAGTCAAGGGAAGATAGGCCACCGAAGAGAGCTGAGCATCAAAGGGTTGAATATTAGAGAGTTGATAACCCAAGAACAGAAAGAGCTGATCAAAGAACTGAGAACCTGTGTTGGAACTGCAGACAACCAGGACATTTTGCAGTTGACTATTCTATCCACCAGTCAACAAATATAGGAATGAAGAAGAAAGAAAAGTCTTCAAAGAAAGAAGACAAGAAAAGAAGAAAGCCATGTTGGCTGCTGAGACTGCTGAGACAGCTAAATCTAAAGAAGCAACAGACTCAGAGAGTAGTGAAGCTGACTACTCAAGTGATTCTAAAGAAGAAGCCATGATCTGTCTTATGGCTAAAGAACAAGATCAACCAGACCAAGAAGATGAGGTACACTCTAACTCATCTCATTCAGATTCAGGTGATAGTGATTGTGATACACACACTCCATCACCCACTGATCTTTATGATTCATTAGGAAAAATGATGAAAGACTTTGAACACATAAAATCCTCACACACACTTCTAAATGAGAAAAACAGCCAGCTCAAAAGCCAAAACTCACAGCTGACTAAGGAGCTGAGTACTCTAAGTCACATAGCTAATGAGAACACAGAGCTGAAGGCTAAGAATGTTAAACTATCAGCTGAGATAGCTGCTGTAGAAAAGAGGGAAAATGATCTTAAAAATGTGATTGCCTCATTTACAAAGTCATCCAAATCATTGGATGACATTATCATGAGTCAAAAAGAATGTGGAGATAAGACAGGCATAAGATTCAATTCCTTTCTGCACAGTCAAACTCCTAGAGTGATCTTGGAAAAAGGATCTTCAAGCAATGAAGCATCTCAAAAACCCAAAACACCAAATGTCGCACCCACATTCATCCCAAAGCACAATCACAAACAAACTGGCCTTGGATATAAATGGAAAAGAAAAACGACCGATTGAGTATCTTTGAGAGGATAGCTGAGAAGAAATCCAGCAGAGTTCCTCAGCAAACTCCAAATAGAAAGTACTCTATGAAGAACAAACACAGCTACCAAAAACCCCAGAAGTTTCACCAGAGAAACACATATGTTGGGAAAGGTAAAAACTATCCAAGCCAAGCTGATTGAAACAATGCGAAATATCAGCAGAGACCAATGGAAGACAAGCCCAAGTGGCAAAGACTTAAACCTCAACAAAGGTCATTCCAAAGACAAAAGAGCTATTATCAGCACACATATGCACCCAGGCACTACACTCAGAAATATCACAACTACCCCAAGAAGGCAATTGCTAAAACACACACATAGGCATACAGACAAAAGAGACAGCTGTATGAACCTAAATTCCCCAAGCAATTTGCTAATGTGCACTATGATTATGGCATAGATAGATGGCAACCTCTTAGATACAAGTCATTTGGCTATAGGTTGGTTGGATCATCTTACAGCACTAACCCCTCAGGACCCAGGCAAGTATGGGTACCTAAAAACTAATTTTCTTGATTGCAGGTTCAAGGAACAACAGAGTGCCAAGGAATCTGGTACATGGATGTGGGTATTCCCGGCATATGACCAGGGAACAAGAAAAACATGTCAAGATTCAAGGAGATTAGAGGTGCAAAAGTCATATTTGGAGAAAATGAAGCTATAGGGGAAATCAAAGGCACAGGATCCATCAAGAAAAATGGATTGGAAATCACATATATTGCATATGTTGAAGGCCTCAACTTCAACCTGTTAAGCATCAGCCAACTCTGTGACAAGGGCTACGATGTTGGATTCAATATGGGAGTGTGCCCGATCAAAGATACTGAATCAAATGAAATAGTGTTGCAAGGATCAAGACAGAAGAATATGTTTGTGGTATATTGGTCCACTACCACACCAAGCACTTGTCTGTTAGCAAAGAGTACAACCAAATCAAGTTGGTTGTGGCACAAGAAGCTGAGTCATCTGAATTTCAAGACAATCAACAAGCTTGCAAGGAGTCATCTTGTGGAAGGATTGCTAGACTCAGTGTACAAGAAGGAAAGTGTATGTGATGCATGCCAGATGGGAAAGCAAATCAAATCTTCATTCAAGGATAAGCTGGTCCTTCTTCAACAAGGATATTGCATCATTGCATATGGATCTATTTGGTCTGTTGAACCAAATGAAAGATAAGTGGAAAGAAATACACCTTAGTGGTGGTAGATGATTATTCAAGATATACATGGACAATTTTCATGTGCAAAAAGAAGGAAACTTTGCGAGAAGTTACCCACAAATTGATGAAAAGAGTTCAAAATGAAAAGAGCCAAACCATTATAAAGATAAGGTCGTGAGAGAGGAACTGAGTTTTCCAATGGGATAATTACTCAGTATTGTGTTGAAAATGGTATTGCTCATGAGTTATCTCCAGCAAGGACTCCACAGCAGAATGGAGTAGCTGAAAGAAGTAACAGAACTCTCAAGGAAGCTGCAAGGACTATGTTAGCTGAAGCTGGATTGCCTAAGAGATTTTGGGCTGAAGCCATCAATACAGCATGCTATACTCAAAATAGATGCATGATAAACAGGCAATTAACCAAGACTCCCTATGAGATCTGGACAGGGAGAAAGCCAAATGTTGGGTATTTCAAGATATTTGGATGTAAATGCTTCATCCACAACAATGGCAAAGATAATTTGAAGGCTTTTGATGCTAAAGCTGATGAAGGTATCTTCTTGGGATACTCAGCTGAAAGCAAAGCCTATAGAGTGTTGAACAAGATAACTATGGTCATAGAAGAGTCTATCCATATGGTTTTTGATGAACCTAATGTAAATGGAGAAGACATTGAAGAGTTAGGCGACAAAATTTGAACCAACCAACGATGCAGAAGAGTCCCTATGTTGAAGCTGAAGTAAGAGCAATCAACCAAGATGAAGATGAGATAGATGAATCTCAAAGACAGCTGGAAAGTCTACAGCTGAATGACGATGAAAGAGTTGTTCAAGACAACTTAGCTGCGAGAAGGCTGAACCCAGCTAACTTGCTCCAACCTAATGTGAGATGGCTGAGAGACCATCCACCAGAATTAGTCATTGGAGATGTTAGAGATGGTGTAAGAACCAGATCCAGAGCACAACAAGAAGTAATGTTCACTTGTATTATTTCCCAAATAGAGCCAAAAGATGTGTCTCAAGCATTGGATGACACACATTAGATTTAGGCCATGCAAGAAGAGCTAAATCAATTTGAAAGAAACAAGGTATGGGAATTGGTGCAGAGACCAACCCATCAAAATGTTATTGGAACAAAATGGGTATTCAGAAATAAGATGAATGAGGAAGGATCTGTGGTAAGAAACAAAGCAAGATTGGTAGCCAAAGGGTATTGCCATGAAGAGGGAATAGATTTTGATGAAACATTTGCTCCTGTTGTAAGATTAGAACCAATAAGGATGTTTCTTGCCTATGCTGCACATAATAACTTCACTGTAAATCAAATGGATGTGAAGAGTGCATTTCTGAATGGATTGTTAGAGGAAGAAGTCTATGTTGAACAACCTCCAGGTTTTGAGCAGAAGACTATTGGAGATAAGGTATACAAGCTCAAGAAAGCATTATATGGATTGAAACAAGCACCAAGAGCATGGTATGATACATTGTCTCAATTTCTAACTGACAATGGATTCACCAGAGGCAAAGTGGATAGAACACTCTTCAGAATTCAAGATGGAGAGAGTATATTGCTTGTTCAAATATATGTGGATGACATCATTTTTGGATCCACAAATAAAGAGTTGTGTGACAAGTTCTCAAACCTCATGCAAGGCAAATTTGAAATGAGCATGATGGGAGAGTTGACCTTCTTCCTAGGACTTCAAGTCAAGCAATTGAAGGATGAAACCTTCATAAGTCAAACAAAGTACACCAGAGATTTAATGAAGAAATTTGGTATGGAAGAGAAGTCTTCTGTGAAAATACCAATGAACACATTAGTCAAGATGGACATGGATGCAGATGGCAAGGTTGTAGATCAAACTAGATATTGAGCACTTATTGGATCATTGCTTTACTTAACAGCAAGCAGGCCAGACATCACCTTTGTAGTAGGTGTATGTGCAAGATTTCAATCTGCACCAAAAGAGAGCCACATGACTGTAGCAAAGGGAATCCTAAGATATTTGAAGGGATGCCAGGAAGTTGGCTTATGGTATCAAAAGGAAGGTGGATTCAAGCTTATTGGTTATTCGACTACGACTATCTTTGGATGCAAAGTTGACAGGAAAAGTACCTCTGGTACTTGTCAAATGCTTGGAAATAGATTGGTTTCCTGGTTTAGCAAGAAGCAAAACTCAATAGCCACATCACAGCTGAAGCAGAGTACATAGTTGCGGGTAGCTGTTGTACCCAAGTCTTATGGATGAGACAGCAGCTGAGAGATTATGAGATTGAAGAAAAAGAAATTCCAATTATGTGTGATAACACAAGTGCTATTGCAATCACTCAGAATCTTGTGTTGCACTCAAGAACAAAACACATTGATGTCAGATATCATTTTATAAGAGATCATGTTGAAAAAAAAGACATCACTTTGGAATATATCTCAATTGATAAGCAGTTAGCCGATATAATCACCAAGCCTCTATGTGATTCAAGATTTGAAGAGCTTAAGAATGAGCTAGGGTTAATTGAGCTGAGTTGACACTCAGAAGACTAAATCAACAGAGATGGAAGATGAGAAGATGAAAATTGAACAAGGTTCACGAATCAGCCAAGTGAATCAGCCATATCGGAAAGTCAGCTGTATCGAGTTAGCTGACAGCTGAGTCACTGGATGAGAAGAAAGAAGCAGAGTTAAGTCACTTTGGATATAAGCTGAATTATTTATGAGCTAAGTGATAAAAACACAGTCGTTTTTAATGAGCGGGAATGTTTTTAAGATGATGTCAACGTAATAATGACGGGTACAGTAAAAAGCTACACAGTAAGCATATGATTGGATATAAATGTTGTTGCATTAAATGCGAGGAATTAAATGTGGTTTGACGTGCTAAATCTGAACCGTTGATTTCGATCAAAATTTCAAAATCCGAAGACATGTCCTTTCATAACCCTTATATATACTTTTTCCAGCTTTCTCTCTCACACTCGGAATTGTTCATCTTAAAGCAAAAAGAAAGCAAGCCATTTCTCTCTCGAAAACCCTAAGTGTCCTCAAGCAAGTTCATCAAGTTTTAATCGGTGAAAATCTCTGAAAATGGCACCGAAGTTTGATTTCGTTAAACTCTCCAAGCAAATCCACTCTGGATCGTCAGTGGACTTTGAAGGAATGGTGAAACAGGGTTCCGATGAAACCCTCATCAAGAAAATCACTGAAATGCTAGAAAAGTCGGGTCTCGAAGGCTTTTCGACTTTGGTATACTCGCACACCTACCTAGAAGAGGTGGCGCGAGTTCTACGTAAACGCGAGGTGCATGGCACGAAGGAATCAAGTCTTACATCCACCGTAAGGATATAATGATAAATGTTAAGGACCTTGCACAACACTGCTTGTTACCGTCAGAAGGCATGAAGGAGATTAATGAAGCTGATGTTGATTTGGCTGCTGCGTGGAAAGAGGTAACCAAACCAGAGTCCGCTGCTAAGGTAGTCTACACAGCTGATTATAAGAAGCTGTTGAAGGACGACTATCATAAGTTGATGGATGTCGTCTCCAAGTGTGTAGACATGAAGTTTGGAAGCTTTAATCAGCGTTGTCCAAGAAAAAGCTGATCGTCATGGCTGCGATCATGCAGGACAAAAAAGTAAACTGGGCTGAGTTCATGTACAGCAGACTCTGCCTAAATGTACTGAACAAGACGTTCAAGGATGATGGATCCTTTAGAGGATCTCTTGGATATGGCCTCGTGATTGGCCACTTAATGGAAGTGAAGGGTATTCCCCTTCGACATGGAAAACCCTTCCATGTCAACAAGAAGATGTTCAGGGTGAACCTCTCTGGAGCCCAGAAGAGCCCACGCGAAGAAGGCGGAAACAAGTGAGGGGGAATCAACTGAACCTGGGGACACAACTGCTACCCCTCCACCAAAGAAGAAAGATGCCCAAGCAACTGCGAAGAAGAAAGCTGCCCCTGCAGCTAAGAAAAAGGATGCACTGTCCACGCAACAACCGGGTGAGAAGAAAACCCAAATCCCTTCTCCAAACCATACGTAAGAAGAGGACTCCCAAGCCAAGGAAGGAAGCTCCCTCCAAGAAGGATGCCCCGACCCCCGCCGCCAAAAAATCAGAAGAAGAAAAAGAAGAACCAGAAATTCCTCTGGTTCGGACCAAAAGAAGAAGACTTTTCAAACATTCAGAGCTTGAAAAGACAGTTGAATCTACCACTCAGCTGGAGAAAGCTTCCGAGACTGTTGAAGCTCAGGAAGTGCACTCTCCTGAAGTAGTTGATGAATCTGACAAGACTGATGAAGGTCATCAGCAGGGTCCCGATGAAGACTCAGTTGGGCATCAGACAGCTGACGGAAGCAAAGCAGCTGAGACAACTGAACATCCTGTTGAAAAAGTTGTCTCTCCACCTGCTACTGACGCTGATGAAGGCGAGGAGCAGCAGAGTATCTTGCCTTCAATCCCTGAAAAGGTGTTCGAGAAAATATTACCGCAAGTATACGGTGTCAAGTTTTAATATAGTGATAAAAATCGGGTTGTCGTATCCACAGGGATTGATAATTAAATAAGCACTAAGTACTGTAATTAAAATAACTTAATTTTATCTAGAAAATCGAATAATGAGTTTGGGTGTTTTCTTAAAATAAGTAAATAGCAAAAACACAATTTAACACAAAGTTTGATCGAAAAATGCAATAATAAATAAATTCTAGAGGAATGATTCACTTAATCTTATCTTATATTTATCAACTGAATTTATCAATTATTCAGTAGTAATTTATAAATCATGTATTCCAAAAAATAATTAATTCTATCTCTCGATTAGTAATTAATTAAAAAGATCTAAATTTGGATTTTAATATCTCTATAAAAATCACAAAAATAGATTTTATAAAGATCAGTGAATTCATAAACAAGATTTCAGAGAATTCATAAATTTCTCAATTATATGAAATTCTAAGTTATACTATTTTTAGGCTAGTTATACAATTCATTCTCTCGAATTATAATTGTATAAACCAAATAATCCAAATTATTGATCAAGTAATTTAGAAGTAATTAAAACCAACAGTATAAATAAATTAACTATTGAAACATGATAAATAAAAGCAACAAAATATAAGATTCGATTAAGTTACATCATCCTCTAGAAATGGAAATTTAGCTCATGATGATATCCATAAAATTAAACAACAAATAATTAAACATATTCTATAATTTACAAGCAAAAATTAAAAGAGAGGGTAAAAAGAAAAATGTATCCTGAAGATTTCTCAAGCTTCCGAGGTAAACTCCTGATCCGTATTCCTATCAATCGTTGGAAGATTTCTAAAAACTAAAAATCGAAGGAAAGAAACTTGATTTTACGGGGTGAGAGGTGTGTTGCAAACTCCAACTAAAGATTTATAGTAGAAGATTCGTGTTGGTGTCTTATCAATTGTCTTCCTTCCTAGATCAATGTGTCGTTTTCTTCTTTCGGCTTCTCACTCGTTTAATTAATCCGTTCGTGGTTTTGGGTCGTGTAAAGTCGAATTATTCTTTGTTTTGTTGGTAAGGCGGCGCAAATGTATGGCGGTCGAAACCAAATCACGGACAGATGACGAACCAACGACAAATGGTAGAAAAAAAAAAACTAAAATGGATCAAATAGGTCCTCCTACTTGGAAAGAAACAATTTTGGGTGGTCCGATAAGGGCTTTTTTATTTTATTTTTTGTTTGGGTAAAAGGGTGTGTGGTAATTTGGCACTTTAGAATCAGTTATTAAGATTTCATTCCCTCTTTCACGTGATTTCACCCACTTTTCACTAAAGGCTTTCAAAAAAATTTATAGTAGTAATTGATTATGACTTGCTTATGCGATTAATGTATCCGGATGTGTGGTGTATATTCGTTGCTTATGTAGTATAAGTTTATTGCTTATGTAGTATGAGTTTGTTGCTTATGACTTGGTAGTTAATGTCTTTGTGGTGCATACGTAGTGTATATTCGTTGCTTATGTAGTATAGACTTTATCAAGTTTGTTGCTTATGACTTGCTTATGTAGTTAATGCAATTGTGGTGCATACATAGTGTATTCCACCGCTTGTTGCTTATTTTTTGTTGCTTTTGATGTAGTTAATGCAATTGTGGTAGATCGATGTATATTTTCTTAGTATAGGCTTTTGCTTATGTAATATGGGGTTGTTGCTTATGACTTGCATGTAGTTAATGTATTAAGTTTAATTAATCCGTTCGTAGTTTTTGCTTATGTAGTATGAATTTATTGCTCATGACTTGCTTATGTAGTTAATATATCTAAAAGCACCATGACACATCTATACAAGCAACAAATTACATCTTCATAAGCAACATTGATTCAACTATGGCAAATTGTTTGCAAAGTTGTTTTGTTGAAGTAATTTGAAATTGCGTGATCCCATGAATATTGCTTTGAGAGGATGACTAATTTACCCTTGTGTTTAATTAACTAGCTTGTAATTTGTAATTTTGCCTCTTAAATCGCAGCCCTTGAAAAAATTAGATATATGGCTAGGAAACCCTATGGACTTACCTTATGAAGTGGTCTCATATAACTCTAATATATATATATATATATATATGTATATATATATATATATATATATATATGTGTGTACACACTGTGTATATATATATATAAGTATACTGCTACTGCGGTATATTTTGTTTTTCTTTTTCAATTTCCTTTTTTTCTTTCTATTTCTTACTTTCTTTTCTTTTCTTTTCTTTTTCTTTTTTTCTTTTTCGTTTATTTTCTTTTTTTTTCTTTTCTTTTTGCTTTTCTTTTCTTTTCTTTTTCATTTCATTTCTTTTTTTTTTTTTTTCCGTTCTTTCATTGTCGTGATTCATTTTTTACCGTCTTCTGCCCGTTTCTTGATTTTTTTGTACCTTGATACCTATTACAACTCGTTGTACAATTTCAACAATAATCTGGACTTAATCTACTTAAAAACAATACAATTTCTAAATCTTAGAATACCTATTTTGTTGGTAAAATCCAACTTAACAAATACCCCCAAACTTGAATTGTTGTTTGTCCTCAAGCAATCTGAAAACCATCAAAAGTTATCATGATGCATAATATTATCCCCCAAACTTAAAATGTGCATTGACCTCAATGTGCGGTTATCAAGCAATAAAGAGTTTTAAGGCCAATAGAACTTCCTGAAAATCCATCAAACGGTGGTAGCATCGTCATCCGGTGAAGTAGGTAGTGTAGGCAGTATAACCGGAGGATGAAATCAGTATCAGGATGTAGAATATGATGTGTCCATGACGCCAATTAATCCCGATGATAAGCATCTAGAGCAGCAAGTCGTCGGTCTGCCCGCCGCTGCATTCTTCTCAGCTCTTGACGTAACTCACGGCGTAAGGCCTCGCGACCCTCTCGCATATCCTCTTCAAATTGTGTTATCTTCTGGAAATGCAGAATTTGTGAATACGATCCAACACGGCCGTGTCTTAATTTTTTTCTTTTCCTTTTTTTATTATTTTTTTCGATTAGTAATTAATTAAAAAGATCTAAATTTGGATTTTAATATCTCTATAAAAATCACAAAAATAGATTTTATAAAGATCAGTGAATTCATAAACAAGATTTCAGAGAATTAATAAATTTCTCAATTATATGAAATTCTAAGTTATACTATTTTTAGGCGATTCATTATACAATTCATTCTCTCGAATTATAACAATTCATTCTCTCGAATTATAATTATATAAACCAAATAATCCAAATTATTGATCAAGTAATTTAGAAGTAATTAAAACCAACAGTATAAATAAATTAACTATTGAAACATGATAAATAAAAGCATCAAAATATAAGATTTGATTAAGTTACATCATCCTCTAGAAATGAAAATTTAGCTCATGATGATATCCATAAAATTAAACAACAAATAATTAAACATGTTCTACAATTTACAAGCAAAAATTAAAAGAGAGGGTAAAAAAAAACTTGTATGTATCCCGTTGGAAGATTTCTCAAGCTTCCAGAGGTAAACTCCTGATCCGTGCTACCCTTCCTATCAACTGTTGCTTGAGCAAATATGCAGAACCACACAAATGGTAGAAAACTAAAAACTAAAAACTGAAGGAAAGAAACTGATAACTTGATTTCTGGGGTGAGAGGTGTGTTGCAATCGTCTGAACTGAAGGCTATTTATAGCAGAAGATTCGTAGGTGTTGGTGTCAAGCAGATGGGTCTTCATATTGTCCATTATCAATTGTCTTCCACTGATTTTCCTTTTGACGTGTAGATCGGTGTCGTTTTCTTCTTTCGGCTTCTCGGTCGTTTAATTAATCCATTCATGGCTTTCGGCCGTGTAAAGTCGAATTATTGCTGAAAGTTGTTTTGTTGGTAAGGCGGCAGGTATCGAATGTATGGCGATCGAAAGCAGATGAAATCACGGCACAGACGAATGAACCGCGGTACAAATGAATTGTACCGCGGTAGGAATACATAATATATATATATATATATATATAAATAAGTATACTTGCGGTACACACTTGTGTACCGCGGTATTTATTTATTTATTTATTTTCTTTTTCAATTTCCTTTTTTTCTTTCTATTTCTTATTTTCTTTTCTTTTCTTTTCTTTTCTTTTCTTTTCTTTTTTTTTTTTTTTCTTTTACGTTTCTTTTCTTTTTTTTTCTTTTCTTTTCTTTTTGCTTTTCTTTTCTTTTCTTTTTCATTTCATTTCTTTTTTTTTTCTTTTCCGTTCCTTCACCGCCGTGATTCATTTTTCACCGTCTTCTGCCCGTTTCTTGATTTTTTTGTACCTTGATACATATTACAACTCGATGTACAATTTCAACAATAATCTGGACTTAATCTACTTAAAAACAATACAATTTCTAAGTCTTAGAATACCTATTTTGTTGGTAAAATCCAACTTAACAAAAGGAAGGACAAGAAGAAGTTGATGACGATGATATTATCATATACTCTCCAGTATACCCAGACATTCAACGCCGTCTTAGAGAATGGAGAGCATGGAAGCTAGATCACTCAAGGGAGCAGTTCGCTCACCCTGAGTATATTGAGGAAGAGGAAGAATTGCTGCGATTTCTTGGAGTCACTCTTGTCTTGTGGCCCTAAATGAAGATAACTGCATGGATATTCTCCACATCTTCAAGGAGAAGGAAAAAGCCAAAGCAGTCGAGGAAGCACAAACTCTTGAGAAAGCAAAGATGTGCACGTTCACTGGAACTCACGAGCATACTCATGAAAATCTAGTTGAGTACACAGACAGTGACGAGGATATGGATCCCATTGCTACAGCAGAGAAGTCTTGAGAAAGCAAAAATTTCGTACCACTACAAGAAATCACACATTTTATGACAAAATTTTTCTCGACGCATAACTATTTGTCATCATTTGTTAATTAAAAGTGACAACTTTTATTTTTGTCATTGTAAAGTAAAATATTACGACGCCATTAAATTTCGTCATTATTGGTATTAGATGTCGTCACTAAATTGCCTATTTCATGACGATTAACTGAAACTCGTCACTGTATTTCATAGAAGGTGGAATTTGACACCAAAATTTTGGCGGAAAATATTTCGATGACGAATTGGTGATAATTGGTGATGAAATTTAGTGTCACGAATTAATTTTTTTAATGACAACATCATAATTTGTCATTTTTCACTCCAACAAAATAGTGACACTCTTATTTCGTCAACAAAGACATAGAATATGACGATTTTTTTGGCACGCATAAAGATTTGTCATTATTTGATAATTAATAATGACGAAAGTCTTTTGTGTCATTTCAAAATACTCTTTTATGACACCATTAAATTTTGACACTATCAATATTATATTTCGTCACTAATTTGCATATTTAATGACGATTAATTGAATTGTATCATAGTTATTTGTATCGGAATTCACAACAAAAATTTGGAGGAAAATGGTTTAATGACAAAATGATAATAATTGGTGATGGTATTTGACGTCACAAAATATTTTATTTCATGACCACAACATATTTTGTCATTGATTAGGCCAAAACATTAGTGACAAATTTATTTCGTCAACAAAATTCATAATAATGACGATAAATATGAATTCGTGGATAATTGAAAAACTCCTTAAAAATTCTAAAAATTATAAAAAAGCCCTTGAGGTTTGAGTTTATTTTACATGTTACCCTTCATAAGCAAATAATATTTCAAAATCCCCTAACATTTAAAAATTTATTACAATTACCCCCTTAAATTTAAGACAGAATCAAATCGAAGGGCTTTTTAGAAAGTTTTGAAACATCATTGGGTTATTTTGTAATTAGTCCAAACATTAGGTTTTTATATGTAACTATCCATATTTTTTATTTTTGGGAAGGTCTTATGTGAGACCGTCTCATGGGCTTAAGTTCGTGAGACGGATCTTACAATACCCAAAAACATGGGTCATTTTCATAGGTTTGGGTTTGGGTTCAAATCTTATACATATAGAATCCGTCTCATTAAAAATGCCCATGAGACCGTCTCATACAAATTTTTGCCTTTACTTTTTAGCAAGAAAAGTGACTTTTAAAACACATTAAAAAACAACTACAAACATACAAATGTTTTACAAATGGACTTTTCCATTTATTACGGATTTCTGATTTTACAGTTTTTGGCATAAACAATGTCAATTTTCATGTTTCATCTTTATACGTAAACGTTTAAAATTAAAGGTAAGTAATTGTTCATTAGTTCCATTGACTTTAAAATTAAGGGTAAGTAACTGCTCATTACTTCCAATTTTTTACGGCATTTTGAATTACTGAAACTGGTTTATCAAAAAAACAATGCTCATTGGCTCCACTGACGTCGATCACAATAACCTGTTTAATACACCATACATATTGACAAAAATTTAAGGGAATGTCCACATCAATTCTTATGCAATACCAATTACTACTGTTTAGTAATACTCAATTATATAGTTAAAATATTGCCTAAAGTTGACAGAGAGATTCATCTACCGAAATTCATTCATGTAATAGGCTTCAAGTATATACAAAAATGGAGACAACAAGGAGATGTAAAATATAACTCATCTCCGATACATCAGAATTCCAGCTGACAATGCAGTCCTCCAAGTATTTCACCGTACAAAACTACAAAAATCCAAGGTCAATAAAACCACTTCACTTCGTATTCATCTCTACCAATACAAGCTATAGCCAAAGTTCACCAACTGCCACTTATACCTCAACCTGCATTTCAGTAAATGGAAAATGAAGTTCGAAACATAGGACTGAAAAAACCATCTATGAGAAAAATAACAAAAACAAAAGCCAAACACAGCCCAAGTTTTCTTGGCATAAAATGGGATAATTAAAAAAAACACCCGAGGTTCGGTTTAATTACAAAAAAAAATCCGGAGATAGAATTGCAAAAAAGACCCCTTGAGGTTTGATTTCATCTTACATTTTCCCACTTCATAAGCAAAAAATGTTTCGAGACAATAAAAATATTATAGTTACCCCCTTAAATTTAAGAACATAATCAAACCTGAGGGAATATTTTTTAATTTTGAAACATCTCTAGATTATCAATAAAAGAAAATCTAAAAAAATAGCAAAATATAACTCCACAAAATCATAACTATAATATTGCCAGATAAACTCTCTGCGGCTACTTCTGATACTCTCAGTTTACAGTTTTCATAAACGTATTCGACAAGTTTGTGCAAGCATTGCATACTTAATGTAAAAAATTATTCGAATTACATTAGAGCTCCAAATATAAGTTGCACTAGGTTCAAAAAAATCAACAATTACTCTAAAGACTCCTAAAAATGCAGGTCAGAAAAAAAGTGCAGATCAATGTTTCCATATAAAAGAAAGATTATCTTATGCCTAAGAAAACACGAGTCTGACTGAGATACAATTTTCACTCCAAGCAATGCAAATTACGAAAATTGATTGAAGACACTATCATTAACTTCCATCTTGGATGAAGTCTTCCTACACTTACACACTATTCAACTTCCAAGTTATTACACTAATGTCCTTTAAGTTTAGATCGGAGCCAAACCTTGTCTGATTTCAATTGCATCTATGTCCCTCATGAAGCACATAATCAGTTTCTACAATTGGAGACCTATCTATTTACCACAACCAATGGCAATATCTTTAATACTGCAGAAGTGATGGATTTTTATTTTTAATTTTATTTTTTACAGAAAACAATCTGTTCAAATCATCCTATGCAGATTCAAAACAGAACTTGTCAAGTACATATTATTTATACCTTAGCTCTTGAATTCAGACATAGTTTGACTATATTTCCAACTTTTATCATATATCAAAAGTAAAATGGCAAGCAAAATCCTGTCTACCTCAGTTGGCAAATTATATACAGCTTTGGATCTACTATTAATAGTTTAATTGATTCCTTTGATTCTTTTGACACATGTAGATGTGAATAGATTTCCACCTTCATCAGCATAGAAACTTCACTAGATTAGCCATTAACAACTCCAGCAATACGATTCATTTTCTAAGGATGCTTGCAACAAGTTGTTTCTTATCGACAAGTGAAACTCAATCCTGATTGCTGTACTTCAAAGTTTTATTATTTAATGCTAAGAACTGAATCCTAGAACTGCACATGTTTATTTTGGTCAGTGAACAGGTCCAAATAAAAAAACAACAAATAGAAAAACATAGCCCACGGATCTATTTATAAATATTAGCACCTTACAAGGATTCAAGGTTACTTATGGAAGGTCATTGTGTGCAGGGTAACTCCCAAGAACCCTCATGAATGTTGCAAACTCCTGCCAAGATTGCAAAATTGTTTTGTTCCCCGTAAAATAATTACTTCAAGTATTCCACACATATGAAAGGGAGGTATGTAGGCAAAATGAAAATGATCCCACTGGTTCTTGCGTTGTCAACTGCAAATTGAGTTCCCCCTGTTTTTTCACATAAATCAGTACCACGAAGAATTCTCCAGCATTAAACCCACTATTCAATTAAGCAATGTACCAAGAAATTAAATCCACTGAGAATTTAACATAATTTACAGAAGATCATAAAAATTATATATGGACATTTAGCAACACCAAACATCAGTTATTCAAGTTAGCCAAATACAAGCTAGTTACAAAAATTTATATAATTAAGCATATAAATTGTGAAATAGGGCTAAGTATTATCACAAACACTTGGTATTCACACGAATGGCAACAGGTATACACAAAATCATAACATGTCTCACCACTGAAATTGGCCTGAACAGAGCAACCGCGAAGCGATTTGAGGTGGCAGTCGGCAAATAGGATTGAGGGGGGCGATTTTCTTGTGCGACTGGAATTGAACGAGAAGGATTTCGTCTTCTGGTTGTATGTCAAGAATATTTTTACTAAAGTTTCAACAGCAAATCTCGCGGATGTGAAGTAACGATGGAATGAGATGAGTTGGTCTTCTTCACGAACTCCGCCGGCGATATGGGCTTCGCATCAACAGACCCCGAAAGCGATACCCACAAAATCTGCGAGCTCGAGAGATAAATCTGCCCTGCGATTTTTGTAGGCTTCGTTGCAGAGATCTATGGGTTGGAGAGAGTACGGCGGAAGACGACGGGTAGCGGCGGAGGAAGTGGTGGCGGAGGCGAGATCTCAGCAGGAGAGAGAAAACGCCTTTGTTTCCTGTTCGGTCGTGGGCTTTTCTCCCTAGATTTTAACGTGTAGTCTGATACTAATATCCATTTTTTTGGTTGAAAATACTAATATCTTTTTAGAGAAGCTGATGTTGATTCAAATCCAGAAACGTGTAGTCTGATATGTTAATTGAAGGAGATAGAAACGCTTCTCAAAAAAAAAAAAAAAAAAAAAAGGAGATAGAAACGTGTAGTCAGATACTAATATCTTTTTTGAGGTTAGAAGCTTCAATTAACATTTTCTTTTTGAAGAGAAAGAGAACAAGCAATATAACCCAAGAAAATGATATTGATTTTTTTTTTAGGTTTAAATTAAGGGTGGCAATTTCGGAATGGACACAATTCTAAGTAAATTAATTAGTTGTAAGAAAAACAAACAAACAAGAGCTAACCTAACATTTGTAGGATTATTTGAAAATAAATTATTTAATATTTATGATCATCCCAAAATATAAAGTTATTTTCCAAAAAAAAAGTATTTATATAATATAATTAAAAACATAAGTAGTTCTATTAAAATCGGTAAAATCGGATTGAAACTGATCCCATCAATTGAACCGCTTATCGATGGCTTGACCGGATTCAGTGACGAAGCTAGAAATTTCGGGTAGGGATGCCCAGCTAATATTGAAATAAAAAGAGTGCATCGGATTTTTGGCCACTTTTCCATAATAAAAATAGTTTTAACCATTTTTTTAGTCATTGTTTAGTTCAAATTCCCACTTTATCTTTTTTTCATTTCTAGGGACCGGTCCATAAATCGGTACCGAAAAATATACCTCATCAATTTTTTGAAATATAATCAAGTACCTCGTCAGATAACACAAGAAGGGTGTGACTGTGTCAAATTGACTAAAGAAACATGTTTTTGAAAAATATGATTATTATTTTATTTTTATAGAGCATAAGTGGACAATTTGTTCATTACCACATATACAAATGAAAAATAATACCCCAAATTTAAAATAAGTAGAAGTTTTGATTAAGTCATTGTATTAACTCAATCACACCTTAATATTCATAAATAAATATCAAAATACAATTACATCAATATACCAAAAAGGACAAAAAGAGACACAAGAGAATAATGCAAAAATTCAAGTTAAAGTTTATGGTGGCGCTTAAAAAAACGTACAAAATTTTAAGAAAATGAAAAAAATGACCAAGACTCATATTTTTCGAGATTCACAAATCAAAATAGGAAAGAGGAATGCAATATAATTGATGATTTTTCCCATTTTTCTATTTTTTATTTATTTTAAGATTAAAAAGTGAAATGACCAAAATACCCCTACTTTTTTTCAAAATTTGAGGAGGGCCCGATGCCCTCCTTGGCCCCTACATGGCTTCGTCCCTGGCCAGATTGATGGCCTGTACATTATTTAAAAAACTGCTAACAATAATATTAAACAAAACGAGTTTGGGTTAACATATTATGACCCGCGAACATACGAACCTGGACGCGCGAACCAGAACCAACCCAAATTGATACCCCTAGTTAAAATCTATATTATATATTTATGATGGTATTATTTGTTAACTACAATATCGTTATAATGAAATTTATAAGTTGTAGTACAAAATATGTAACTTTTTACTAGTAAAATAATATGATTTAAAAAGAAAAGGAAATATCATGAGATTACGTAATTTTTAGACTTAACACGAGTCATCTGAATTATTGTATATATATTAATGGTCAATTAAAAGTAATAAATAAATATAAGGGACAATTACAAAAACTACCCTAAGGTTTGGGTTAATTACAAAAAGTCTTAACATGTTTCAAAATTACCAAACAACTGCTGAGGTTTTATTCTGTGTTAAAGGTAAGTGAATAATTGCATTATTTTTGCAAATATAAGGGAGGGGTGGAGAGGGAATATTTGAAATATTTATGCTTAAGAAAGGGTTGATTGTACTACAGAATCAAACCTCATGGGTTCTTTTGTATTTTTTTCACAAACATGTGAGTTTTTTTTTTTTTTTGCAAATAATCTGAACCTCAGGGGTAGTTTTTGTGATTATCCCAATATATAAAGTTATTTTCCAAAAAAATAAGTATTTATATAATATAATTAAAAATATGTTTGGGTTAACATATGTCTCATGGTTATTTGTTAAATACAATATCATTAAAAAAAACAAATATAATAAGATTTATAACATGTTTTTAGAGCTTTTTAAAGATATTATAAGCTCCTACATCTTATAAGATGTTTTTAGAGCTTATATGATGTTAGATTTTATTTTAAGAGTAAGTTGTTGAATTATTTGGATAAGATAAGATGATGGAGCTTTTAAGATGTTAGTAATGACAATTTTGTAATTAAAATAATAAAAAATAAAGAAGATTGTTGAAATAAAATCATATTTTGAAATAAAGTTGGGACTCCCAACAATTAAAATTAAAATAAACCAATTTATTCAATTATCCATCCGCGGCCGGATAGTGATTATACTACAGGATCCTATCAAATTATCTTTAATTTTCTCTACAAATTCGAGAAACACATCAAGTAATCTAAGAACCAATAGAAACTTGGGTTCTACATACAATTAAAAATATTATCTTTCAAAAATTTATTTGGTTTATATGCACCTTTTAGTTTCTGATATTTTTGCCACTATGAGATTCAAATCGCAACTATTAATTAGTTTCTAATTAGTATTTTGCATCTCCTATAATTATTACAAATAAATATGTGACATTAAAAGTTTTAAGTTTTGAACAAATCCCGTGTAACACACGGGTATTGTTATAGTAACCGACTATATGAGAACAATGTATATATATGAAAACATATATAAAAGTAACTTCTATAAAATATAAACTATATATATTACCAAAAGACTAAATCCCTCGGAAATATTTCTCAACTTTCATTTCTTTGTTTCCAAAATTATTAATTGGTAAATTGTTCTATAAATTTTAACAACAATAAGTAAGTCTCTTTGGGCCGGCCATTTTATGGGGATTACAATTGGTGAATCCGGCCCACTTAATGTTGATTCCTGGCCTTTGGATTATATCCAACGAATCGTAACCGTTAAAACACGTCTGTTGGCAAAATATAAAGCCGTCGACTTATCTAATCCTGCAAAGTGCAAACGCTTCTATTACGCTGTGACCTGACAATAGGGTTTGAATTTGAATTTTTGGGGTTTTCATCTTTGAGGTAATATACTTTTCCTGTATATGACATGTGTTCATATGAATATCTAAGTAATTGATTTTTGTTATGTGCTCATGTTTAGGGTTGATTTTGGGGTTTACTGGTGAATTCTTATTATTTCATTTACCAAATATGAAAAGTCAGTCCCTTATATTCAAAAAAGAAAAAGAAAACCCTATCCCCTCTCTTTGACTTGAGCAGGGCAAAATTTTCCTCTTTAATTAATTTCCTATTTTATTGTTCTGAATGTACTTTGTTTGATGTTTAACTAGTAATATATACAAAAGGTGCAATGGTGAATTTTTGTTACATTTTCCTAAGTCTTTTCATGGCTGTAAAAATTCCTCCTCTTTGGAATACTGTAATCTATTCTTTTTTCTTTTTTTTTTTTGGAGCAACAGATATATATTTATTATTATAGTTTATAGAGCGAAAAACCCAAAAAAATAAAATTATTGAATTGTTAAGTTAATTAGTTATGTTGATGCTGACGATGTACGGCTCATCATTGCTAGGAAATTCGGTAACGAGGAATAAGAGCTCATTGTCTATCCATATGAGTCATTTATTTACTCCATGTTTCTTTGTTTTTAGATTCCCGTAATTCCTTCCCCTTGAGCCTAAAATATAGCTATCTCATTTCATATAACTTCTCCCTTTGTTGAGTCAGCTTATCATCATTCCGTTCATTTTCCCTTTTGAAAATCTTGTTGGTTGTTTAGGCTAATTTTGTGCCAGAAGTTAGTATTTGAGAGGTTCTTTTTGTTTGCTTTGTACAGCTTTGGATGCTTAGTTCTTTACAAGTGTGTGTATATGAACTGATTTTGAAATAAATCCTGATTCTAATTTGAATAAAAAAAAATTGTTTCAACATGAAATTATGAGTGTAACCAATACTGGAAATCTGAAACAAGTATGAGCACCATATTTCATGCAGAACACCTTTTACTGTTCTTCAACATGAAATTATGAGTGTTTTAGGTAACCTTGAGTCGATAATGTTTCTTTAATTTTCTTTTTCTTTTTGGATTGTGTTTTTTTCATTTTCTCATTTTTTTATAGTCTCAGAAAGAGCTGAATGGAGAAAAATGTGATATGATTGAATTATATAAACGTACTCACTATAAAGAGAAAGATGGTTGGTCAAGAGTTGAGGCTCAAGAGAATTGGGTAATCATCCACATACACATTTTTATTGTATATCTTAACTTGTGTCATGATATTAATTGTATATTTGTATGTCCAATATTCAAATAGGAGTTGATGATATCAAAGCGAGCCCAATATACGGAGGAAGGAATTGAGAAGAGTGTCGACGAAATAGTTCTTGAGGTCTTTGGCCATGGATCTGGTTATATAAAGGGAATTGGTTATGACCCAAAACCTCCAAGTAGACGCACCACATCGTATCAAGTACTCGACAACTGCAGAATAAACTTCAAGAGACACAAGAGGAGTTACAAGAATCAGAATCTCAAGTGAGTGGGCTTACGTCACAAGTGGGTGATTTGAAAGACCAGCTCAATCAGCAAGGTGCTTGTATTGAAAAGCTTATGGCATTCATGGTTGCGAGTGGGAATAATCTCTAAGCCGATATAATTAATCTAAGTACACTTTTCTTTTGGTTTGGATATTTAATATTTTTTTTACTGACATTATTCAAGTAGTTTATTGTCCATTTGAAATATGAATATCATATCATTTCTCTCATATTAATAAATAACTATATTCTACTTAATCAAACATGATTGATTTTATTTTTATTTTTATTTTTCATGCTTTACTGCATTTGAACTTGCACTTTGTAGTATTAGTAATGTATTGATAGAATATTTTACAAATTAATATTTAAATCATTATATATGTACAAAAATAAAAAAAAAAATATGCCAATTACATTGCCTATAATACTTATTTTCATTACAATTATGTTGTCATGTAAGAAAGCTATAAATTGGTGACAATGAATTATTTCGTAACTTAAACTCATTTATTACAATAAACTTAGTCGTCACCAAACAAATCTATTCTTTGACGATATACAATTTATCATTAAAAATACACTATAATGATGACTTGTATCGTCACAAATATCTTCAAAACTTGTCACTGTATAAATTTATTATGTGACGATACATTTTGTCACCACATATTAATTTTTATGACGGACGATTTCATCATTATTTCGGCGCAAGTAGCGACGCTGATAAGTTTTGTCATATATTGCAATTGTTTCCATGACAAATAAAATCATCATGTTACATATTCTTTTGGTGACAACACATATCTCGTTGTTGAATCGTAATTATTGGTGACACATTATTTTGTCATTATAAATATACATTAAGTGACACGCAATATTTCGTAACGTTAAATCACCTCTTTCATGACAAGTTGTGTAATATATGATGAAATTATAAACACAACCGCAACACCAAAATTTGTCATTAGAATTTGATGAATTTGGCAATGCGATCATGGTCGTCACTAAAAATTAATGCTATGATGACAAAACATGCTTTCGACATTAAAAAGATACTTTTTTGTGAAAAATAAATAATATAGATGACAAAATTTTTATCGTTGATGTGACGATGTAGGTGTCACAATAAATGATATAAATCGTGACAATTGTTATTAGCGTGATCAAAGGTTAATTTTGTAGTGACAAATTGCAAAAATCGTCATGTATATCTTTTATGACGGGGCTACAGTGACGATCTTTAAGACGCTCAATTTTCGTCATCGAATACATTTAGTGACGAAAAACAAGTTTATATGACGATATTTTTCGTCATGTTATCTCATATTTCTTGTAGTTAAGCAATGAGAGAATCCAGGCAGTTGCATGAGAAACAAATATTTGAAGGACCAGGAGAGTCGTCTCAATCTCTCCTGCAAATCGACCACTTTGAGAGTGCGTGCGTGATTGCCACGGACATCGGCTGCACCCACGTCCCCGTCTTTATCGGAGGATGGGTCCAAGAGAATTGGCAATGAAACGGGATTTTGGGCACCCAAGTTGGGCCACTCTGAAGAAGGTGTTTTACCACCTGCCCCGATCGAGTATTCAAAAGAAAAAGCGCGAGTCGGGAGCGAGTGACCCCATCATCGATCGCTCACTTTGGTGGTGTGCCACCGGTGAGGGGAAACTCTCTCCACCGCAACAAGGTCGGAGGATGTTGCGAGAAGACTCAACTTGAAGCAAGGAGGCGAAGTGGAAACGAGAAAGAACCACATCAGTTGATATTGACGGCTCGGCCATTGAGTCTGTCCCGGTGAAATGTCACCGCTTTGAAGGCGATGACACTTTGTTCATACGGTCGAGGCACGGATGGAGATGCCCCGGGAGTTAACACTGCAGGCGGTGAAAGTGAAATCTGGGGGGTTGAGACTCCTATGGATGCCATGGTCCAAGACCCTAAGGCAGTGCGACCGTCGAAGGGAATATTGAAGGCCTCGCAGATTAGCTAAGTCTGCTTGGAGGTATTGAAGGCCTAAGGGAGGTTGAGACTTCCTGGTAAGTAAGTGCGAAAACACGAAACATTCCTTCTTCAAAGCGGCAAATTGAAAAAGAGATAAGCGCACTTCATGACTCCCAGGAGAACCTTGATACATCATTTTTGGGATCTGAAGATGAAGCTGAGTCCACCCCTGTTGCAGATCCAAAGGACCCAGTTGAGGATGTTCTCAAGACTACGAGCCAGCCAAGTGACAAAGCTGCTCGTCAAAAATTCAACTTCGATGATGAACCAACCCCCAGATTTCATCATCATCCGATGACGTTGATGATGCAGCAGAGGATCCGGTTATTCACTTAGAAAAATCCACTGAGACCGAAGATATTGTTAAGACAGCTGAGGCTCAGTCAGCTGGGCAAAATATCTCAACTGCCCCAGCTGAGACACAGTGCACTACGCAGGCTCCCACAGCTGCAGTAGTAACGACTACACCAGCTCCGTCACAGGATCCCACAGTTGTGACCACTGCCGATGAAGCTATCACAGCTGAGGTACGAAGAGCTGAACCATCTCAGGAACAACCCTCACAAACAATCCCATATGTGAGTGATGATGCCTTTCCAAAGGTATTCCCTTTTCACGCCAATCCTACCAGACTTGGAAGAAGAGACCGTTGCTGAACAACGAAGATTCATCGTGAGAGAAGATCCAATCATCCCTACTGACACAATTGTTCCAGTCGAGTTCAACTTTGCTGAAGAGTGGCCTGCAGCTGAATCAAGTGAGACAGCTGAATTTCGTGAGATCTTCAAGAAGATCTATGAAGAGATTGAAAACATCATGCCTCACTCGACTTAAGACTAGACAAAAGGGATGCTACCCTCACAACAGATTTGAGAGGGATAGTGGTTCGGATCCGCGAATGGTCTCAACATCAATCTGCCATGCGAATCGAGCAAGTTCGTTATTTTAAAGCACTGTATGGCAGAATGCTCATCTGGATGGCTGACAATGTTGATCTGAAGCAAAGGATGCAGGCGTATATTGAAAGGTTGCATGCATCTCACAAAACGGAAATGGAGCTTCTGCGTGAATTTCAGAGAAAATAAGTTATGCGTCTTGAGAAGACCATGAATGCGAAATTCAGCCTCCTCATGGCTGAAATGAAATTGGTGGCAGCCGAGTCCAAAGTCTCTCGCTCAAAATTCCGGACCGCTTATGCAGCCGTAGACTCCAAATAGAATTCCGCTCTCAGCAGACTCGACTTTATGCTCGCAGGCATGTTCCCTGGGGTCTCTCTTTCCTTTGATGATGCCAAAAAGGGGGAAGAGGGAACCCTAAGGAGTTTAAAAGAAGAAAAATTGAAAGAATTTGCAGTTGAGAAGAAAGGAAAAACAGCTGAGGGGGAACATTTAAAGGATTTGACATTAATGATTGTTGAAACCCCTCAGCGAGGACAAGTCACAGCCTCCATCATGAGCAAACTTCTTGTAAGCCTACCAATGGGACACTCTGATGTGCCAATAGCAGAAAGAAGGAAGATCATTGAAGCAGAAATTGAGGAGTTCTCTGAAAAATAGGAAGCTCGCGTTCAAAAGATCTTACAACAGCATGGTGGACTCCCAGCTGAATTAAGCAAGGCTCTAATTGACCCTCCCAGTGAATTAATGCAGCAAGTTGGATCTGATCCTAGATCCATGGAAGAATTCAAAACACTAGAAGCTGAAGGCTACTTCAAGGGACTGTCTCTAACCAAAGCATGGGATCTCTACTGGGAAAAAGGACTCGAGGTGTGCAAGACAACTGAGAAACAGCAAAGCTCTAGCAGACACTCAGCCGGAAAATCCAAAGCTCATATGCAGTACACTCTCAGAGAAAGAGGAGCTGAGTTAGGAAAAGAGCGAAAAAGGGATATCGTGTATTGGACTGGGCACGACCACTTGGCGAATTTAGATGATCAACGCAAAATTGAAGAAGCCAAAAGAAGAATGGCAGCAGAAATGCTAAAGCCACACGTGAATGGGAGGAAAGGCAAAAAAGGGATGACCCTGCTGCAAAGAGAGCTTACGGAAAGAAGAAGAAGGAAGAAGAGAGAAGAAGAAGAAAAAAAGGGAAAAAGAGCTGATGACTTGACAAAGCTGAAGAGGAAAGAAGGAGGCAACGAAGGCGTTGAAGTGTTGTTGCGAACCCCTTCATGTATATTACTCACGTAAATACATTTTTGTAAGTCATCTGTAATACTTAGTGAAGTTTTCTATAATTTTTAACTTTGTATTAGTATCCTAGCATAGATGTCTGTATTGTTGCTTTGATATAGAATGCTTTGATACCAAATGTAAACAGCTGTGTAAAGGACAAGAATGCTATGATCAATAAAATGATTGATTTTACGCATACATTCTTTGTTACTACATTGTCTGTATGTATCTTTGTTGTTTACATGTTGTTTAATGTTTTTAAGTTTTGGCATCATCAAAAAGGGGGAAATTATTGGGAAATTTATTTTATAGATTTTGATGAATGCCATGTAAAACTTAAACTAGAAAGTTGGCACCCCATTTTCTTGTAATTTACATTGTAATAGATAAGGCTAGAAAAACTGAGTCAAGTCACCTACGCCTGGAAATACAAGAAGTCAACTGAAGACTGAAGTAAAGACTCCGCTGTGGAACAACTGAGTATGGCCAAGATAGAAGATCAAGAACTCGACTGAAGATGTATCAGCTGAGGAACAGTTGTGTAAGAGTCAGTCAAAGTCAACTCAAGAAGCCAAGTCTCAAGTTGAAGTGATAGATGAGTCATCCAATGATCGGAGCAGACTCAAGTCACCTGGGGAAAAAGGCAGGAGCCAAGAGGAGTTAACCGAAATGAATCCGTTGCCTGAAGTCAAAAACATTACTTAAATAAGTAATACTTCCATCTTTGCCAGTCTTAAAGTGCTCATCCCGAGGAAGCGTGCAAAAGGAATAAACCAATGGGAAGCACTGTACCTCGTGTCAGAACCTGAAAAGCTGCAAATTCATTTAATACGAGGAATGGTCTACATCTCAAAACGGAAGACCAAGAAAAGACAAGACAACAACCACTAGTGACTTTTGAAATCAGCTTATCTCTTCAACGGGCAGATTTTCAAAAGTTCACTATAAAAGGCTGAGGAAATTCATTGAGAAAAGGTTACCCTGCACACCTGAGAAATCAAGCAATATTCAAGCAATTAACCTGCAAATACTCTCAAGAATATTCAAGCAAATCCTCAAGCACAAACTCGAAGAAATCGATCCAACACAAGTTGTGAAGAAAAGACAACTTCAAATCATTTGAAGAGGAAACTTCGAAGAATCAAAAGGGCCTACTTTCCAAGAAGGATTGTAGGAAGGTTCAAGGTCGAACCAATCAAGTTATTGGAGGGCTTCGTGATCAAATCCAAGAGCTTGAGAAAGTGAGTGAAGTAGTAAAGCGCACCCTGTGAAGAAGAACTGAGTCGGATGAGAAGCCATCTGTGTGACCAAGGTTGTCTCTAGACTGTTGACCACTTTGTAAACATATCTTTTACATAGTAGATTCCTCCAGGAGTTGGAGAAGAGATGATTAGAAGAATTACCCCATCTTCGAACCACTATAAAAATCAACTGTGTCATTTATTTTTCAGCACATTTACATTTCTGCATATTTACATCATATCTGCTGATAAACTTATTTGCCATCCAACTGATTAATAACTAAGTGCTAAATTCAAGTGTTAAAACAAGTATAAAATAAATCAAAGGGTGTTAAGTCTTACGATAAAACCAACACAAAAACCAACCAAGTTAAGGTTCGGGTTAAGCAAATGAGTAATTCTATCAACAGTTCTATCGAGTCAGTTGAGTGGCTAACTCTGCTGAATAACCAACTTAGTTGTCCCTCAAGGACTCAGTTGTTTGTGTTAACTCTTTAATATTTTTTAAAAGGACTAAAATCGAAAAGTTGGTAAGGTTTATTCAACCCTCCCTTTTAAACCTTACTCACACCCCTTGGGACCTACAAGGGGCCATCTCGGGCACCTCCTCATGATAAGGTAGCCAAAACCGCATAGACTCTAGGATGTGGCGACCCTGGTATAATGCATCCAGCTCGCGATGCATCAACATCCCCGATATCAAGTTTTGGTCGGTTTATATCCAATCCGTCTTGGAATTCTTGGGAGGGCCTCCTAATCGGGCATTGGGCCTCTTCAGCCACTCGACCAAAAGTTGAGGGTCCTGGGTCCACCCAGAAGTAGGGCCCCATACAGACCTCGCTCGGCGTAGTCCGCGCCCGTGTGGCCCGGGACCGGTGGCCTCGCCCCACGCCGGTCGAGGTAATGCCCTACTTCCCTAGGCCAAGTTGTAAACCAATGCCTGACCTAGCGCCTCTTAAAGGTAATTGCTCAGGCCCATATAGTACTCTGCCTATAATAGCCACGATCGGAGCCGACAACAGGATTGCACCCCTCTCTTCCTACAGGGGAGACTCGTATTTAGAGCCTTCATCCGAACTTGAAATATCAATGACGGCATCGTCTTCTCTCTGGGAAACCTCAATCTCGGACGGAGGATCTTCAATCTCATGTTCCAGACTACGCTCAAGGTTTTGACTATCCTTTACTGAACCAGACATGTCAAAGAAGGAAAAAGGAAAGAAAAAAAGGTTTTGAAAATTACCTAAGGAGCTGTGGATTCTTTTTCTCTTGAAGCCGGCTTGAATTCTACTCGGTCTCTACTTTCTCTGGTATGTTTAGAGTGCAAAGTAAAAGTAACAATGGAGGGTGAAAGGGTGTATTTGTAGGCAAATTTTCTCGAAAACACGTGCCTATTTGAAAGGGCGCGACTTTTCAAGAAACATTTCAAATAAACCGTCATGTCCCTCCGGTTCCTGTGCCACGACGGTGTAATCAGAGACTGCCACGTGTCATCCATCATTGTCTCAATTAGTGCACCGTTTCAGGCATTAAATGGTGATGGACACCTATCAACCGTTTCAAAAATCGTTTGACTTATCTCTCTTTCCCCTCTCTTCAAGTTCCAATCCGTCTTGGCTGATCTCCTCCTCGGCTTTGAACTTGGGCGCCATTGATGACACCCGAGCTGAGTTGGACGAAGTGCACCCACGTGGTCATTCAAGACCTGATGACGTAGCCCGACCAGACCACACTCATTGCCATCTCCTTGACAAGTCGGACATCCGTGGACGCCTCTCACTCTGGACTCTTCTCGGCATCAAGTAGTCCTTTTCCCATTTGGACGGCTTCACTCTGGATCTTATCAAGCACCAGGTAGCCTATTTCCCCTTGGACGACTCTCACTCCGGACTCTTCTCGGTACTAGGTAGCCCTTTTTTCTTGAGAGCTTCACTTTGGACCTTATCTAACACCAGGTAGTCCTTTCCCGCAGCGCACCGGCTTTCAATGAAAGCATCAATGAGAGGCCATCAAGGTCAAGACCCTAGTTCCACCATAAAAACCAGCTCATGAGAGGAGGCAGTGACGAAGCCACTATACTATGGTCACTAGACCCACCTGGATTTTTGAAAATAAATTAGAGGTATTTTTGTAATTTCATTTTATAACCTTAAAATACAGAAAATAGGAAAAATAGAACAAATCTTCAATTCCTTCATCTTGGAAATTCTTTGAGACTTGTTCATTTTTCCTTTTTCAAAATTTTGTACAATTTCTTTTGCTCCATCATAAATTTTGTATATTTTCTTTTAGCTCCACTAAAATTTTGTACATTTCCCCCCAATATTTCATTTTTAAAATATTACCAATGAAGCTATTATGCAATGATTTCAAAATATAAAAAATAAAAGAGAAATATTATGATATATTGATGTAATTGTATTATATTTTTTTCTTTTTAATATTAAGATATAATTGAATAATACATTGACTTTATCAAAATTGGATTTTATTTATTTAATTCTTAATTAGAGTTCATATTTTATATTTTATTTTTATATAATGTTAGTTGAGCTCCCCTACACGAAGTTTCTGGAATTCGTTACTGAGTGGAGGTTTGACTCCAACTTTAAGAACCAATCCACAACTGCTTGTGAATTAGATGTGGGATCGTATCATGCGCATTTAAAAAATAAACAAATGTGGCGATCAGATCCCGACCCTGATTCACCCATATGAACTTTATAGTGAATAAAATTGTTCATGGTCAGTAAGAACTTCAATATTATCTGAGCTTCCAAAAGTTATCCATATCTTATTCAATGACTGACTAATAACTACATCAAATCCAAGTCTACACATTAGTAGGTCGTGATTAAAACGAGTCTTTGGTTTAGAAAATACATGACTGAAATTAATAGAACAAATCTGAAAAGATCTTTGACCATGTGGATCGGGTGCAGTTTAAGGTCTGGTAGAGTTAAGTTAGGGTTAGGGTTATCATGAGGACGAGTGGAGGGAAGGGTTCCATTCAGATCTATGATGCACGGACACTTCTATGAGGATGACGTACCCGTTCTGGATACGTACAAGATACGATACTTTATTAGATCTATATGTTCAATAATATAAAACTATATAATTTTGTATTTATATACATCGTACCCGTATTCATAAAATTTCAAAACGTGACTTATTCCCGTATCCGTGTCGTATCGTACCCGTGTCCTCCTCCCGGTATCAATGCTCCTTAGATTCAGATTCTTTTCTCTCTTTACTATGCTTGTGTCTATCCAATTTTTAGATTTACATTTGCATGACTATAGATGTAGCACATTCTAGCTTATTGAATTTTAATGCGAAAATAAGTAATTATAATAGAAATATTTTAAAATTTTCTTAAAAATATGGAATAATAAAAGCTTTACTACGTTTCAAAGTTTGCAGTGAAAATAAAGACTAATAATTGAAATAACTATCAATCCATTAACATACATATTGAAATGAAAATGGCATCCAACATCTCAATAGAATCAAAGTTTAAACTTTTTTATTTTTTTTAAAGAGACTTAAAAGATATGAAAATCATGAAAGACGTGGGTTCACGAGTCACCGCGCTGCGCCGTCTCCTTCCTCATCGGGTTCTCATCTAAAAATATTAAACATTCGTGGATGGGCGTTAAAAGGCTCAATAAGTAATCTCATGCATGAATGCATATGTAAATGCGATATTATAACATTTATTCTAAGACTTTTTGTTTTCTTAAAAAAAACTTCCATCTTCATTACTTCAAATTTTCTCTTTCATTATTAAAAACATTCATTATAAGTACTTAAAACTTTCTTAGGACGCGAGCTCACTTGGTGGCACATTGTTCTATTCAGAGCCATAGTGATACGTGTTATTTGGAACCCGTTCAACATAGTCTACCGGTAGTATTTGCTTTTATTTGCCCAAAGGCACATTTTCATAAACATTCTTTAGCCGCAAGCGGCACATGGTCGGAACGTCGGTCCCCCGCGCCCATTTCCCACTCACTCCGATCATAGACACAATGTGCACCCATTTCTTTTGAAAACATAATTAAAAATTAAACCTTAATAAATTTATCTTTATTTTCTCTTCTCATGCTCGTGAATGCTATGAACATAAATTATCATGATGCATGAACCTAAGTGATGCAGCATTAATTGAATACACAAAAATAAATTAAACAAGCATGAACATAATAAATTAAATCTCATTAGATCAATCATAATTGGGCATACATTCAATTAGTTAGGAAAAACTCTACATTCAATATATAAATACAACCAGGATTAATAATATATGAAGAGAACTTACAGTCTTAGTTTTCTCAATTTCCCTAGAAACTAAATTATGCATATAAATCATACAACTATATATATAATCACTAATTGAAATTAGTATATGACTAATCATTAGTCTGCTCGTAAGTAACAATTTATTCTACTGATATGTAAATTTAAACAAGTAACTACTTCTCTATATATATTTAATTATACAAAATAATCACTGATTGAAATTAAAATAAACTAATAATAGGCATATATGCAAATCAAAATTAATTGAGTTGTGATAGTTTTAAATCTGATATTTTGAATTTGAATGAAAACAAATCATGTGTAGGATTAATTCCATAGTGTTAATCTTTGCAGCTAGTGGCTTGCTCAGAAGATAGAGTCCTTCCTTTACCGAATGACTTCTACCAAAGAAGGGTCCATAACTTCTATTCAAGCGGTTTATGTACTGCCAGGCGATTTGACCGATCCTGCCCCTGCTACGACATTTGCACATTTAGATGCTACTACCGTACTATCCCATTTTCCAGAATTGTATAGAATATTTTTATTCGTCATTCATATTCATGAATTGTTCATTAGAATCGATATTCTCTATATAAATATACTAAACTAAATCTAGTAAGCGGGATTACGATAGAAAACAATAGGAACAAAAAAATCTGCGGCCGTTAAGAAATTACGGACCTTCCAATAGGAACTGGCCAATCCATGGGTATACCAGTTGACAATTGAATCCGATTTTGACCATTATTTTCATCATGATATTATGCATGGATCAGGTATATCATGGCGAATTCTGAAGGCCGACTAGTTGCATTAGTCAAACCTACACGCTACCTCTCCGCTTCCTCATGGATTAAGAAAGTTGAGAGAAAAAAAAAAAAAAGAGCATGAGACTTTCATCTCACACGGCTCCTAAGTGATAAAAGACAGAAGAACTCATCTTCTTTCTTTTTTGATTACCTTCCTCGCGTATGTATAAGACCGAATCCATTCGATTTCTACTAATTGGATTGTTACGAGCAGAACGAATGGGGCGCGTCACTTATTTCGTATGTGATGGAACTACAATGCTTGAGAGGTCTAGTGATCGGTTTCAAAACCAAGATGATGGGTCAAACAGATGAATCGATATAGATGTTTATCTCGCCTCACCGTAAGGGTTTCGAGTTTTTTGCCCGCCTGAGACAGTCTAACTTTCTTTGTTCTTCCCCATCCAACAATAAAGAAAAGAGCAAGGAGGAGTAGTCCCCTGGGGGGAAACCAACCGAAAAAATAGAGCGTTGGGTCTAGGGTTTTCATTGACCAGCGATCAGAAAGCGGTCAAAGACCGAGCGCAATTTATGGATGGAATCAAATATGTAGTATTTTGATCATCTGTGTATGATCCTCTGACGATCTCTCAGAGGCTGCAAACACTAGTTAGTTCAGTCTCGTCAACGACTGCTGGCCTATTTGTCAAAAAGAAATAGAGGACGCTATAAAGAATTAATCGGCGTCGGGTTAGCACCCCTCGTCGCCTCTGTACCCGAAACAGTTGCAGCCCCACGCGAGCTCCGGCGAGTGAGCAGGTGAAGCGACAGAAAAGAAAAATCCATTTTCAATCAACATCCCTTGTTACATCGAGTGTTCCATTGAGACCCTTTTTCAAGAAAAACGACTTCTGGCATCACCGGAAGGATCGAAACCACATTCGTTAAGTATCCCGCCTGGGCCTGCTTGGGAAGACGACAAGCAAAATGGAGAAAATCCGTTTGAGGACCGGGGAGATAAATGATTTTATAATCATGCAGCAAAATGGAGAGTGACGCAGGAAGACCGGTTGCAATAAGTGAGTTCATACCTGACTAGCCATTCCCTCGGTGCATACGTACTTTCTCTCAAGGCTTAAGGCCTAATGGGTAAAAAGCATCGTTTACTGCCTTAATCTCAGAAGTAGGTGGTCATTGTAGATTGATCTATAGAAACTCAAGCCTTTATCTTTACGAGGAGGGGCTTGCGTCTGATTAGCTAGTTGGTGAGGCAATAAATTTTTGACTGCTACTTAGTATCGACAATAGGTCTAAAAAGGGGGTACGGATTAGATCAAATGAGGAAATAGAGGGCAGATTCCTTCGGCTTACCATATGGGAGGGGTATGCACAAGTGAAATAGGCATTAAGAGAAAATTCAATCGAGTCTCCAACCAGTCGAGTTGCTTTCACTCCTCCATCTAAGGATGGAAGTAACACAAGACGTTCTATTTTTCCATAGAAATAGACTCGTTCAAGAAGAACTCCAGAAAGCTATTCCCCGCCCATCCATCGGAGAGAGGAATTGTCCTAGCTGAGCTTTAACTCAAGGAGCGGGCATCCATCTTGTCTGATAGACATCTAATGCTAATGGCCTTCCCACGACCGGTTGACCAAAATGAGATCCCAAATTGGTAGATTGGCGAATTTTTGGGCCGAGCTGGATTTGAACCAACGTATTATTCAAAAATTAAATTTCACCTTTACAGCTTGCTAATTTAATTAATAATATAATTGATTTACTAAACTAAGTTTATATATATATACATATATATACATATCTTACTTTCATGTGCGTGAGTTATATATATATATATATATATATAGAGGGGAGGATCATGTGAGACCATGTCTCTAGGTGAGACACAATGGACTAATCTCAACCATCCCCCACTATTAACCAATGGGTGCGATTTTAATGGATAAAAAATATATTAAAATATTAATTTTATCAACATAAGGGTAGTAGGGTAAAATAACATAACAAAGTAGTTACATAAATGGAATCAAATCTCTTTATCTCTCATACATCTCTCTCTCTCTCTCTCTCTCTCTCTCTCTCTCAATTCCTCCATTAACGCAAATAAATAAAAAACAGTGAAGAATTCGAACTGTGAAAAAAAAAAAAGTGAAAGAAGATGATGATTTCTTTTCCAAATGAAAAAACAACGATGAAGAATGCGAACAGGAACCTACACTTTATAAACTGATTTAACAGAGAAAAAAATCGTGAAGAAGAAGATGATTTCTGTTCCAAATGAAGAAACAACCATGGAGAACTCGAAAGTGGTTTATTTTTGACCCAGACTTAATATACTGCAATTTCTGAATTTCCACGTTGAAAATGGTGCAAAAATACTTTGGGGACACTGCATAAATTACTATAAGATAGTGCATATTTGAAACCATGCAGCAAACATCAACTAACTATACATTGTCTAAAAGGTATTTATGCAGTGTAAAAAACTAAATATACAATACATATATCTACCTATGCAATGTATCATAAACTATGCAGCAAAATCAACTAACTATGCATTATCTACAAATTATCTATGCAGAGTAGAATAACTAAATATGCAGTATATTATACTCAACTATGTCTTATTGTCGTAAAATAGTGTAACAAAACAACTAAATATACATTATTTAATAGATATTTAAGCAATGGAAGAACCCTAACTATACAGTAAAATAAAAAAAACTGTAAAAAAAATTGTTTCCTTAAATAATGCCATTAAATCCTCACCCCATAAAAATGGTTTCAAAAAGTCAAACATACTAGAACAACGCTGGGATAATTAATTTGAATTACAAAATTGCAATCTTACCCTTAAAATAGAGAAAATAATGGAAAACAAAAAAAAATTGATTTAATCACCACCATTCGATTTTAATAATCAATGGATGTGATGAGTCCATATTGTCTCACCTAGAGAGGGTGATCTCATTTGAACCAAATCATATATATATAAATATATATATATATATATATATATATATATATATATAGGGGATGGTTCAAATGAGACACCCCCCCTTATATGAGACGGTGGGGATTCATCCAAACCGTTGATATTTTCCAATTGAGAGTCCATATTTAATGAATGAAAATTAGATTAATAATTAATAATTAAAATTACTAGGGGTATAATAGACTATTTAAATCTTAAGATTGTAACTGCTAAAATCACGTTCCTAAAATTTAGGGGATGATATGCACAAAATCAGGCAACAAAATCCTTCCAAAAATTGTGTATATTTAGTTAAATCACTATTTTACTGTATATTTAGTTCAAAAATCCCGTATCTTTATTTAATATTACTGTGTAATTTAACATGTTTAACTGTATACATATCAAATTTTATTAAGGTGTATATTTAGTTCAGTAATACCGTGTATTTACTTTAATAATCTTGTGTAATTTAAATATTTTCTTTGTATGTATATCAAATTTAACTACGATGTATGTTTAGTTCTATAATAATGTCTCTTTACTCTAATAAGATCTTGTGTAATTTAAAATGGCTTACTGTATGCATGCAAAATTTAATAGAATTAAATTATACAACAAATACAACATAAATATACAGATAAAGTAAAACAAATTATACAACAAAAACGACATAAAATATACAGATAAATGTTATAAAAAATTCACTCGATTTAATAGAATTAAATTATCCAAAATATAACATATCCCTGAGAATTAAAGGACCAATCATTTCAATCCCAAAAACAACAAGCTTGAAATTCATCTGAACATTCGTAAAATTCCGAAATTCTCAACAATAATAAACTCTCGAACCTCATCTCGAAAACATCATCTTAGGCTTAACATTTGCATCCCTCGCCCCACTACTCGTACCACCAATATTAAGTTGTCTTTTTGGTTGTCCTCTGTCTGTCTTCGACAAATTAGCAACTGCAATTAACAAGACAAAAAATTACTATCATTCCAATTCAGCAAAATGCAATGACAAATACAGTAAATTTATTCTAACACTACACAAACATTGTTTGATACATGTTTTTATCTTAATTTTGATGATTTTATTTTTACACCAAAACAACGTTTTTAATTGTTGTCCCAATACTCCTAAATGATTTAAAATGGTTTTAATATTTTTCGGAGTATTTCTTCAAGTTTTACTTTTGATAAAATTGGACAACACTTCTTATGATTTTATGTTTATATGTTTTTACTTCAAAACAAGGTTTGTAAATGTTGTCTAAATACTTCCGATTGGTTTAAAATATTTTTACTAAACTTTCGGAGTATTTCTTGGGTTTTATTTTCGATAAAAACTGGACAACATTTCTATCTCTTGGTCGACCGGTCGCCCTATAGGGCAACCCGTACCTGAAGATGATTTTTTGAAACAGAAAATGAGACGGAAGAAAAATCAAGCAGGTCGACCAGGTGCCTGCAGGCGTCGGCCGGTCCGGTCGGCCGACTGCACTGCAAGTTTGGTTTTGAAAGCAGAACTTGATTTTCTCTAAAACTTTTAAGGGGGACCGTTGATGATAGGGGACGACCGTCGGTACACGTCGACCGATCGCCGTGTGTAAATTTCCTGTGTTTCGTTTCAAACTTCTATTTAAATGCGACCGTCGCCTGTGCTTTGACAAAAAAATATGACCGTTTGACAAAACAGGACATATTTCCTTAAAATGTGGGATTGATTTCTAACAGCTATATTCTTGATTTTAATTGTATTTTTCTCAGAGATTTTCAATCCCCAAGAGGAGCCTATGCTTGATCAATCATCTCCTATAAATAGAGGAAGTTTTGGAGCAACCAAAACAAGAATTGAGATACAACACAACAAGATACACTTCAAGCAAATATTTGTTCTTCATTGTTATTATTCTTGTTGTAATTTTGCCTAGCTTATCACTTTTACATCCTTGAGGTCTAGGCTATTCTTGATTACACTTTGCACTCAAATTGTAATATTCATTATTGAGTTGTAATCTTAATTTTTGGTTATCATTCAACACAAGATATCCTTGTGAGTGTTCTTGTGGTAAGAACACACTTGGATGATCTAGGTGATAGGTGCAAGAAGATTGTGGTGATCTTCTTGTTGAGGTGTTGAAGAATTTGGTATTCTTCAAGGTTGAAGATTGTGGTAATCTTCACAAGGTGTCGTTGGAGATTGTGGTAATCTTCAAGAAGAGATTGTGGTAATCTCAAAGGTGGTATTGAAGAAGAGTGTGGTGCTCTTCAAGGTGTTGTTGTAAGTTGGTGTTGTATTAATTTTGGTAATTAATAAAATATTTTTTCTTTTTGAAATCCATCCCGGATATACTGGGGTGGTAGAGGATTAGGCCATAGGTGGGTTGAACCTCTATAAATCGACGTGTGTTGTTTACATTCCGCACCTTATTATTGTCTTGGCTTGTTTTGTTCGAAAAAGAGGGCGAAATCGAAAAGATGGAGATAATCTATTCACCCCCCTCTAGATTATCGTAGCCGCTTGGACTTACAAACATGTGATGACAAATACATTAAAATTGTATTATATAACTACCATGAAAATTAAGATATGTTGAAAACATACACAAAACTGTATTGCACAAAACAACAAAACTGTATTAAATAAGCACTAAACTAAACTAACTATACAGCAAAATTATATTCCCAGAGATATAAAAATCATTAAACAACCAATTTAAAAAAATACACACATAATTGATAAGCTTAAAACATCAAAAGTGTACTAAAAATACACACCACCATCCGGGGAAAAAAAGCTGGAAACAACATTTTTTCCCAAAAAATTTGTAACTTGATGAAAAACTATGTTGAGAAGGGCTTAAACACCCAAACAAACATTCACACATGATAAGTACGGTAAATTTATTCTAACATTACACAAACATGTGATGACAAATACATTAAAAATGTATTATGTAACTACCATGGAAATTAAGCTATGTTGAAGACCCAAACCCAGTTTTTTTTCGACCCAAACCTAGTTTTTTTCATCACAATCAACAATTAAAATACATCAAAAACTGGAAAACCCCAAAAAAATTGAATCAAACTATTAGAACAACAACAAGAACAAATTCCACCAAAACAAATACCATCTGCTGAAATATCAAAAAACTAAAAACAAATCTCATAAAAAAAACACAACCCATATTTTCGACACAAGCGAAAATAAAAATACTAAAGATCGAAAAAACCCAAAAAATCGAATATAACCACTAGAACTCGAAAATCGACGAAAATCGAAACAGAAAACCCTAGAAACCTGTTTTTGGCTAAATAGAGATAAATATATTCACCTTGCGGTAGGTAGACATTGTCTGTATTGTCTTCCATCGCCGGCATCGATTATGTGTGATCTTCTGTTATCGTTTCTTCGCAGCACTCTTAATTGTCAGTTTTATCGTCTACGGCTTCTTCTTGTTGAAGGACGGTCACAATCTCGTACCACCACCATTCCAAGCAAATCCTGACATAGCTCGGCACGGCCAGCTTAAGAAGTGGGCCGACGCCGCCTACACCGTCCCATTTCCACTCCCATTTCCCATAAACACACACATACCCCATCATCAAAACCATCATATGCAAATTAGTCAAAACAGAGGCTATCGCCACCCCAGGCACCCCCACCCCCATAACCATCACAAGAACATAATTCAAAGGTATATGAAACACCAGGCCATTAGAGTGCACCACATTTGTGGCACTGACGTTTTTTTTGGGGGGTTATTGGGTTTGATTTGGTAAGATTTGAAGCCCCTTAAACTCGGGAACTGAAAAAGAAAAATTAAAACTTACCTTCTACACTCAAATAAAAAAACAGATTTGCCCCTAATTAAAAATCTGAAAATAAGATAAATTACCTATTTGACCCCGCTAAAAATCCTGCATTAACTACTTGCCTAAAATAAAGGGATTAATCTGAGCCATACAAAATATCAATCCAATGGCTATAATAAATCCCCACTGTCTCAAATAAGGGGTCTCTCTCTCTCTCTCTCTATATATATATATATATATATATATATATATGTAATATTTAAACTCAAATAAACACACACATAAACCTAATAACATAATTAAACATATATAATCCATATACTACTACGACTGCCAATCTTATAATTAGTACAATAAATTTAATAATATAGCTCTAAACCCTAATTATGCGTGGAAACTAAAGAGATTACTTATCTGATTTGTCGGATCAACTATGATAAAATCACTTCGGCTTCTACCTAGTAGAATTTATACACAAATTATTATATAATAGGATTATTAAAACTTAACCAAATTCAATATGAAACTAAAGAAATAATTACAAAACCTTCAAATTTTTTCGAATGTTTTGTATCGCGATTGAATTTTATTTCTTGTGTTCCCTTGATTCTTTCTTCCTTTCCTCTCCTTATATTTTCTCTCGTTTTTCTTCTTTATTTCTCCTTATTTCTTTCCTCTTCTTTTTTGTTTTTCTTCACTTGTCCGATCTTCTTTCAAGCTATTACTTCTCCTTCATCTTTCATTCTTTCCTTTTATTAATCTATTTCCCACTTTCTCTTCCATTATGCCCCCACTATTTTTTTTTGCTCCATTATCCGTTCCACTATCCCCCATTTTCTCTATTTTCCATTCTTTTTGATTCTTTTGTTTTAAAAATAAAATAAGTGGCTATGACAATAGAACTCATTTGACCAAAAGAATGCGATGTGAATAAGTAGTTAAATTGTTAAGGAGATATGTTTTCGTAAATTCTTGGTCTGGAATTATTTTTGGTTAAGTTTATATTATTTCATATATACATAATTATATATATTTAGAATAAGTTATAATCATATATATTTTTTGGTTAATATAAATCCTGCTTTTCCTTTTGCTTATATTTTATTTAATCAAAAATTTGAAAATTGGGGGTGGGTGCTTCTGATTTTTGAAAAGTCCTTTTGGTATTTTAGTAAATAAGAAGATTTGTTCTTTTATACTCTTATTCTCAAAATTTTATCAGAACCCTAAATTGTCCTTTCTCTTCCTAAATCTTCATACCATTCATATATGGATGTTTTTGACTTTATATCCAAAAACTAATTTTGAAAGTGCTTTTTCCCCCCAAATAATTCAATGGTTCATTATGCTATCCATGTGGGTAGTACCCAACTTCCATTGGATGTTGACACATGTGCCATTTTTTTTTCTTTGGGGAGTTCTCTTGTGAGACCGTTTCATGGATTTAGATCCGTGAGACGGAGCTCCATTACCCATAATTCACATGCCCTTTCTGTCACGCCCCGAATTACATACCCAATAAAATAGAGTAGCATCCAATAGGGTACAACCCAAATATTCCGACTTAGGTTCATCAAGAGCTATTATCTATGTACAAACAACTAAAAAATATAACTACAGCGGAAGTCCATAAATCATAACATATAATTATAATAGAGTTGTAACACACCTAGCTATTACAAGATAAATAGTTATATTATTCAGGCGCAGACGGATAAGCCCTTCAAGCAGAAACTGCTATGTATAGTCACTCTCAATCCGGATAGCTTGACGCCAGTCTCATCGATCTCAAAATATTATGTCTCTGAAAAGATTTTATAAAAATTGTGGGGTGGGATAAACGAGCTTAGTGGTTGGGGTAGAGAAATGCAATTTTGTTTAATTAAAAGTTGAAATAGTTATATTTACTTGAGCAGAACACTTGGTGAGTCCAAAGGATAGTTTTATATGCATGATAAGGACGCAAATAAAATTCATTTACCGCAATGATCGGGAACATATTGCAATTCAATAACGATAAATTAATTTTTAATGCTTGCAGTGAAGCAATGCACATTATGGAACCACAGTTGGTCAGGTACAACAAAGATTTTGTTTTTTCAAACGGACAATAGATATCCAAATTTAAAAAAAATAATGGATATCTTGTTTTAAAATACAGTCATTTTGATATAAATAGTTAATTAATTAGTCAGTCAGTCCGAAAGAAGAAAGCAGGTTCAGTGTTGATCAGACACTGACCCTGTTCGTTCTCCTTATAACTCCTAAACAGTATTTGGTTGGAGCCCAGTCACCATATCCCTCCCTGTAGGCTCGACGTCTCTTTAGCTACGGACTTTTTACCTAGAGATCGTCATATTCATGAATATACTGTTCTGTAGGTCCCAAGGGTGTAAGTGTAAGGTTTAGAAGGGGGTTGAATAAACCTTACCAAATTTTCGATTTAGTCCTTTTAAATCTCTGAGTTAATTCTACACAACATGTGTCCTTGATGGACATCGAATTAGTCACTCAAGAGAGTTAATCTTTCAACGATTTCAATTTTTGTTGATGGAGTAACTCATTTGTTGGCTACAATTTAACTTCGGCTATGGTTTTATTTTCATTTGAAGACTTAACACCCTTAAGTTTGATTAAACAAAATATTAGAGCTTGATTTAGTACTTGTAAATTATCAAATGGATAGCAAATTTGTCGTGAGATATAAGCAATTAAAAGTGCGAGGAATTTAAATCTTTGAAATGTAAATGACACAAAGAAGTTTTTATAGAGGTTCGAAGATGGGGTAATTCTTCTACTCCTCTCTTCTCCAACTCTGGAGGAATCCACTAAGTAATGATCGGTTTACAAAGTGGTAACAGTCCGGATACAAGTCTTGATCACAACGGCTTGATCCTTTGGGACTCGATCTGAGACGCCTTGATCACTCACCGGCTTCTCGTTCGACTCGACTTTCTTCACAGGGCATTTGCCTTGCTACTCATGACTCACTTGCTCAAGCTCTTTGGATTTGATCACGAAGCCCTCCAAATGCTTAAGACTTAGTTCAACTTTGAACTTTTCTACAATCCTTCCCGGAAAGTAGACCCCTTGTTTTCAAAGGTTTCCTCTTCAACTCAAGTTGAAGCTCTCTTTCCTTCACGGGTAAGTGTTGGATTGATGTACTTGAATGTAGGCTTGAGGATTGAGATTGTTTCGATTTTCTAATGTGCTTGTATATCTCACGTATGTGTCATTCATGCATTTTTTTCTCAAACTAACTCCTCGGCCTTTTATAGTGAACTTTCAAAAATTTGCCCGTTGAAGAGATAGGCTTATTTTTGAAAGTCACTTTGATCGTTGGCTTGCGATTCTTGGAATTGCCGTTTCCTCGTATGAATTATTCTTTTCACCTTTTTCGAGTTCGACACGGTGTCGTGCTTCCCATTGGTTCATTCCTTTTGCACGCTTAGGGGTGAGCACTCCAAGAAAGGTTGTATGGAGATATTACTTGTTTAAGTAAATCTCTTGATTTACGTCAACGATTCTTTTCTGATTATCTCGACTTGTTTGCATTTCCTTGCTTTCCCCGGGTGACTTAGAGTCGACTTCCAATCATGGATGACTCTTGTCACTTCAACTTGAGACTTGGCTTTTCTTGAGTTGACTTGACCGATGCTCCACTCAGTTGCATCTCATTGTACCGCTTCTTGATAGTGTTCCCGTCTACTCTTCTTTGCCATACTCAATTGTCTCACAAAGTGAGTCTTCCTTCCAGATCTTGATTGTCTTCTTGCATGTTAGGGCGTAGGCTGTCTTGACTCGGCTTGGCGGCTCTATTCATTACAATGCATTTTACAACAAGAATTGGGGTGCCAACTTTCTATTCTAAGTTTTACATGGCATTCATCAAAATCTAAACAATAAAATTCTAACAATTTCCCCCTTTTTGATGATGCCAAAACTTAGATCATACAAATATGTAAATAACAAAGATACATACGAGATAGTGTATTGACATAGAATGTATGCGAAATCAATCTTTTTATTGATCATATCATTCTTGTACTTAACACAATTTGTTTTTACAAGGTGTATCGAGTATATAACTGTCTTCACAAAAAAATTTATAACTCTATTACGAGAAGACTTACATTGTATGTATTTACATAATAAAATACATGAAGGGTTGGACAAAGAACACTTCATCTCCTTCTCCTGTCTCTTCTTTCATCTTGATTAGCATCTTCTTCTCTTCTTCTCTTTTTCTCGTCGTAAATTTGCCTTCTTTTTCTTCTCATATGCCTTCCCCGGCGACTTCATCTTTCCTTAGTCTTTCATGTCTCTCTCCGCCATAGCTGAGTTTGTCTTTTGTTTTCTTCTTCTATTCTCTTTGCATACTCGGCGTTAGTTTTAGCCACTCGCAAATTTGCCACTTCTGGTCAAGCCCGGTAGATCCCTCCTTTCTTTCCGGGATCTACGTATTCGATATTCTTGGGCGAGGCCTGGAGTCAAGCTTCTTCCTCCACTGCCGCTTTTCCTCTACCTGGGCGTATCTTGTCTTGGGGTCTTCTTCTTCCCAATTGACTAGCGAGTGACCGGCAGTGCGATCTTGGAAGTCTGTTTGTCTGTCGGCTTCTTCACACAATGTGAGACCCTTTTCCCGATAAGTCCCAAGCTTGAGCCATGGACATATTTGCAAAATATCCTTGATTCGAGCGTTTTGAATTCGTCAACGATCTTGGCTCGTCCCCGACATCCGAAATGGCATACGTGTCTCTGTCCAACCTGGAATGCCTCCATGTTCTTTCAAGATGTTCATCACCACGGCATCCATTCTTCCTTCCACTTCCTTCATCCCTCGCTTCAATTTCTTTTCTCTTCTCGGCCATAGATACAAAGTAGTCTTGGAGTGGCGAGTCACGGGGGAGTTTCTTTGCTTATAATGTCATTTGTGTGACAGGACCTGTTGGGGGTTTGTGCAATCATCAAGGTCATATCTTTTGATCCTTCCCCCTCGTGATTTTCCTTTCTTGATTTCAAATTTTCCTCGGTGATTTTCCTTCTCAATTTTGCTCCTTTCTTTTCGACTTGATTTTCTTTGCTTTAAGGTATTCCTCTTCCCCCTTTTTGGCATCATCAAAGGATAGAGGAACCCCAGGAACATCTTTGGCAAGCATGAAGTCGAGTCTTCTCGTTGGTTGAATTTTGCTTCAAGTCTGCTGCGTTGTATGCGGCACGAATTGAGGAGCCGAGTAGCGTTGGATTCTGAAATCGGCTTCATCTCGGCCGTGAGAAGGCTGAATTTTCTCGTCATGTGTTCTTCCAAACGCGTATATCATTTGCATTACGCTCACGCAGCGACTTGATCTCGGCGGTGTGAGCTTCATGCATATGCTCAATGTGTTCCCTCGGCTTCGTTTTTCGCATCAACATTCTCGGCTCTCCACACCAGCCAGACTTGTTGAACAAGGTTAAAGTATCTCACTGTTCCACACGCATGGATTCTGCTTTGTTGCCACCATTCCCTTATCCTTGGATGATGCCTCTCAAGTCACCGTAAGGTTGGCATCTCTGTTGTCGGCGCATATCCAAAGAGGCCGATGCCTCTCCATCTTTTCAACTTCAAAAAAGAGTGCCTTGAACACTTCTCGAACTTGGTGATTCTTACATTGCGGTGATGGCCATACAAAATTTAAATCAAAATCGGCCGGAACAATGGTGCACGAGTGAAAAACGAGGAGGTGGTCTCGTGATATCGTACTTGCTCATTTTCGACTCTTCGTGGAGTTACGTATCTCCAGTGAGAAAGGAAAAGATTCTACAAAAGATTCATCACCGCCGATCGGATCTGTTCAATGATGAGCGGTGCGCGTGGAGTTCTTTTGGGAATCGATCCAGTTTGTAGCTTGAGGAGCGGAGCGATGGTTCTTTGGTTCAATGGGTTTGGTTGTAAAATAGACTCGGCTTCTTGAGCCTCAAGCTTTGTCTTAACGGCCGTTGGTCTCGGTGATTTTCCTTTTCATGAGACTTGTCCTCGGCCTTATCGGCGCGTTATCGGACGATGATGAGATTTCTAGAGGTGGCTCATCATCAAAATTAAAAGTTTGACGAGTAGTCTTGGGATCGGACTTACTCGTGCTTGGAACACCCGCACCGAGTCTTTTGGATTTGTCATGGGGTTGACTCAGCTTCTTTTTCGCCTTCTTGATCCCGGAAAAGTGACATCGGGGTTGTCCTGGGAATCATGAAGTGCGCGATCTCCTTCTCGGATGGGTCGATGATTGTAGGAGGGATGTTCGTACTTGACCTCTTTACCCCGGAAGTCTCAACCTCCTGTGGGCCTTCATTTCCTCCAGGCGGTCTCTCTCTGCTGCGAGGCACTGGTCCTCCCTTTCGACGTGTCGGTACTGTCTTAGGGTCTTCTGATGGCATCCATTGGAGTCTCAACCCCATGGATTGCACTTTCATCGCCCAGTGTTAACTCCCGGGCTACATTCCTTCCTCGTGCCTCGATTGCATCGGCGGCGTCATTAGCCTTCAGAGCGGTTGGCACCTCGGTGAGACAGTCTCAACTGTCTGAGCTTCGTTGATGGCAACTTGCTTTGTTCTTCTTGTGATTGTAATTTCTCTTCTTCGCCTCCTTGCTTCTTTGTGGAGTCATCTGCAGCATCCTCCGACCTTGCTGCAGCTGCGGTGGAGGAGTTTCCCCCTCGGCCGGCGCACCAGTGAGTGACTTGGAGTGGGGTCACTCGTCTCGGACTCATTTGTTGCAATTGATGGTTCAGCCGTTGGGGCGGTGGTAGCACACCTTCAATAGGGGTTGGCTCGACCGGGTCCCCACTAGCCCGGTTCATCGCCATTTCCTTATTGCCTTCTTCAGTGGTGGGGAAGTGGTAGCGGCAACATCGGTGGCTATTTGTTGAACCACTCCCATTGGATCAATTTCAGGTGTGTTCTGGAGGACTCTCTGGTCCCTCCATCGATCTTTGCTCGTGAAGGATTCTTGATTCATGCAATGCTTCTTTGCATTTGTAACTCTTACGTGGCGGACATTCTCCGGTTCCTCGTCACTTTCGGAGAAGACATCAAGAAGAGGGATGGAAGTGTTACGTAGTGCGGAGATAGGGCGGATGCTTGCCTTTTCACGTGCTTGGCTTCTTCACCGCTTTGCTTTGCTCTCTCCTGTCCTTGTAGATTTGCGGGATGTCTAGCGATTGTCCTCATCAAGTCTTTGGGAGCACGATAGTTAGTCGAGGAAATTTAGCAGCGATTCCTCTTCTTCTTCTATGAACTCGGGCCGTTGGAACTGTTCCCTTGACTTGCTCAACTTCCATTTTCTCCACTCACGCAGACGATTTTGGATGTCTGGGTAAGGTGGAGATAGGATCATTACATCACTATCTCTGCTTGGGTTCTGGTTCTTCTTGTGTTTGTTTGTGTGAGCTACAATTGTGTCTTGAGTTGCCTCTGATCGCCTTGACGAGACTTGGCTGTTTCATCAACTACATCCGGAGACTCTCTTCTCTCCGGTAGTCTCCGTGTTTGTGCTTTGGTGAGTAATCGACTCAGTGGTTTCTCTGTTGGGACCGCTGACGAGTCTTCTTCGTCTCTGGTTTGTACCGGGGAATTTACAGTTCGGGCGGTGTCCTCGAGTCTTGGGTGGGCGGGGGGCGTGCTTGATGTTTGTTTACGAGGAGCTGGCCGTGCAGGCTTGTCGATTCTCGACCTCTGTGCTCGGAGGGTATTTGGGTGACACCTGGGGGCGGTGACACGACACGTGGCTTTGGGCGGGGAGCATGTTTGGTTTTCTTTCTTTGCGGGGCGTGATCTTCTTAGCGTGCGGGCGGCTTTCTTCTTAGGCTGGAGAGGAAGCGATTGTATCTTGAGTCACCGATTCCCCTCACTTTGTGTCGACTCTCTTGGCATAAGCTCGCTTCGAGCACCCGAGAGAGGTTAGCTCAAACATCCTCTTGTTAACATGGAAGGCCTTCCCATGTCTAAGAGGTACTCCTTTCACCTCCGATGGCGGCCAATCACTAGGCCATATCCTGTGGGATCCTCCAAATGTGCCATCTTCTTTGAAGGACTTGTTCCCCGTTAAGCGGCAGTCTGCGTGTAGATAAACTCGGCCCGATTTATCTTCTTTTCTTCGATGATTACGGCCATCACAACCAGCTTTGCCTTTGATAGTTGGTCAAAGCGCCAAATTTGATGTCGATACATTTGGCAACTATGTCCAACAATTTGTGATAATCTTCCTTGGTGAGTCTCTTGTTTCTTTGTGTATATAATTTTATTAGCAAGGTCGGACTTGGCTATTTCTTTCCATGCGTCGGCCCAGTTTACATCAACTTCCTTAATTTCGATTGCTCCTTCGCGGGTAGTGAGCAATATTCACCAAATCCTTGGCGGTAATAGTCACCGCTTCCGTGAGCAGATGACTTGATTCCTTCGTCGTGAATCTCGGCATTCACGTAGAATTGTGCGACCTCCTCCACATAGGTCATAGGATATTCAGCGTTAGAAAGCGGTTTTAGTCCTGGGCGTTTCCAACTTTTCCGCGATTTTCTTCACCAGGGTGTCGTCGGACCCTGCTTCACCATTAAATCGAAATCCACCGTCGAACCGGTGTGGATTTGCTTTCTAGCTTGGTAAAGTCATAAGTTGGTGCCATTTCTCGAATTATATCAAGAAAAGTCTCGAAAATTGATTTGAATGTTGATAGGGTTTTGAGAGTAGTTTGCCTTTGCTTTTGAGAGAAAAAGATGAACAGTTTTAGAAGTGTGAGAGAGAAAGCGGACGAAAATGGTTTAAATATGGTTTATGAAAGGGCGTGCGAGGCGGTTTTGAATTGTGATCGAAATCAACGGCTTGGATTTCGCCGCCTATTGAGCATTTCACGTCTCGTATTTAATGCGGTAGCATTTATATCCAATCATAAGCTTAGTGTGCGGCTTTATGTCAGTACACATCATCATTATCTTTGACGTGTTTCTTAAAACATTCCTGCTAAGTTAAAGCATTTGCGTTTTTGTCACTTTGCTCATAAGTTATTCAACTTATCTCTTAGGCGATTTAACTCTACTCTCGCGATTCTCTTGGTGACTCAAATATCACCGGTGACTCGGTGTAAATTATGTTTGTCTTTCCGATCTGGTGATTTACTAAATTGATTTTTGTTTTCGGCTCTTTTTCACTTCTTTTTCTGTTCTAATGCTCTTCTTTGATTTGTCAGTGTCGGCTCACTCAATTAACCCCAACTCATGCTTGAGTTCTTCAAATCTTGACTCACATAATGGTTTTGTGAAGATGTCGACTAGTTGTTTATCGATTGAGATGTATTCCAAGATAATGTCCTTCTTTTCAACATGATCTCTTATGAAATGATATCGACATCTATGTGTTTTGTTCTTGAGTGCAACACGAGGATTTTGAGTGATTGCAATGGCACTTGTGTTATCACACATGATTGGAATTTCTTTTTCTTCAACTTCATAGTCTCTCAAATTTGTTGTCTCATCCATAGGACTTGGGCTGAACAATTGCCATGGCTATGTATTCTCACCTCAATTTGTAGAGGTGGCTATTGAGTTTTGCTTCTTGCTAAACCAGGGAAATTAGTCTGTTTCCTAGCATTTGACAGTGCACGAAGTGCTCTTCCCCATCCACTCTGCATCCGGCGTAGTAAGAGTCTGAATAGCCAATTAGCTTGAATCCACCTTCCTTTGGATACCATAGGCTACTTCTTGGCTTCCTTTCAAGTATCTCAATATTCTCTTAGGCTTTCTTTGTCATATGGCTCTCTTTTGGAGCAGATTGGAATCTTGCACATACACCTACAAAGAAAAGGTGATGTCCGGCACCTTCTTTGTGAGATAGAGCAATGATCCAATAAGTGCCACTGTATCTTGTTTGATCTGAGGGCTTGCCATCATCCATGTCCATTTTGGTGATGTGTTCATTGGTATTTTTGAGAAGACTTTTCTTCCATACCAAATTTCTTCATTAAATCTACGGTATATTTTGTTTGACTTATGAAGGTTCCATCCTTGGTTTGTTTCACTTGAAGTCGAAGGAAAAATGTCGGTTCTCCCATCATGCTCATTTCAAATTTGCTTTGCATGAGGTTTGAGAATTTTTCACATAGCTCTTTGTTAGTGGATCCAAAAATGATGTCATCCACATATATTTGAACAAGCGATACTCTTCTTGTCTTGAATTACGAAAAGTGTTCTATCTACTTTTCCTTTTGTGAATCCATTCTCGATTAGGAATTGTGACATGGTATCATACCATGCTCAGGGTGCTGTTTCAATCCATACAGGGCTTTCTTGAGTTTGTATACCTTGTCTCCAAGAGTCTTCTGCTCAAATCCTGGAGGTTGTTCAACATATACTTCTTCTTCCAATAAACCGTTTAGGAATGCACTTTTTACATCCATCGATATACAATGAAATTCTTGTGAGCTGCATAGGCAAGAAACATCCTTATAGCTTCCAATCTTGCTACGAGGGCAAATGTTTCATCAAAATCTATCCCTTCTTCTTGGCAATATCCTTTGGCTACTTGTCTTGCTTTATTCCTTACCACGAGCCTTCCTCGTTCATCTTATTTCGAATACCCATTTGGTTCCAATAACATTTTGATGTATGGGTCTTTGCACTAGTTCCCATACTTTATTTCTCTCAAACTGATTGACTCTTCTTGCATAGCTTGAATCCAATGTGTGTCATCCAATGCTTGTGACACATCTTTTGGCTCTATTTGCGAAATGAAGCATGTGAACATAGCTTCTTGTTGAGTTACGGATCTTGTTTTGACACCTTCTCTCATATCTCCAATGACAAGTTACGGTGGATGGTCTCTTAGCCATCTTACATCGGGTTGGAGTAAGTTAGCTGGATTGATCGACTTGCGGTTGTGTTCTTTGTGGTCGACTCTTTTCGTAGTCACTTAGGCTGCAAATTTTCCAGTTCTTTTGAGATTCACTATCTCATCTTCTTCTCGAGTTGATAATCCCGGCTTGACTTCAGCGTAGGGACTCTTACGTATGATTGGATGTTTCAACTTATCACCGACTCTTCAATGTCTTCTCCATTTACATTTGGCTCATCGAATACTACATGAATGGATTCCTCTGTAACCATAGTTCTTTTATTGAGTATTCGTAGGCTTTGCTTTCACCGAGTATCCTAAGAAGATACCTTCATCGACCTTAGCATCAAAAGCCTTTAGGTTGTCTTTGCCATTGTTGTGGATGAAGCATTTACATCCAAATATTAAAATATGCAACATTTGGTTTTCTTCCAATCCGGATCTCATAGGAGTCTTTGTCAATTTGTCTATTTATCATACATCTGTTTTGGGTGTAGCAAGTTGTGTTAATTGCTTGACCCAAAATCTTTTTGGTAACCTGCTTGACTAACATGGTCCTTGCTTGCTGCTTCTTTGAGGGTTACTGTTCCTTCTTTCGCAACTCCATTCTGCTGTGGAGTCCTTGCTGCTGATAGTTCATGACCAATACCATTCTCAATACAATCTGAGTTATTATTCCATTAACAAACTCGGTTCCTCTATCGATCTTATTTTGATAATGGTTTGACTCTTCTCATTTTGAATTCTCTTCATCGATTGTGGTAGTTTTTGTAGGGTTTCTTTCTTCTTGCACATGAATATTGTCCATGTATATCTTGAGTAGTCATCTACTACCACCAAGGTGTATTTCTTTCCACTTATCTTTGGCTGGTTCCACTGGGCCAAATAGATCCATATGAAGTAGATGCGATATTCTTGTTGAGGATGGGCATGTCATTTCTTTGAATGACGACTTGATTTGTTTTCCCTTCGACATGCATCACATATACTCTCCTTCTTGTATCTTGAGTCTGGAAGTCCTTCTACAAGATGACTTCTTGCTAGCTTGTTAATTGTTTTGAAATTCGGGTGACTCGGCTTTTTGTGCCCCGACGAACTTGACTTGATTCAGGTGTGCTCTTCGCTAGTAGACAGCAGTCTTTGGGTGTTGCGGTTGACCAATCCACTACATACATATTCTTCTGTCTATTTCCTTGCAAGCACAACTTCATTTGATTCAATATCCTTGATTTGGCATACACCCATGTTGAATCCAACATTGTAGCCCTTGTCACAGGGTTTGTCGATACTCGATGGGTTGAAGTTGAGTCCTTCAACATATGCAACATCGTGATTTCTAATCCATTCCTCTTGATGGATCCAATGCCTCTTATTTTACCAGGAGCTTCATTTCCCCAAATATGACTTTGGCTCCTTTGACTTCCTTGAATTTTGACAGATTTCTCTTATTTCTGTCATATGTCCGGAATGCACCACTATCCATGTACCAGGTTCATTGGCACTCATTTGTTCCTTGAACTCGCAATCAAGGAAATTAAGTTTTAGGTACCCATACTTGTGCGGGTCTGAGGGGTTAGAATTGTAAGATGATCCAACCAACCTTTATAGCCAAATGATTTGACTCTACAGGGGTTGCCATCTATCGATTGCCATAATCATAATTAATTACGGCAAATTGCTTGGGGATTAGGGTTCATACAAATTTGTCTCTTTTGTCGTATGCTGCATATGTGTTTTAGCAATTGCCTTCCTTGGGTAATTGTGGTGCTTTTGAGTGTAGTGCCTAGGTGCATGTGTGTCTTGATGAAAGCTCTTATACTTTTGGAATGGCCTTTGTTGAGTTCTGGCCTTTGCCACTTCAGGCTTATATTCCATAAGTCTATCTTTGATAGTTCACATTGTTCCAATCACTTGGCTTGGATATTTTCTACCATTCCCATCATATGTATTTCTTTTATGGATTTTACGGAATTTTTGGTAGCTCTGTTTCTTCTTTCTGAGTATTTTACGGTTAGGAGTTTGTTGAGGGACTCGGTGAATCTCTTCTTAGTTGTCCTTTCAAAGATACTCAATTTGTTTTTCCTTTTCCTTTGTAACCAAGGCGGTTTGCTTAGTATTGTGCTTTGGAGTGAATGTGTGTGCAACATTTAGAGTTTTGGGTTTTTCGGACTCTTCATGACTTGAAGATCCTTTTTCCAAAATTACTCTTGAGGTTTGACATGGCACAAAGGAATTAAATCTAAGCCTGTCTTGTCTCCACATTCTCTTTGACTCATAATAAGATCATCCAATGATTTAGATGCCTTAGTGAATGAGGCAATAACATTTTGAGGTCATTCTCCCTCTTTTCTATAGCGACAATTTCAGCTACTAATTTAGCATTTTCAGCCCTTTAAACTTTCATTTTCAATGACTATTTGACTTAGAGTACTCGGCTCCTTAGTCGACTTTGAGTTTTGACTTTTAAGTAGGTTGTTTTCCTCATTCAATAGTGTGTGTGAGGATTTAATGTGCTCAAAATCTTTCATCATTTTGCACTAATGAATCATAAAGATCGAGTAGGTGATGAAGTGTGTGTGTCATGTCACTATCACTAGTGTCTGAGCTTGTTGAATTAGATTGTACCTCATCTTCTTGATCTTGTTCTTTGGCCATTAAGCGGATCAAGGCTTCTTCTTCGAGTCACTCGAGTAGTCGGCTTCATCGCTCTCAATCAATTGTCTCTCTTGACTTGATTTTTTCGTGATCTCTGCAGCCCATCATTGCCTTTTTCTTTTCTTGTCTTCTTTCTCTCAAGACCTTTCTTTCTTCTTCATTCTGTCTTGTTGACTACGGGATATGAGCGATCAATGGCATAGTGACCTGGTTGTCTACAATTCCAACATAGATATTGACCTTTTGATCGACTCTTTCTACTCTTGAGTTGTCGATCCTTTGATACTCAACTTGTTGATGATTTGTTCTCTTGGTTGGCCTATCATCCTTGATTTGGAGGGGAGCCGAGTGTCTTCGGAAGATTCACCCTTTCCTCTCTTGTAGTTCTTGTTAAAGAACTTGTTAAATCTTTTAACCATCGTATTTTATTTCTTCCGGTCAATTGCCTCTTTGACCTCGGCTCTCTTCCCATCTTTGACAATTAGAGCAGTTGCTTTGGGTGCAGCTGTCTCTTCCAGTCTTTTCTTCTCGGCTCAAACTCATAGGCTTTGAGGTCCGAGAATAGTTCATGGTTGGATGTCTTTGATAGGTCCATGGAATGTCTCGGTGCCATGACCTTCATTTCCCATTCAATTTGGAAGACTTTTTAGGATCTTCATACACATTTCCTTCTGTGTATATTCCTTTCCAAGTGTAGACGGCTCATTTGTGATTTACTCAGTAAACCGAGGCGTCCGATTGATCCAGTTCTCTCCACGAGATCATTTTGAAATTTTCAAACTTACGTACGACTACTGAGATAATTTGTTTTCTTTGATTTGCTCTCGAGCCTTCACAAATCAATGTCGACTTGTCCCAGTTTCTTTAGCCGTTTTGCATGATTTGACTTTGTTGAACATGGCTTTGTCGAAGGTTTTGTAGAGGATGTCCTTGGCTACATTATCCAGGTTGTATCTTTTTCTCATCATTTGTCCACTCGGTTCTTGGTTTTTCAACCATGGGTCCGGTGCAGGAAGACATCTTCTTCTCCTTCACCAACTCTTAAATGCAATTGTGTTCACCTTTAATATTTGTAGAGGCCCATCTTCTATCACTATCCACATCTCATCATGTAATCTTTGATAGATGAGCCTGCATCACGAATTTTCCAATCATCAAATTCTTCAATGGTGAACATAGGGATGCGTGTTAGATTTGCTTCCATGATAATGACTTTTAATAAAAAGAGTTTTGAAAGTTTAAGTACTAAAGCGGACTTTGAAAAATTTGGAGATCTAGTTCGATAACTGCAGTCATGCGGAGGGTTCAATGAACCAACCGCTCGATACCACTTGTAGGTCCCAAGGGGTGTAAGTGTAAGGTTTAGAAGGGGGGGTTGAATAAACCTTACCAAATTTTCGATTTAGTCCTTTTAAATCTATAGAGTTAATTCTACACAAATTTGTGTCCTTGATGGGCATCGAATTAGTCACTCAAGTAGAGTTAATCTTTCAAATGATTCTCACCGTTTGTTGATGGAGTAACTCACGGTGTTGGCTACAATTTAACTCATATGGTTTTATTTTTATTGGAAGACTTAACACCACTTAAGTTTGATTAAACAAAATATTAGAGCTTGATTTAGTACTTGTAAATTATCAAATGGATAGCAAATTTGTCGTGAGATATAAGCAATTAAAAGTGCGGGAATTTAAATCTTTGAAATGTAAATGACACATAAAGTTTTTATAGAGGTTCGAAGATGGGGTAATTCTTCTACTCCTCTCTTCTCCAACTCCTGGAGGAATCCACTAAGTAATGATCGGTTTACAAAGTGGTAACAGTCCGGATACAAGTCTTGATCACAACAGCCGACTTGATCCTTTGGGACTCGATGTCTGGAGACGCCTTGATCACTCGGTGGCTTCTCGTTCGACTCGGCTTCTTCACAGGGCAGCTGCGCTTTGCTACTACTGACTCACTTGCTCAAGCTCTTTGGATTTGATCACGAAGCCCTCCAAATGCTTAAGACTTAGTTCAACTTTGAACTTTTCTACAATCCTTCCCGGAAAGTAGACCCCTTGTTTTCAAAGGTTTCCTCTTCAACTGTTTGAAGCTCTCTTTCCTTCACGGGTAAGTGTTGGATTGATGTACTTGAATGTAGGCTTGAGGATTGAGATTGTTTCGATTTTCTAATGTGCTTGTATATCTCACGTATGTGTCATTCATGCATTTTTTCTCAAACTAACTCCTCGGCCTTTTATAGTGAACTTTCAAAAATTTGCCCGTTGAAGAGATAGGCTTATTTTTGAAAGTCACTTTGCGTCGTTAACTTGCGTTCTTGGAATTGCCGTTTCCTTGTATGAATTATTCTTTTCACCTTTTCGAGTTCGACACGGTGTCGTGCTTCCCATTGGTTCATTCCTTTTGCACGCTTACGGGATGAGCACTCCAAGAAAGGTTGTATGGAGATATTACTTGTTTAAGTAAATCTCTTGATTTAAATACAACGGTTCTTTTCTGATTATCTCGACTTGACTTGCATTTCCTTGCTTTCCCGGGTGACTTAGAGTCGACTTCCAATCATGGATGACTCTTCACTTCAACTTGAGACTTGGCTTTTCTTGAGTTGACTTGATGATGCTCCACTCACCGTGCATCTCACCGCTTCTTCATAGTAGTGTTCCCGTCTACTCTTCTTTGCCATACTCAATGTCTCACAAAGTCTTCCTTCCGATCTTGATTGTCTTCTTGCATGTTAGGGCGTATTGTCTTGACTCGGCAGCGGCTCTATTCATTACAATGCATTTTACAACAAGAATTGGGGTGCCAACTTTCTATTCTAAGTTTTACATGGCATTCATCAAAATCTAAACAATAAAATTCCTAACACGTTCTACGACCCAAGTTCTGTCGCCGTCTCCGGCCCGACCAGAAAGTGGGAATAGGCAAATGGGTAGTCAAACAAGGACCACATGCAACTTGTTCGATCCATTGTCTAATCCACCCACGCCGCAATGGACTCAGTCAATAAATATTTTTTTGTCAAAATGACATTTATTTGCCCAAAGGCCAAGTCAAGCAGTCATTAGAGTTGCGATATGAACATAAATGTACATTCAAATCATGAATGACACAGTTAATGTTTTCCTTAACAAACTAAATTATCTTGAAAGAAACAAAACCAAAGAATCATAGAATAGTCTTATATTGTAAACTTTATAAAAATAACGTATATTGTGAAATTATGAATTCAAGAAATAGTTAATGTCATGAAATAATGAAATTGCAAACAAACCTAGTTTTTTCTTTACGAAAATAAAATTTTGCCCACCTTTGACTTAGAGGTTGCCTTAATGATGTGCAGATGCAAATTCTAATTGTTGGGCTTGATCTCGTCTCCTTATTCTCTTGGACGTGATGTTAAAAGTTTGATAATTGCCTCTCCTTCCTAGCCTTAGATTAAATGTAAAATAACCTGTAAAAATATAGGGTATCCATCTTCACATTTAAATAAATATGTTTACTATACAGAATCTTTTAAAGTGGCTTAATTTCTCATACTCAAAAGTGTTCTAGAATCATTTAATAAGGTTCAAGGATTTTAGATTAGTCTTGGACCTTGTAAAGTTTCAGTTTAGTAATCAACTTCTAAGTAATCCATATATGCCTGCGTCTTCTTAATATTGACCCGAAATCTATATAAAATTTACAAGAAAAGTCCTTTGCTTCGGTCATTAGCTGAAAATGCATCCAAGATATAGATTCCTACTATAACCAATTAACAAATTAACTGTCCAACAATAAGTTTGATCATATATATAACCTAAATCATAATTAAACTCCATTTTCACAATTTCAAATCATTTAAAGTGAAACTCATTTGAAGGAACATTTTACCCACCAAATTACTCAGTGAAGTGAAATTTTTCATAATATGTTACAAACACCTTAAAAGAAACGCAAGAGCCTTTTTGCATTAACTAATGGATATACTTCTATATTTCACAAACCATTTTTTTCAAAATTAACCAAAATTGTTCATTTATATAATTTTTCGGAAAATATTGTGTCTGCTATTCTTAGTAATATTTTTCTAATATTTTTGAACAATTAAATCAAGTCTATCAACATTTGAAGCCTAATACATGAAGTCATCAGTCAAAGGCTTCTCATTTAAGACAATTCAAAAATAATCACACTTTGACATAAACAGTTAATAAGATTTATAGTCATTCCATTAATTTCAAGACAAAGCATGAATTAACAAAACCCATTTAAGTGACATATAAGAATTTGTACCCACCTTCAATACTTCCCCAAATCTTTCACAGTCTTCATCAACAACACTTTCTATCCAAGAACAAATTTAACCAAATAATCTTTTCGCAAATCCAAGAAAAATTCAAAATTTTCAAGATCAATTCATACCTTTCTAATCCTTATGCGATGGGTAATAAAAATATCCACTCAAATCTGGACCTCCACGGATAAATCTAAACTCACAATTTCTTTGTAGCTTTCATCGAAGTCTAGTAGCAATTGCTTAGGCGGTGTTTTGAGGTGTAAGTTGGTATGTAGATTACAAGAGAATTAATTCTTCTTTCTATTAATGGTATAAAAGAAAAATGGGTAAATTATTTCGCTGTCTTTTTTTTTTTCAATCGAAAGTAACTTTATATAAACTCAAGGGAGAAACTTTACAATCGTGGCACAATGCCAATAGCCCAAGCAAGGAGACAATAGCCTTACTGGGAATGAATCCACTCACGGATCAAATTAAACAAACTATGCAACACCAGCCCAAAATACGCAAGCTAACTATACAGACCAAGGGCCCAGCAAAGACAGAACTAAACAAAAGGCACCAATCAGGTGGTAAAAAAGGAAGAAACAATCTTGCTGAACGAAAGAGAGGTGGTGCTATTGCTTGGTTGTTGCTTTGTAAATGAGATGATAAGGATTGAAAAATGATATTAATTTGAGTAATAGATAAGGAAAAAAAATTACTCCTCTCCAGCCAGTGCCACGCAATTCACGGCTACAGTGGAGTAGGAAAGAGAAAAGAAAAAAAATGGCTAATATGTGTCTTTCTCTTGTGCTACATATCTGGCACCAAGAATGTGGGTCCTTTTAGTGGATAAATGATCTAACTTTTGTGTAAAATGAGCTCAAATTTGGCATTCAACAAACAACGTAATGGGCTGAAAAATGAGTTGGAGTTTAATATATTAACGGGTCATAACTTATTCTATAATTGTAATGATAATTTTGGTTTGGGCTAAAAAGAAATAAAGTTTTATTTTTGGAATAAAAACGGTGGTTAATAGATGAAAATATTTGCTCAAGTAATTGAGCTCACCAAGTGATTTAAAATTTTAAATCCATAACACACATTAAATCAATATATAAATTAAACCTCAATAATTTATCATCTCGGTATTCATATCATTATTTAAATGCAGGGTCTCACACCTTCTCCCTCTCTCTCTATATATACTCACATATCCCTCCATCTCTCCTCACATCCCACTTCTCTCATGGTCCTCTCTCCTCAGGGTCGTTTCTATGTTTTAAAGGGTCAAGTGCGGAACAAAAAATGGGGCCCTTTGTACTAATATAAATAAAAATTAAAAAAAGCTAATTAATCAATGTTACGAAAAATAATTTCATTGATCAAAACATAAACATTATATTTCAACTTCAACGTTCCAATTTTATAAAAATAGTGCTACAAAGAGATGCTTTAGTATCATTACATCATAGATTTAAAGGAAAAACTACCAATACATTAGCCATAGAAAATTGATCTCCTCGCATTTTTATCTGCAAAATCATCAATCAGTCTTTCATAATCAAGTTTGTCGAGAAATTCACTCTCAATTGAGATCAAAGATAATGCATTCAGTCTTGTCTGGGTCATGGTTGATCTCAAACAAGATTTCAACTACTTGAATCTAGAAAAGCTTCTCTCTGCTGATGCAACAGTCACCGGAATAGTAAACAATATCTTGTATGCAATGGATGAATTGGGAAAACAATTCATTCTTTTCAAAAGTTCATTATTGCACAAGCTGTTTTTGCTTCATGCTGTAAAATATGCCGCACGATCTTTAATTCTTGATATAAATTATCTCCATCTAAATCTGAAATATCGGGTTTTATGCCCTCTTTCCTTTGTAGTTTTATTTCAAGATTTTTGCAACGAGCCTTGAAGTCCCCATCAACTAATGAACTCAACTTTTCAGCTGTGAAAAGGAACCCAAAAAGATCTTCATATTCCTCATATTGCTCAAATCTTTTCTTCAAAGACCCAATTGTTTGATCAACTATGTATAAAAAGTAATGAATCCCAAAACATTCCTCTGCTGATACTTGTGGCATTTGGGAAGACTCACATAAGAGCTCATCAAAATGTCTTTTTCTATATATTTGTCTCGTTTCAGAAAAAAAATAGGATCAATTTTCATTGATGAAGCAAGTTCTTTTGCAGTATTGATTGCATGGTTGAATTCGGTTTCTCTATACTCTTCAAAAGAAGCAATTAACCCTTTTAACTTTGATCATAGCAATATCTATAAGCATGTCCTCCGATTGCAAGTCTTTGCTAATAATATTAACTTTACCTAGTATATCATACCAAATAACCATGCCTACTAAGAAATCAAAGTTTCCAAGTTCAAAAGTTGCCAAAGACTTAGCTTCACTTCTTATTTTGGAGTCAATATCTCTTTCTTCAGAAAGTTGAAGTAAAGCTTCTCTAATATGTTGAGCTTGCAGAACTATTGCTTTAACACTTTCAATGCGACTTTCCCATCGAGTGGTTGACAATGGCTTAAAAGTTAAAACCTTTAATCGTTACATTATCTACCAAAATCTTCCACCTCTTTGTAGAATAGAAAATAATGTATAAATTCATTGTATCACTCCAAAGAAGTCTTTTGCTTTTCCACAAAATTTGCAATATCACAAAGTGTTAAGTTCAAACAATGACAACCACAAGGAGTATATAATGCTCTAGGATTTATATCCAAAAGTTTCTTTTGACGCCTTGATGTCTCCCTTTCATATTTGCCCCATTATCATATCCTTGCCCGCTTACATTATCAATATCAAGACCAAGACTCTTCAACACATTTTGCAACTCTTCAAATGATCCTTGTCCAGATGTGTCATCAACTTTTATAAATCCCAAAGAATATTCTTCTACTTTTATTGGATTTATTGAAACATCAACACATCATATAACCAAAGACATTTGCTCCTGGTTACTTACATCAGGAGTGCAATCAAGTATCACAGAAAAAAACTTAGCCTCTTTAATCTTTTTAAGAATAGAACTCTTGATTTCAGAAGCTAGCAAACATACCAATTCGTTCTGAATTTTAGGGCTAAGATAATGATTATGTACCTTACTTTTATTGTGCTCCTTCATCACTAGATCCCATTCAGCAATCATCTCAATCAGAGACATAAAGTTTCCATTGCTATCTTCATATACTTCCGCATTACTACCACGAAATATCAAGTTCTGTTTAGCCAAAAATCTCACAACTGAAATTAATCGATGTAAAACCAACCTCCAATGCACCTTTGCTTTCTTAATTTGATCTTGAATAGCATGATTAATTGTTTTACCCTTTTCTAATCTGATACGCAAATCAATCCAATCAGTGTATATTTTTACATGCTCAATACTTGTCTCATGTTCTTTAAGTCTACTACTAAAATGCCCCCAATCACAATATCCCTCATTTGCTAATTGACTTGGTTGATGGCCTTTTTTAAGCAACTTGCAACAAAAGCAAAATGTTTTGTCAAGTGCTTTTGAATACACTAATCAATCTCTATGGTGTTTTTGACCATTTGGTAAAATCCGAGTGTAAAAATCTAAAGAAAAACATCTTTTTGCTCCATCTTTGGGACCTTTTCCTGTTAATACATCTCTTATCGGACTCTTTTCCACTAATTGATCCTTCCACTTAAGATCTAAATTCTCCCAATTTTTCGGATCAAATATGTCAAGTGGAATTGATGAATTTGGTTATTCATTCACTACAATAACAATGTCATCATCACTTTCTGAGTTAATAACGTCATCTCCATCACCATCAACATGAGCTTGACCAACATCATCATCTTCTAGGCCTCCATGATTGATATTATCATAAATTTTCAAGTTTAAGCCATCGCCACTTTGATTGTCCTCAATTTCATTCACACCTCCATCCATATTATTTTCAAATGTCAAACCTTCATATAATTCATCACCATCTTTTTGTTCTTCATTGGCTAAATCTTCATGTGATGGGTTTGACTTCACAACAAATCTATTTAATGCTCCTATTTGAGATTCAACAAACTCTTCTGCTTGTCTTCTTTTCTTGCGTTTTTCATGTCCAGATGGATATTTTCGAGTAGGAGGCATTTGCAATTTTCTATTGAAAAAAAATATAATTTAGTATATAATATTAAATGTAAGCCATCCATTACACATGTTCTACATTTGCAATAAAATAATCTTAAGTAAAATAGAATAAACATTGAAAAGATAATGAAACTTTAAGTAGAATAAAATAAGCATTGAAAGAATAATCAAACCCTATGCCAAATTGAATAGACATTGATACAATTTATGTTAATAGAAAAATAGAAGAATTAAAGATAAATAATTCTTACAAAAAAATATATTTGCTTGAGATTTTTGTTGATGAGTTTTTTTGGAGATGTAAGCTTTATGCCCTTGTTTTTGTCTCTGTTTTTTCCTTTTTTCTCTATTTTTCGTGCTTCTAATAGAAAATGGTAATATTGCTTAACTATTTTTATTTTTACAGATGTTATCGATAAACTTGTGTAAGTTAATTTATAAACTTTAATCTCTTGTAGGATTTTCAGCCTCAATAGATGAAGTGATTCAAGATATCATGGGTCTGAGTATCAACAAGAGTTGTGAAACTGAAGTAGAATGCAGAGAAGATTCAAACTCATTTTGTGAGTATATATGCACATACTTGATTTATTTTTATTAAAATATCTTATTTGAAAGTCTTAATGTTTTTCTTTTACTGCATTGCAGGTCACTTAGAGAAGAAATGAAGTAAAAGAATGAAGTATGATGATGGTGTTTTAGAGCAGCAAATATTTAAAATCATGATAAATCATAAACTTTCATTCCTTATGAATTTTCCAGTTTGGTTTGTAATTTTATGGGTTTTGACTTGAATGAGACATGTTATTTTCATATTGTATGACACAATATGTGATTATGGGATGTTGAAAACATTGTTGAATGTATTTTATTTGTAATTTTAGGTTTTTCTTTTTCTTTTTTAGGGAATATTTTCGGAAGGAAGTTATATAAGTTTTTCATGTCGTGTCGGTTACTCGTGTCATAAATGGGTCGTGTTCGTATCATGTATCTTGACACGAATAATTAAACGGGTCGTGTTCGTGTCTAAGTCGGACACATGGGAATACATGTGAACACGACAAACACGAAACACGACACGATTGACACCCCTAGATGGGAAGAGAGAGGAAGGGAGACCAATGAGAGGAGAGAAAGAGAGAAGGGGACCATGAGAAGACGTAAGAGAGAGAGGAGGGAGGACCAATGAGAGGAGAGGGAAAGAAGAGGGTAGAGAGGATATGGGACCACATGAGGATCCATCTCACGGATTAAGACCCGTGAGACGGTCTCACACAAGTTTTTGAAAAAAAAAAATCATTACAACCATGTTTTGTATAATGAGACACATGTCAACATCGCATTGGAGTTGGCACTACCCACTTAGGTAGCATCGAATTAACCCAATTCAACATTGATTTTTCAGGCTTTTAGATTCTATTTGTAAACATTATTAATTTATGATTCTCAACTATCAATGTTCCTACTACAACAAAATTGTTTGCAAACACTCCCTTAGTCAAACACCCTCCATCCATATTATTTTCAAATGTCAAACCTTCATATAATTCATCACCATCTTTTTGTTTTTCATTGGCTAAATCTTCATGTGATGGGTTTGACTTCACAACAAATCTATTTAATGCTCCTATTTGAGATTCAACAACCTCTTCTGCTTGTCTTCTTTTCTTGCGTTTTTCATGTCCAGGTGGATATTTTCGAGTAGGAGGCATTTGCAATTTTTTATTGAAAAAAATTATAATTTAGTATAAAATATTAAATGTAAGTCATCCATTACACATGTTCTACATTTGCAATAAAAAATCTTAAGTAAAATAAAATAAACATTGAAAAGATAAATGAAACTTTAAGTAGAATAGAATAAACATTGAAAGAATAATCAAACCAATGTCAAATTGAATAGACATTGATACAATTTATGTTAATAGAAAAATAGAAGAATTAAAGATAAAGAATTCTTACAAAAAAAATATTTGTTTGAGATTTTTGTTGATGAGTTTTTTTGGAGATGTAAGCATTAATTATGCCCTTGTTTTTGTCTCTGCTTTTCTCTTTTTTCTCTTATTTTCGTGCTTCTAATCTGTTTCCAGCGATTTGCGTTCTTTGTTTTTTTTTCCTGTTATTTTTGTGCCCTATTTGAGAGTTCTCTCTTTTTTTATTATTCTTTTCGTGCCCTGTCCGCTGCTTCAATGGGCTTTGGGCCCCCTTTTATTTTGTTATATTAATGGGCTCCTCTGAATCTTCCCTGAAATTTGGGCAAAAAAGGAAAGATGAATTTGCTGCAGCTCAGATTCGAGGGCGTGACTTCAGAGAGGAGGAGGGCTACGCTCACTGCTGGCGAAAAAGGCGGGGGCCCTGCGGCGGCACCGCCACGACCGCCCAAGGGACGACTCTGTCTCCCCTCACATCCCACTTCTCTCATGGTCCTCTCTCTCTCTCTCTCTCTCTCTCTCTCTCTCTCTCTCCCCCCCCATGGTCCCCCCTCTCTCTCTCCTCACATTTCACTCCTCCTATGGTCCCCCCTCTATCTCCTCATCACTGGTGGTTCCTCCATCTCCTCACGTCTCTCATCCATCTTTCTCTCTACGTGCATGAAACAAAAGAAAAACATAAAGAAAATAAAGTATCATTATTTATGAATAAAATATCACTTTTTATGAAAAAATATCACACCAGACTCGAAAAACAATATTACTTTTTATTAAAATAAAGAATCACTTCTTATGAAAAAAATGTATCAATTCTTACGGAAAAAGTATCACTTTTTATTAAAACAAAGTATCAATTTTTATTAGAAAAATATAAATTCTTATTAAAAAAAAGTATCACTTTTAATTAAAAAAAAGTATCAATTATTATAGAAAAAGTATCACTTCTTATTGAAACAAAAATTATTTTTAGTAAAAAAAAGTATCGGTTTATTAAAAAAGTATCATTTCGTATTGAAAAAGTATCAGTTCTTATTAAAAAAAATATTACTTCTTTATTAAAAAAAGTGCCACTTTTTTAAAAAAATATCAATTTTACTACGAAAATTATATGTTTTTAAAGTATCATTTGTTGGGTAATTTCTTTTTTTTTTCGAAGAATTTGTATTTTATGAGATTTTTGTATGTAAAATCTACGTGTATATAGAGAGAAGGGGGACGTAAGGAGAAAGAGAGATGGGATAGGGGCGTCAATTTGTGATACGACACGTCAAGTTCCACTTTATTGAGTTTAGCTATAAGAAACTTTATGGCCTCGAGTCTAATGAATTGGCAAGAGTTAAACTGTTAAAGATACCTTTTTTAGTCTTTTCAATGAGTATATGGCACAATCCAAGACATCTGGTTCATCCTCTTCATGTTCTCGAGGCAGTAATTAAGTTCATTCTATTAGAGTTGTAGAAGAAGAGAGCCAACATTCAACAGACATTCTCAAGGTATGATACATATCATTTTTTTATCTTAGTAGTTATTACATTGTGATTTTACATATTTATTGTTCGACTAATTCTAACTTATATGTTTGGTAATATGATAGGAATTTGACCAATTTGATATCATGGAATTTAGTAATACACAAAAATGCCAACTAGAAATGTATCTAGATGAGCCCAAAACAAAAAGAACATCAAATGTTCAAGTTCTTGACTTTTGGCACGGATATCGTTATCCAAATTGGCTAGACTAGCTCGGGATGTTTTATGTGTTCCTATATCAACTGTTGCCTCTGAATTTTAGTCTTATTGGTAGGATTTTAGATCAGTATCGAAGTACGTTATCACCACAAATTGTTGAAGCATTGATTTGTAGTAGGGATTGGTTGTTTGGAGAAAATGGTAATATTGCTTAACTATTTTTATTTTTACAGATGTTATCGATAAACTTGTGTAAGTTAATTTATAAACTTTAATCTCTTGTGGATTTTCAGCACCAATAGATGAAGTGATTCAAGATATCATGGGTCTGAGTATTAACAAGAGTTGTGAAACTGAAGTAGAATGCAGAGAAGATTCAAACTCACATTTTGTGAGTATATATGCACATACTTGATTTATTTTTATTAAAATATCTTATTTGTGAGTCTTAATGTTTTGCTTTTACTGTTTTGCAGGTCACTTGAGAAGAAATGAAGTAAAAGAATGAAGTATGATGATGGTGTTTTAGAGCAGCAAATATTTAAAATCATGATAAATCATAAACTTTCATTCCTTATGAATTTTCCAGTTTGGTTTGTAATTTTATGGTTTTGACTTGAATGAGACGTTATTTTCATATTCTATGACACATTATGTGATTATGGGATGTTGAAAACATTGTTGCATGTATTTTATTTGTAATTTTAGGTTTTTCTTTTTTTTTTTGGAATATTTTCGTGTCAAGCAGATTTTTCATATTGTTTGCAAACCTTTTAAGTTATATAGGTTTTTCATGTCGTGTCGGTTACTCGTGTCATAAATGGGTTATGTTCATGTCGTGTATCTTGACACGAATAATTGAACGGGTTGTGTTTGTGTCCGTGTCAGACTTGTAATACATGTGTCAGAACACGACCAGCGTACACGAAACAAGACACGATTGACACCCCTAAATGAGACCACGTTAAGAGAGAGGAAGAGAGACCAATGAGAGGAGAGATAGAGAGAAGGGGACCATGAGAAGATGTAAGAGAGAGGGGGGGACCAATGAGAGGAGAGGGAAAAAAGGGGGTAGAGAGGATATGGGACCACATGAGGATCCGTCTCACGGATTAAGAATCGTGAGATGATCTCACACAAGTTTTTGTGTTTCTCTTTTTGTTTTAAAAATCATTACAACCATGTTTTGTATAATGAGACACATGTCAACATCACATTGGAGTTGGCACTACCCACTTAGGTAGCATCAAATTAACCCAATTCAACTTTGATTTTTCTGGCTTTTAGATTCTATTTGCAAACATTATTAATTTCTGATTCTCAACTATCATTGTTCCTACTACAACAAAAGTGTTTGCAAACACTCCCTTAGTCAAACACCCTCTTAGTGAATTAGACTTGCCCTTGCCGAGGGATATCGACACAACTGGCCCACTCCATTCAACCCGAAACACAGATCACCCGACATTTTATGTGTATTTTTAAATGGATTGGGACAAACCGAGCTCTAAAATAGTGGGCAGGTCACTATTTGACCTGGCTGGCCCGGTTTTTGTCTTTGGCCAATGGGTCTGCACTGGCCAGGCCTCTTTGACAGGAGTAGTGACCAATTTTATTTATTTCGGCCTTTTCAATCGCACCAGCTTTCTTCTACTAGTCATTTCCTCGACAGTGCCGCAACGCAGGCAACCGCCAGTGCTGCAATCTTGCCGCCACTCTAACTGTGCTTCAAAGTTCAAACCCGCTAGACCCGCCTCCTTAACAAGATTTTTCATGTTAACATATTACTGCAGCTTAAGCGAAACCAAAACATCACAGATTCGTGTAACTCTGCAGCTTGGTTGTCAATGGCGTAAATCGAGGAGGTTTGAGACGGACTCTCCAACTTTTCACAAATTTGTTTTTGTAAAGAAACACGCTTCTTTTTTTGTTAAACAGATGAGATATAAAGTCTCCATCCTTGGAATATGACAACATTGATGATATACAGGCTGGTGGATTGTTGTATTGGTCGTATTGGCTTGTATGCATAGTAAATGATACGTGCTAAATTTTAACAGAAAAAGAAAATATTATAATTATATATAATGGCGCTGAGTCCAGACGGGTCAAGTCGGATACTTTTTGCCCCGTGACCCGGTCAAGTTTACAAAAATAGACTCGTACCCGCTTGGCCATGTTTGGAACCTGTCCCATTGTCATCCCTATATAGAAGTTCCCTATATAGAAGGGGCGCCTACTATCTGGTGCGAGCTTTGAGAGCTAGATTTCGGTTTTCGTAATTTTATTTTATTTTTTATTAAAAAGCCACGGTGATGCTTGAATGGTTCTATATTTTCTGATAATGCTGTATGCTTTTTTCATCCGTCCTCTTCGGTATTCAGATAACCCAAGCAGATTTAACAATTTTACCAGATTTAGAATTTCATTTGAACTTGATCTTATATTTAAATAAGTCGAGTTCAATCACGTTTTAATAAGATGAATTTTTATAGTTTGAGCAGTTGCGAATTAACACATCTTATCATTTTCTTAACTTACCGAGAACTTGAACTTGAACCGAGTCTAAAATCGTAAAGAACGAAACACATTCAAATATCATTTACTATATTGAACAAAACGAATATAAATTACTTTTCTAATTGAGCGTAGAAACAATTCTACATAGCCATAGGGTCTATTAGACAGTTTTAAAAAGCAATTGCTAAGCCCAGATTATCTCAGAAAAATTCAACATGGAAAAAAATAACTTTTTGCTTGAATTTATAACAAAAGCAGAGAAAAAAACGGATAAAATCTACTTCATGCGATTAGACGTGCTTACTTTACTGTATTTAACATTTTTGAAGTCTTGATCATAGAAAACCAAGAAACTTTAATAGAATATAACTTTTATTTTTAGTTTCTCTAGGCTCGCTTAAATCTGGGATTTGTAACATGGACAACGTAATTAATCAACCCTCTTATCAGATAATCTGAATTATTTACAAATACTATCTATCTACTTTAGAAACATAGGAAGCTAACCTCAAATAGTTACAGCCTCTGAATCTTTACACCTTCTAATTCTAATTCTCATCTTTCCATGTCCTAAGCTCCCATTTATCTCGCAACATTGTCTCCGCAAACTCTGCATATACACAAATGTAACACCAGTTATTAGATTCCCATTTATCAATAAAATAAAATCAGAAAAATAGTCACAGTTCCATATATGTTCGATATTCAGGATAAATTAATTACAAAGCACCCCTAAGGTTTGACGTAATTACAAGAACCTCCCTTATTACGAAATTACTCCAAAACCATCCACCAATGTTCCTAGCCAAGAAAATAAATGGACTCAATAGATAACATATTCTTCCAATGATTTGACCAAAACTCTTACGTCTAAATCCATAAACGAGTCGACTCTCATATTTGAGAGGAGTACAACAACAAAAATCTAAACCTTTTTCCTACTACGTGGGATCGACTATATGGATCGTATCACGCTATCATTTACAGTCAAAAGCCATATTTTCGTTTGACATAAACTCAACTTGTCTAAATTCATAAACGAGTCGATTCTCATATTTGAGAGGAGTACAACAACAACAACAAACTAAACCTTTTCTCCCACTATGCGGGGTCGGCTATATGAATCACATCACGCTATCGTTTGCTATAATTTCAATTATTTGACCAAAACTCTACGTGTCTAAATTCATAAACAAGTCGATTATCATATTTGAGAGGATTAAATTAACAAAAGTTTCTGCTAAAATGATTAGGGTTCTTGCATAACGCATAAAACTTTCTTTATGAACTCAAAAGGTTTTTCTTAGTGCTAATACAGCACTAGTGGTGGCCACAAGGCCAAGAGCACTCTCAAAAGATAAAGACTTGCTTTTTCAAAAGAATAATGAGTAGTAATCCTACATTATAGGGTAATTTCCTCAAGAGCTAAGCATGTTATGATTTTCCATTATGAGTTAATGAGACACTAATTCAGTAAATTCTGTTTTACCCTCTAAAAAACATGTGTGCATCATTCGTTGTGTCACAAAATCTGTGGTACATTGCTAACTGGTGCTAAGGCAGATTATAAGTTTCCATTTTTACCAGTATCGTGTAAAAATAGTCGCACGTTTCAATTTTCGGTAGACCTTAAAAGCACCCGTTACATCAATCAACAACACACCATCTAAAATATAAAGATGGATAATTACAAATACTGTCCTTGAGGTTTTGTCTAATCATAAAAAAACTCTCAAGTATCTTCAAAATTACAAATACCCTTTGTCATAAGTTTTTTATTTTACATATTGCACCTACTGACGGGGCTATTTGTAAAATAAACACAAACCTCAAGGGTTAATTGTAATCTTAAAAGATATCTGAATGTTTTTGTAATCAGGCTAAATCTTTGGAGTAGTTTTTATAATTATCCCACAACATAAATCACTTAAACGGGCATTTATGAAAAAACCAACCTGTTTCCACTCTCCAGGATCCATTTTCGATGCTGAGACGACGATGTTTTGAATAGCCATAGCTCGAGCGTAATGCCTGTTACAGTTCTTTACCGGCTTCTTCACAAACTTCCCGTAAGTCGTTATCGTCTCACCGGTAGGTCCCTCCTCGACCGAGTTCAAGAAAAAGACAACGGGTTTTTACACGGATCAGAGCTCACTGGACGCGTATTGAACGTGAAAGGTCCCTCGTTCCAACTCCTCCATGTTTGGAAAGTCAATAGCGGTGTTTCCAACTCCTTGGCCGTCATTAAAGTCGGGTATATTTGAACCGTATAGCCCCATGAGATCGAAACTGACCATTTATTTCTGTGATGGTAACAAAAACATTGTTGCAGTGTTCTGGACGGGTCGACCTCGTACGCTTTCATTAGGGCTCTCAATGACTCGAGCTGAGTCTGGTTTGGAAATAATGGATTCACATAGTCGAGGTGGTGAAGAGAAACTAGAGGTGCCAACGGATGTGCCGCCAAGAGCCCGAAAGGATTGCCTCTGATATCAATCTGAAATAATCATAAAAAAGGGAAGATGTATGAACATCATTATCATAGCAAAAAATGATCAAGAATAATGCAGGAGTTGACATTCACAGGGATGACAATGGATCTGGGTAAAACCCGGACACAACCCATTTGGAGCGGTTTTTTATAGTGTAAATGGGTCTAGGTTTGCGTATGAGTTTTCCCTTTTCAGACGACCCAACCTAGACCCACCCGGAATTTTTTATTACTTAAAAATTTTATTATATATTTTTATGATATTTTATTTTAATATTTTTTTTTGCAAAAAACAAATATTTTTTATATTTAATTTATTTAACGGGTCTAACGTGTCTAGCCATCGAGTCTGGTTCTGGGTTTTTACAAGTCTTAGCCATCGAGTCTGGTTCTGGGTTTTTACAAGTCTTAGCATATCGGATCTCAGTTCAAGGCAGACCCGACCCATTGCCACCCCTGAGATTTCACAACATATGTTTCTCCAAGATAAAAAATCAGTAACTTTGGAAGGTTGGAAGGTAAATTCTGTGGAAATTAATACAAAAGCACGAATTATAAGAAAGTAGAACAACTGATTTTTCCCTCAAGTTCTTAACAAATTTATTAAGTTTTTGGATACGAATTTTCCTAACCTGATACATAGGAATTGATTCGAATGAATAATCTAGGTTAATAGGGGAAATCATTCTTGAAAATGAATGATCATAATAAAGGTAAGTGCTCGTAATTTCTAAGCCACCACAAACCACTATGGTGTAATGGGAGAAATTACTATTCAAAAGTGGTGCATGCAGGAATAAAACCTTTATTTATTTTAGTGTTTGCAAACATTCTCAATATCGGGTTTTGTTTTTTTTCACATTAAACTGTGAAAATAACTAAACGTTAGTGCTAGAATCCGAATTATTGCTAATATGGAATAATTCAGGAACAACTCCACAAAATGTTTTCTAGCTGTGGAATAAAAACAGAGAAACTTCAACAACACTAAGTTAGGTACTTAGTACTTACAAAGACCATAAAGAGGGAACAATGAGATATATAATTTCTTCACTTTTTCAAGGTGAAGGGTGGAAGGGTGTTTCTCCTTTCCACACGTCCCAAGTCATGATAGATACTCCTCATATAAATGTTTTTTAAAGGGATAATTAAAAATAGGGATAATTACAAAAACACCCCCAAGGTTTGGGCTAATTACAAAAAAATCCAGAGATGTTTCAAAATTACAAAAAGCCCCCTCGGGTTTGATTTTGTCTTAAATTTAAGGGATTAACTATAATATCACGAGCTTGTAGCTCAAGTGGTATCACTAACCCTTTATAAGGGTGTTGACCAGGGTTTAAACCCTATATCTTTCAGTTTATTTGAAATTTATCCCCTCCCTTTCAACCACTACTCCCAAATAAAAAATATTAAACCACTAGCTTGTAGCTCAAGTGGTATCACTCACTTTTTATAAGGGTATTAACCAGGGTTCAAACCCTGTATCTTTCAATTTCTTTGAAATTTATCTCCTCCCCTCTAACCAATACTCCCAACTTATTAAAAAAAGGGGTTAACTATAATATTTCTACAAATATCAGGGTAGTTTTTTGAAATATTTTTGCTTATGAAGGGAGAAGATGTAAGCAAAATCAAACCTTAAGGTTTTTTTTTTTTGTAATTTTCAAAAATCTATGTTTTTTTTTGTAATTAGCACAAACCTCATGGGTTTTTATGTAATTATCCCTTAAAGTTAGTCTAATTACAGAAAATCCAATCATCTTTCAAAATTATATAATACTCATTTAATATATTTCTATTTTACAAATTGCACCTAATGAGGAGGTGTTGAGAGAGTAATTTGTATAACAAATACAAACCTCAAGGGCATATTTGTAATGTCTTGTTTTAAACCTGACCTGGACATCGAACCGATTAATAATCGGGTCATTGGGTCACCTGTTCAACCGCTTTTAAAAAAGCTGGTTCCCCCCCACACACACATATATATATATATATATATATATGTATATATATATGTATATGTGCACACATGTAAAAGATAAACACCATTACAAAAATAAAAAAACTAACAAATACAAATAAAATAAAACTAAAATATAGATATGTAAATCAAATATAAGATAAGTTATATGCAAATTTACTAAATATATTTGTTCTTTCAATTTTTGTAACATAATAAAGAATAGTTATTTACTAAAGAAAACCGAGTTAATAGAGTCACCGTTTTCCCGTTATTTTACTTAGTTGGACCGGGTGGTAGCAGTTTTGTAGCCACCCGATTTTAATATATAACTAAATCGGGCATGTGACCGACTCCCGGCTAAACCGCCTGAACTGACTGGTCTGGTTTGGATTTTACAATATTGGGCTCTTAAGGGGGATTTGTAATTTTAAAAAATAACATGATTTTTTTTTGTGATTATACCACACCTCATGGGTAGTTTTTGTAATGATCCTTTTTTAAAATTGTAACCATAAACATAATTTAAATTGTAAAAAAAATTTACTAAAATTTATCTTTATACAATTTTTAAAAAAAACTATAAAAGGAGAAAGAAAGAGACTGTAGACAAAACAAGTGATTGGACAGTCTAAAATCCAAATGCACATGAAACATAGTAGACTTTCTAAAAAAAAATTGATTTCTTTATAATAAAATATTTCATTTATTTGAAGAAAAAAAAAGCTCCTCAAAAGTATATTAAATTTTTTATTTCTGCTCTGAAATAACAGAAAAGAAATATTTCATTTACTGACAAAAAAAATATAGTAGTCTTTCTCAATAAATTTTGGATTTTCCTATAATACAATATTTCATTTATTGAAAAATAAAAGTTCCTCAAATGTATATTAATTTTTTGTCAACTCTTCTCCGAATAAACAGAAAAGAAATGTTTCATAAAGAACAACTTTTTCTTTCATTAACTTCTCATTTAAAATGCAATACCGACTTGGTTGTTACATCGTACGAAGTAAATTATAATAATTATTAAAGAAAAAAACTAACAGACAAGAACATTAATATAATAGACAAACTATTCGGCCGTATAAAGCAGACCCCAGTAAAGTAAGTACTAACGTAGTAACGTGGCAGGAGCCCAGATGAGTAGGTGTTACTGGACGTCCACAGCCATGTGACGCCAGCAAAACCCATCACCAGCTCCCATGTGAAAATCAGACACGTGTCCCATTGTTAGAGCAAAACAACAGAGGAAAAATATGCGGCCAATAGTGATCAACCAAGTTTACGGCACAAGTTTTGGGATAAAAAAAAGTATAGGAAAAGTTCTTGCAGAGAGACATGATTAATTTGACCCGCTGTCAATGGGAATTAAACAAGAATGTTGATCAATTCTTTTACGTAATTTATTTTTAAGTGCTCTGATTTAGAAGATTAAAAAAATAATCAACCTGATAATCTTAATTAATCGCATTTAGGAACATTTTTGGAATATAAACTTTTTTCTAGACACGTCTTCTTCATCCAGATTAATGGAATATGTGGAAATAGAGTGGAACACAATTTAGAACAGTAAATTTATTCCCCAATTCTTGTGGGACGGGGGCAAATTCTAAGAAAAAGTGGTTCTCGGCATTTAAGTGAAAAAACAACAAACACTCCCATAAATATCATAGGAAATATCACAATATGAATCTTTTGTGATCCTCATTTAATAAGAGTTTAACTGCAAGATTATAGTAACGGATTTAAATCAAATTTTTAAGTTATAGTAAGTGTAATTTTGTAATTGATCTACCATACAAAAGTATTGCAATCTCTCTATGTAACTATATATATACAAATTATGTTTATTATCTCCCACAAATTACCTTGAAATATTTCAGGTAAAAGACTTTTATGATATAATTTATGTCCATGATTTAGTGCAAATTTAGGAACATTTTTGGAATATAAACTTTTTTAAAAAAAAAAGTATTTATGAGTTTATTACATATCCCCTAGAAGTGAAATAAAATAAATTACCTTATTACAAATTTACACTTATTCCATTCAAAAAAATCTATCAAACATATAAACCCCTATGTCCAAACATTGATTACATATAAACTATTCCTAATAACAACTTTTGGCACTTGTAGTTCTAAATCCTCTTTACACTTCTATGTTATATATATCAAATACTGAAAATTCTATTCTAAAAATAAAGGTTGAAAAATCTAGTTTGTCATATTCCCGTATAAAAAAAATTAGAAAGTAAAAATATCTAATTGCACAAAAACGCACACACACAAAGGTGGAGAGGCAAAAGCATACCTGGTGGAACCCTGGTTCTCTAGTGAGCCCCACACCGAGTTCCGCTACACAAGCCCACACTCTCTGATCTGAACCGTAGATAATGGTACCTATTCAGACAGCCGTCCATCGCGCCGACCAACTGTGCTGCCAATGGATAACTAATCGCGAACCCACCGCCACCAAACGCCATATCGTACGCATGCATCACGTCCTGTTCCACGCTCTCCGAGTTCCCGCCGACGTACACCATTTTACGGTGGTCGTATTTCCCCAGCACCGCCACCAAGTTTTCCGGGAAGAATACCGTATCGTCGTCACCCATCACGAACCACCTCACGTTCGGTAAACCGACCCGGAACAAATCCACCACCACCCGAGCTATTCTCACCGCCGACTCCGACCCGGCGGAGCGCCTGAACCTCTTCCAGTCGGAGGAAACGCGGGCTGGATTCTGAACCGGGTTTTCGGGTCCGGTTTCTTCTCGAGGAAGACGAACCCGCGAGTGGTGTTGGGTTTCCACCAGAGATCCGAATACTCGGCCCGTTTTTTCCAAGTCCGGGTCGACCCACCGATGCCGAAGGCTATGTGGGAGATGTTTGTTGGGGAGTGGTCGGAGTTGAGTTGGGACATGTACAGTGTCGGGTTTGGGAGCTCCGGCCCGCGGAAGAAAACGGGTCGGATACTGGTGTGGAGGGTGGAGTAGAGAGCGAGGGAAATTGACAAGGTAAAGATGATGGCGAGAATAGCCTTCAACGACGTCGTAAGGATGTCGCCGGTTTTCTCCTTGGGTATAATTTTCACGGGCTTCAGTGGGTCCTGACCCGAATGCTCTCGGGTCGTGCACATCTTTTTTTTAAGAAGACACAAAAAAGTGCATATATAACGTGTTTCAGAGAGAGAGAGAGAGAGAGACTGTGCTTAGAGAGAGAGGGGGAAGAGGAGAATTTTTTTCTTTGAAATATTTCGTTTCAGATTATTGGAACAAAGAATTTATTATCAGTGTTTGGAAGCAAAAAACCAAGAACTGTAAACGTACTGTGGCAATGAAATAAATGGGTCGCGTGGGCGTTAGGGATAGGTTGGGATGGCAATTAGCAATTACCATAGTAACAAAATTTTCCAACTTTTAAAAAATACTCGAAGAAAATATGATATTTTTCATAGGACGTTAAAATTTCTACATATCTTTTATAAATAATAATGTCACAAAATATGTCAAACTTTTCCTTTAATAAATTATTCCTTTCCGATAGTTTCTATTTTAACAAAGTTATACTATTTTATTTGTTTTCTATTTAAAATATTTTTATTTAATAATTTATTGAGAATCCTCCTGTTGAAGACGAATTTTGTCCAGTTATTCCCAAATTATTACGAATAACACCGTAGATATGAAAATGAAGGGCTCACGAATTATTCTCAAATCCGAGATTTGTTACTGTAGCAATTAGGTTGATTAGGATCGAGTCTGCCCACCAAAACCCAACCTTTTGTTATTGTAGCAATTGGGTTGATTAGGCCCATAAAAAACCGACTTAAATTTGATGAGTAGACTCGTAAAACTCGTAAAAATCCAAAATTGCAAACCCTTTTCTCTTTCTTCTCTCTAGAAAAAAGAAATCTAACCTATTTCCCATTCCCCTCATTCACCTCTCCACAACCGCCACCCTCATCCCTCCCCCCTCCCGCTCCCTCCTTCCCCCTCCCCCTCTCCCTCCCCTTCCCCCTCCCCTCCATGCTTTCTGCTAGAGGGCAGACGATGGCGGTTTCTTGTGATATTCGGAGGTGACCGATAATTTCGTTCCAGGGTGAAAGCGAGTCGAAGCTCCACGGAGGTGTCTCGGAGCTGAGTAGATGATGGGCTGCAGCAGTAGAGTTGGGTGAGGGAGAGGCAATTTTTTGTATTTTTTTCTCTCGTTTTTTAGCTATAGTTGTTGTTTTCTTATTTTGTTTGTATTTTCTTTTCCCGGTTGATTTGCGAAACTCGTAGGCGGATCAGTTTTTTTCGTTTTGCGATGTGTGGTGATTTGCTCGTGCCCTGGTTTTAATTTTTTTAGTGTGTTACTGATCTCCATTAAGTCTTTGAAGTCTCCTGCGTGGAGTGGTTTAGTTTGGGCATGTAGTTTTTAAGTCCATGTTGTGAATCAACCTGCATTACCAATTCCCCGCTTGGCTTTTAGTTAGTCATGTTGGCTCTTAGTCCGTTGGCTACGATTGTAGTTGTAATTTTAGTTTTTGAGTTGTTATAATAAAATACTATCGTTCGACCAAAAAAAAAGACTTGTAAAACTCGTTAGATTCATTTATAATTTGAATTAATAAAAAACTGTATTTTTTCAAATACTATTAATGTTTTAATTAAAATTATATTTTTAAAATAAAATATTATGGACAGTTTATATATTAAATTCTTAGATAATACAAAAATGAGTTGGATTCTAATGTCCAGTCTCATAGGATAATAAATAGGGTTACGGGCACGATTGTCAAACATTTCAGAAAAAAGACATATTTATGCTTCCAGACTTTTTCTAGACGTTTTTGGGTTTCCAAATTTTTTTCGGACATTCTTATGCTCCCGCCAATTTTTTTCAGATTTTTTGACGTTGTTATTTCAAGGTTGTTTCGAATATATTTCAACTAATAAAATTTCAGTGAAATACAATTTTTACCCCTATTAATTAATCAATTTTATACTCGGAATCTTATAAACAATCAAGAAATATACACATATACAACATATATTAAACAAAACACATTGAAAATAATATATAAACAACACATGAATAGAAAAATACAATTCAATTTTTTATCCAATGCAGTGATGGAACTACAGTTCCTTTTATGGGGGCACGTGCCCCCATAGCTTTTTCCCCTTTTTTTTACAATTTATTTTTTATGTAACATTATAGGAAAAATTGCAAAATTGGTCATGTATCTATAGGGGTGTCGCAAAATTAGTCCTGTAACTTTTAAAGTTGCAATTTTAGTCCTATGACAATTTGCCCCTTAGAAAAAATAACAATTTTATGTAATTTTTAGAATTTGACAATTTTAGTCTTTTATTTTTTAGTTGTGGTAATTTCTGTCGTATTATTAAAAATGACCAATTTTGGCATATTTTTATATGTTTTTGTATTTTGATAATTAGAAAATAATACATGTTGAACTCATATCTCGGATTTTGATATGGATTCATAAATCTAAAATTCTTCCATCATTAAGTAATCTATAGTGATAAATAAATTTTACTCAAATAATAAAATATAGTTAAATACTATTTTAAACTTGATCTTAGGTATATTGATTTTTGGCTATCAAGGCATTTTGAGAATAATTAAAATATTGAAATAGCTCTTAGACCAAATTTGAATTAACTTAAAACTTATAGGACCAGAATTGCACAAATCTCAAACTTATTAGACCAAAATTGCAAAAAGGCAAAAGATACAGACTAAAATCGCAATTTCAAAAGTTCTTGGACTAATATTGCACCACCCCTATAGATACGAGAGTAATTTTGCATTTTCCCTAACATCTATATATATAATAGCGTTAAGTCCGAAACAAAATTTTTCCCCGCTCTTTTCACTTATTATATTAGAAACAAATCGTAAACATTATAAATGTTTATATTATAAGAAAATCATTGTAATTATATAAATTAGGAAAATATTATAAGAAAATATTGTAAATGGTATTCCTACTTTATATGTATATAAATTAGGAAAATATCATAAATGGTATTCCTATTTTATATGTATAAAAATTAGGAAAAGTTTATTTACTTGGTATTCCTATTTTATACCAAAAGTGAGTCTATAGTATCAATTCTCGTCTATATATAATATATAGATTTTAAAATTATAAATATTATTTCACTATAATTAATATTAGTATACGTATGTTCTTCCTCATATATATTACAATGATTATGTTGATTCTATACATCATATCTTCATCAAATATGTTATTTATTTGTTTCAATGGCGTCGTTACTTTTTTTGTATAATATAATATCAATTAATCAAGTTTTAAATACTAATGACTATTCAAACTTTCATAAATTGTTTAATAATAGTTAAAATAGAAGAATTATGATTTTATGTATCTTTCACCATTAATTGAATTAACGCTTTATTTTATGTTCGGATATTTTTTGGACTTATTATTTATGCAAATTCCTCTTATATTTATTCATTTTAAATTGCATTAGAGAAACACTTTGATATTGTAGATGTGAGGCCCCGAATTTTAACACGTGAGATACAAAGTTGCGTGAGCGATTATTTATTCTACTATGTATCACAAACCTATTATTAAGGAAACGCGACTCTACTTTTATTTATTTCTTCCAACGTCAATTACGCATTTCACAATTTTGAGCTTAGCAATTTTATATTCTCCTCTAGTATTGTTACTTGATGGTTAACTACGACTTTAGAAAACCTCGAAAATTTAGAATACATTTCAACCCTTATCCAAATATTTCATCTTATTCTATAATTCATCCCAACCAACTTTCAATTTATTTTTCGATTACATTTCTTATTTCACATCTTTATTTTAAATTTCTAAATATTTAATTATGGATATTTATACATTTTATTTTTCCCTCAATTTTATAAAGAAAAGAAACCAAATATTTTTTTCTTTTTCCCCTAATTTTAAAATTACCACTTTAAATGGGAAAAATAACTCAATTTTTCTTATACCACTATTTTATCATTTTGTATCTCCCAACTAAATTATTATGAGACTAAAAATAAATAAAATTTTGATAATTTCATTTCTATTTTATTTTATATCTTGCAAGCCTACAACTAAAAATCTTCCTACAAATCCCACTAACCCTTTAGTCAAACAAATAAATTTTAAATTTTCCCTTAAAACCTAGCTTTTGGCTTCAAGAACTCCCTTCTACTTACACAAAAAATTCGAACCAACTACAACAAGGTAAGAAATTGTGTTAAAAAATTATTTTGTTATCCTCTAGCTCATCATCTTCACTTCTTAACCTAAGTTTGATTTTTGAATTGAGGTATACTTAGAAGACTTGGGAGACACTAAGAGCCTTACCATCATCTTGAAAAGTACTTCAAGACTTTGAAGATTTTGAAGAGAAATTGGACTATAAGTAAGAAATGGGATTTTTACATTTTCTTCTTCTCTTCTATTTTCCAAAATTTTGATACTCCATTTTCATTTTTGGACTTTTAAAATGACCTTAAGAGTTGTTTTAAGAGTGAGCAAAGAGACCCATTTTGAGACCTCTACTAGTCTCAATTCATCCACTACACAAGCTTTAAGTGTAGTTTTACCAATATTCTTCACCTCCTTCTTTCTTTCCTTAAATTTTTAACCTCATTTCCTAACTCCTACATTGTTTTTGGTATTCCTTGACCTAGGGGCTGACCTAAGTCATTTATCCTTCAAGAGTGATTTATTTCATCTTTCACCAACAAGTTCATTTTTAAGGTGGGTGGAAAAATCTTTCCAACTTCTAGGTGTTTTTACTTAAAATGCATGTAGTATTTTGATATTGAGCACTTGAGATATATATATGTTATGTATTGCATGTTAATTTCTTGTATCAAGTTGAAAATTTCTCAAGTATGGCTCAAAATGCTATTTGTTGAAAAAATAGGTGCATACATGTACACTTTATTGTGATATTTGATGAATTCTTGTGTGAAATGGACTTGTATATGTATGACCCTTGAAATCCATGTTTTTGTATGATTTATAACCTGGACAAGTCGAGCATAATTGATTAAATTTTAATTTTTGGACTTAAAATCTCGAAAATGGAAGGTTGGTGGACTTAATTACAAGAAATTAAAACTTAAAGGGACCCCTCTGTAATTTTTGAATTTTGTTACTGTACTTAGGTTCAAAAATGATGTTTGGACATTTTAATAAAGTTTTAAGAGTTTTTAGATAAATAAAATCAACCCTTAAAAAGCCCAAGAACTAGATTGTAAAATTTTAGAAGTTTAAGGGCTATATTGCAATTTTCAATCGTATAAGACCCTATTTTTTAAAATTTGAAATTTTAACTCTTAAGGGACTGAAAATAACATATTTTAAGTGTATTCCAAAAATCAAGTGTTTAGAGCTTGGAAAGTAATTTTATAAAAATTGAGGGACCAAATCGTAAAAGATTAAAATTGAGGACCAAAATGAAATTACCAGGACTTATGCAGTCCATGCACCTGGAAATACTAATTTAACTATAACATAATTATATTTTGGACCCAAGGTTCAAATTTCATAACAATTGGACCCCTAAAAGTCTTAAAGGCAATTATTTCAAAATGGGACAAAAATGAGATTTTCAAAAAATAAGGGACCTATACTTATTTCCTTTTTAAACTGATTTTGTTCCAATATTCCACTGACCTTAGTGACATTTTACAACTGGAATCACATTAAAAGCCCTTCCGGTTTGTGAGTACCAATTATTTTAAACTTAGGGCCTGAAATGACAATTTTAACAAATTTGGGGCCAATGTGAGAATTTTATAAAAACTCGACCTCAAAACTTTAAAAACCTGAATATTTGAACAAAACAATTTAGAAAATTTAGGAACTGACCTCATAATTTTTAAAGGTCGGGACATTTACTTATTCAATTTTTAACCCCAAAAGTATTGGTTTTTACAAAACGGGGCTAATTGTAAATTTTCTTTTTACAAGGACCTAAATCAAATTAATTTTCTTTTAAAGAAACAGCACTGGACCCTCTGACTTTTAATAATGATATAAAAGATTTTTATTTTCTTAAAACACTAACTTACCCGGATCGTCTTGGACCAGATCAATACGCGATTGCGATGACATTTCCTGCCTTGCGATTTCAATCTATAATGGGCTTATGTTCGCCTAATCTTTCAAGATATCGAAGATTGCTTATCCTTCCGATAATCATCTTCATCCAAATAACTCCACCAACGCCATAATTGTCACTCGCGATTTTCGAAAATTTCTGAATCGCTGAATCAATAATACACCATTTGCACGGTTTGACTACCAACTTGTATTTACTTTCCGTCTTCGAGTCAACTTGGTGTGTCGAGCTCACAAATGGAATGGATACATCGAGGAACCGGGCAAGACTTCGGCTGCTATTCCACTCTTCTCGCCCCATCGTCCCCAATCCCGCATAGGCGGGAGACGGAGTTGTCGAAGGGAAGCGGGTCGTAGTACTTGAGGTATAATCATGATTATAACAACCGAGCCTAGCTAGCTCCATCAAGTTTTGTCTTTGCCTATGGAGCGATAAGGTGACAAAAAGTCTTAGACCATCTTTTCGGGAGTTACAAGGAAGAACGAAGGAATCGCTGTCATATCCACACGATTCGAGTTAATCGGACCCGCTTTGGTTGGCGCTACAAATCCGCATACAAAACCGTGTATTGTGCATTGGTTGACATTACAAACCAGACGAACCGCTCACTTTTCGCATATGATTGGCGCTACAAATTCGTGACGAATCCTCCTGTCTTGCTTGAATCACATAATGCCCGTGTGACCACGAACTTTTCACTTAAAACTATATAAGTATATTACTTAAATATATTTCTCACGTGACGCCAGAGCCGTGTGTGTGAAATCACGATCATATCTCACGCATTTTTCATACGATCATGTTTTCTTGCATCAAAATATATATCGCCACACTTGCACACGATCACCCATCCACTGAGATTTTCTCTCATTCCCCCCCATGTTTTCTAACCTTTAGATGGGGACGATGTTGAGATATCGACCCTGATCACAGATTGTTGACCCCGCCCCCCCGTCGAATTTGTACTAAGCTTTTTTCCGATGATCAGTACTTATTTCATGTACTTCCTCGGATGTTGGACTCCTTTTATCCCCGCTATTCTTTTTCTCTCTTTCGATGTAATTTGAGGGCGTAGGACCCTTGACATTTAAGATTTGGATATGGTGTTCTTTACGCCTTAGTTTCTAATTCGTAAACTTATTCAGGTTATTATGTTGGATGTATTTGGATCTACGTAGAACTTTAAGTTGTAATTCGTACTTATGTTATTTTATTTCCGCTTTAGACTTTTGTTTCACTCGGGATTGTTGTATCATTTTCTGAAGCAAGGGGTTTATTTCTGCTAAGTGGTTGATCGTCGTAAATGCCGCGTCGCGTTTGGGGCGTGATGTTATGGTATCGGAGCTCGGCTAGTAAGATGGAAACTTACACCGAGTTGACCCGAGATAGACCACCTTGACCGTGTTGGGTAGCACTGACGACGACCAATTAAGTGTGAAATCGATTTCAAAATGTCATAGAACCGTATTCATGTGATGTTTATACTAAGTTAGAATTTGTATTCGAGATCTCCATAGTCATACTTGTCTTACTTAGTTTAATTTGACTGATTTTCCTATTCATTCTTTTCCTTGTTCTTTCTTATCTTTCCTTTACCTTCGTCTAATCCGCCTTAGTTTTGTTTTGACCAGGATGGCACATTAAGATCGTATAGATTATCGCGTCTTAATAGCGACTATCAAGAACAAATATCCTATCCCGAGGATGTATTTAACCGTTGATCAACTTCAAGGAGCGATGATGTACTCAAGTTCGAGCTTCACAACAAGGATATTATCACCAAGATCCGTGAAGAAGCGCCTAAACGCAGATTTCAAAACCGTATATGGACACTCACAGTCCCAGATGCATGCTTTCTCGGTCT